>CM068373.1:106805471-107282971 GCA_034769895.1 Magicicada septendecula | reverse complement strand
GAAAGAAGAACAATCAAAGATACAGAAGACAGAAGAATAATTAAAACTACTATTACTGAAGAAAGAAGAACAATCAAAGATACAGAAGACAGAAGAAAGAAGAATAATTAAAACTACTATTACTGAAGACCGAAGAAAGAAGAACAATCAAAGTTACTGAAGAAAGAAGAACTAATTAAAACTACTATTACTGAAGAATGAAGAAAGAAGAACAATCAAAGATACAGAAGACAGAAGAAAGAAGAATAGTTAAAACTACTATTACTGAAGAAAGAAGAACTAATTAAAACTACTACTACTGAAGAATGAAGAAACGAAACTAATTAAAACTAAAGAAGAAAGAAGAATAATTAAAACTATTACTACTGAAGAATGAAGAAAGAAGAACTAATTAAAACTACTACTACAGAACTAGAGAAGAAAGAAGAACAATCAAAGATACAGAAGACAGAAGAAAGAAGAATAATTAAAACTACTATTACTGAAGAAAGAAGAACTAATTAAAACTACTATTACTGAAGAATGAAGAAAGAAGAACAATCAAAGATACAGAAGACAGAAGAAAGAAGAATAATTAAAACTACTATTACTGAAGAAAGAAGAACAAATTAAATCTACTGAAGAAAGAAGAAGGAAGACTAATTAAAACTACTACTACTGAAGAAGGAAGAAGGAAGAATAAAGAAGAACCAAACTCAAAGAAGAAAGAAGAATAATAAAAATAAGAACTACAGAAGAAGGAAGAAGGAAGGATAATCCAAAACTACAGAAGAAGGAAGAATAACCAAACTCAAGAAGAAAGAAGAATAATTAAGACGACCCATATAAAACAAAAACTCCATAGGGAAAGAACCCCCAAAAAACCCCAAAATCAATGAATGCCCAAAAAAGAAAGTATAACACATTAAAAAACCATATCACTGTAAAACTGACAAAAAACTAAAAGTGTTAGCTGTAGTAAATATTAGTGCATTCAAAAAGTTATTGTGTAATGTGCATAAACAAATCTTCACAGTTCCCCCATGGTTGAATATTTCATATTAAAAACTAGAAAAAGACTAGTAAATATAGTAATAATTTACCATGGAAAGGTGTAAGTGATCAAATTATAACCAATAAACTTTAAGAAAGGTGCATGAGTAGCAGTACAAAGTAACAAACTTTAAGTTTTGTGAACAGTGCCTACTTTGATAATGAAGTAGTAATTTTACTAATAAAAAGCTACTAAAACTGTATGAACATTCCATAGAATGGAATATAACTTAGATAGCCAGGGTTATACTTTAAGAGGGGGCATAAATCTTATAAAATGGGGAATTACAGAACTAACTGTTTATGATGGAGTAGTAGAAGGTATTAACAATTATATATGGATCCAAATGTGGGGTTCTAATTAAATATAGCATTTAGATAAGTAAGGGTTAGTCATAAGAAATATTAGTATTATAATTGTTATTTTATTGTTCATGTTAATTTAGGAATGCATTATCTAAAATTAGATAACATTCCAATGTTGTAGAAATACTTTTTATTATGTTATTAGGTGATATACCAAAACAATGTTATTAAGAACACCAGTTTTATATATCTGGGTGTTATATTTTAATTGTATAATCTATAATTACTGTTATGCCAGATCAGAGAACTAATTTTTAATCAAATATATCAGAGTCAGAAGTCAGAGAAGGAAATAAAATAATTACATTAGTAAAACATTCTGCAAATAGCCACAATTCAAATCTAGGCAATATAATAAAGTTAAAATGCAGAATAATTAATAAACCTAATCTTATAAACCAGTCAAACTGACAATATTTAGGCAAGATACACCCAACATATTAAATACTATGTAAATAAGGCTTTCTAAAGATATGGTCATTCTATGAGTAAAATTATTTATTTGTATAATGAAATACCATTTGAAACTGAAATAGGTTCACTAACTTTATCAGAAGGGGAATCATATACAACTGAATTATATGAAAAAACCATCATTAATATACTAAATTGCAATAAAATAAGTGAGAATTGATAATTATACAAATTTCAGATTTCATAGAATAATAATTATATTAGTTAAAATGGCTATTATTTACATAGAAGACAGGGAAGTATAATTTTAGGCCTACCTCCCAAAAAATTATAAGAAATAATTTTCAGATAAAACTTTGTAATACTAACTTAATTACTATCAAAATAAGTAGAATAGAATAGTGAAAACGAATATGTATTTTATATTTCAAACAGTTAAGTAATAACGAATTTACTTTATAAGCATAGTGCACGAAATTAAAGTGTGTCGGAAGTTATGGCAATTTTAAACAATGTCTTTTTAATATTAAATTGGCTAAGACGTTTCGGATGACGAAGGAAATCCACGCAGTTCATTATTATACATTGAAGAGCACACTTGACGTGAATATTTTATAAAACCCAACCTTAATGGCGATTACGTATAACTAAAGTTCGGAATCAGTTTTTGTGTAAAAATTAAATTTTAAACTATTGTAATCATTGTGAAGTGGTGAAGTTGCCCTATGAACTACATAACACCTATAAACAGCATCACATATCACTATTTAAACGAAATAACACTGGAATCACACCAAATACCAAGTGAATATTCGAGGTTAAACGGACACAAATAAACACCAATTGATCTACTTATTTAACAACATTTTTACACCCAGTGACTTTTCCATCTTACTCCAGTGACATTAAACTATACACCAGAAGATAATATACGATTGCGAAGAAGATTTAACCGCAGAAGGGACATATTTATTCCATAAATACTCTTGTCAGTGTTAGAAGGTGAACTCCATGCACCATGCATGCGCCAGGCGGCCATTTTGACCCAATCTCGTCATCTCAACTCGACAACTGTTTGCTGAACTGGGGTGAATAAAAATTATATATAAACTTTTATTATTAATAACTATCATTATATTGTTTAATTTTAATACATTTTTAGAATTGTAAATGTTATACTTTCTGACCCTGACCTTCTCTGGCTTTTTTATAAATAACCGTTAAAAGAACCTATATGTGTATAATACCAATATAAAAGTCATAGATCGACCGGACCTGAGTGAGTCGATACGGCATTATAACATTGTTTTCAATTAAGCAAATTCATTATTTTGTTGAATAAACGCTTGTTATCTAGTGAATTGAATTTGATTTCTTTAATAAAGGAATATATCCATTAATTAATAAAGAAAACTCGACAACCTTTAAAGGCAATATATGCGAATTACAACCTTTCAAGAGGAAGAAGAAGAGAGCTGTTCGCGCCTAATTCAAAGTGGATTGTCTTTTTAATAAATTTAATGAAGGGAAGATCATTACTAGAAGACACACCATACCATACTATTTATAATTACAATCAATAATCTCAATTTATTACTAAATTTTAAGAATATAAACACCTCGAAAACAATTATTTCAGAATTATAAAATTATATCACATTTCAAATTGCTACAACAACAACATACACCAAGAACATTTGATAACAGCATTATTTAGGAACATTACCAAATCGACGTCTCCCGGAGCGGAACGTCATTACTACACCTACGCACCATAAAAGTCAATCTGGGTAATATTATACCAGAACACCATTACAATTACAATTATATATTACCAAAGTGAAGACCAGCAGAGAGAGCCGAATGAAGACTAGAAGACATCATCTATATTACTACACACAATAGTGAGAGTACAATTCTCATACAACTACACATATTTTTATATTTGTATATTTTGTAATTTACATTTATATTACAAATTTGGCGAACCCAACTTGTGGGGCTTGATTACATCAGAATTTACACCATAGAACAGTAACACACCGTTATATTACAATATATATATATATAATTTGTGATGTTTTCAATTTGTTTCTTCTGCAAGTAGATAATATTGTATATTCTTTTTAACACCTGACGCACGTTTCACTGAAAAATATAAGTATCATCAGAGGTTTCTAAGTGAATTAATAACAATCGAAATAATTCTATTAATATACCGGTAAAATTAACGAATAATCGAATTTGTATATTTTAACAAAAAATGCCTACACCTTAATATTTTTCCAAAATACACAAAAATAATAGTAAAAAACAACAATAACAATAAATTAAGCAAATATATTACTCAAGCCCAATATAAATGGATTAAAGATGAAATATCAAATAATTACAGAAAAATCGACTACATTAATAAACAATTAATTAATTTACATCTTCTTTTAGCCAACACACTTGATTATCATACATGGAATAATAAATATATTAATATGCTTAAAATACTAAATAAACACACAACAATTAAATTTAACACAATCAATAAAAAAACTTAAAAATCTACTAATAAATAGTACACCTAAAGAAGATAACCAAAATTTACACACATTAAATAATAACCACACTTTTTACCCAAAATTCGTAAATTTATCTAACATTAAATTCACGGAAAACGAAATAGCTACCCTAGAATCATCAAACAAAACAAATCTTAAAAATGTAAACAAATATGTAATAGATAATATCATAGTCGAAACTGAAAACGCAATTAATAATGTAGAACAAGAAAAACAAGATAAAATAAGAACAGAAGCTTCAATGGAAATAATAAAATATATCAAAAAATATAATAACCAAAATCATCATATTAAAAATAAAAATAAGCAAAATAAAACCATTAATAACATAAAACAGAAACTAACGACTAATAACCTCACCTTAACCAAAGCTGATAAGAGTAATAGTACAATAATAATTTCTCAGAAAGATTTAGACGATAAAACAGAAGAATTTATAGTTAATAATAATTGCATAACATTAAATAAAGATCCCACAAATAAATATCAAACACAAATAACAAATATACTAAAAAATAGTAACCAAATCATAAATCCTAAAGACTCCTTTAAATATAAAATGGATAATCCTTGTGCACCAAAATTAAATTCTTTAATAAAATTACACAAAATCAATAAACCTATCAGACCTTTAATAAATGCTAGGACCGCACCAAATTATAAAATATCAAAATTACTAACTCAAATCTTAAAACATAAAATTGAACTTCCAGCAAAACACAATATAAAAAATAGTATCGAACTCACGGAACAACTAATAAACATAGAAGTAAACAGAAATACAAAATTATATTCATTCGACATATCAAACATGTATACAAACATTCCCATTGAAGAAACTATAAATATTATAATAAATAATCTGAAAACAAATAACGAAAGTAACACATACATTAAACAGTTAACTAATACTTTAAAAATAATTTTAAATCAAAATTATTTTCAATACAACAACAAATTGTACTATCAAACAGATGGCCTTGCTATGGGAGCCCCAACCTCCGCTATCATACCAGAAATCTTCCTACAAAAACTCGACGAACAAATAATAAATATAATAAAATTAAACGACCCATTAGGATGTTATTTTAGATACGTTAATGACACTCTGTACATTTCCCAAAACAATGGTATAAATATAAATAAAATATTCAACTCCATAAATAATTTACATTCTAAAATAAAATTCACGTTAGAAGAAGAATCTAATAATAAATTAAATTATTTAGACTTAACAATAAAGAAAAATGAAACAAATTTTGAATACGCAATATACAGGAAACCTTCTCAAACTGACTTAGTAATACCAAATACTTCTAATCATCCTCCCCAACACAAAATGGCAGTATTTAATTCCATGATTTACCGAATGCTTAGGATCCCATTAAATAACACAGAAAGAAACAAAGAAAGAAAAATTATCCAACAAACAGCCGTTAAAAATGGATACAAAATAAAAACTATTAATAAATTAGAAAATAAAATTAAACATAAAATCACTAATAAAATTCCTAAAAACACTACATTTAAAAATTCATCTATTAATAATAATATAAAATATATAACCTTCACTTATTACGGAAATATAACTCAAAAACTAAATAAAATGTTTAAAGATACTAATTTTAAAATATCTTATAATACAGATAATATAATTTTTAATAAAATAAAACCTAAAACTAAATCCAATACTCACAATAAAAATGGAATATATAAAATAGAATGTCCAGATTGAAATAAATTTTACGTGGGCCAGACGAAGAAAAAACTACGAGATAGATTCGTTCAACACCGCAATGCATATTTAAAACCAAATATTTATAAATCTAATTTAGCCACACATTGTCTAAATAATAACCACCAGTTTCCAAACATTGAAAATATAAAATTAATTAAAAACATACAAAAAGGTCAAAAAATGAATATTTGGGAAAATCTTAACATTTACAAACACAATAACAATAATTTATTAATTAAAGAACAAACCCAAATAAAAACAAAACAAGATGATCTATTTAAAATTATAAATTTACTAAAAAATAAAAATAAAAATTAATAAAATATAAACAAAATTTCAAATATAACCGAGAAAACAGCTGCTGAAGAAAATAAACATTAAAACAATCGTTAACTAATCGATTATCAGTTATTTTATTTTACATTAAAATCGATACAAATTCGATTATTCGTTAATTTTACCGGTATATTAATAGAATTATTTCGATTGTTATTAATTCACTTAGAAACCTCTGATGATACTGATATTTTTCAGTGAAACGTGCGTCAGGTGTTAAAAAGAATATACAATATTATCTACTTGCAGAAGAAACAAATTGAAAACATCACAAATTATATAATAATTTAATTCGAGTTACTTATATAGAAAATGATATATATATATATATATATGTATGTTTGTATGTATGTTTGAATCATATATATATATATATTACTTTTAATGTTTATAATTAAAGTGATTGAAAATATATATATATATATATATATATATATATATATATATAATTCGACTTGTTGCTATAGAAGTATTCTGACAGTATCACCACTACTTGTTCTCAACATAATTCAGCATTGACAAAATTTTAATTTTTAGTGCAAACAGGCTTAGTCATATGTGTTGTAATCTAGTACAGTAGTACAGTCACTGAAGGAAAAAAAATCAAATTAAGTGGCATCTACGAGATTTTTTGCATAAGGCTAGATAAAAGGGTGAGAAACAATTTTAAAAAAAGTTTACATAAATTCCGTCGTGGTTTTTCAAAAAAGAGGAGGGGGAAGGTACAAAAAATTAGTTTTTTCAATTATCTTGAAAAATAACAAATTTACAAAAAAAAGACAAATTACAAAAATTAAAGAGCATTCTCTACAAAAAAGCTATTTATCATTTTTTTGTCAGGCCAAACACACCTGACTTTGAGAGAAAAATGGAATTGAAATATTAGAAAAAAATTGATTGTCGGAGTCTGCCCCGACGAGCAGGAAGGCTAATTTTTTCTGACATTGCAACATACAAATTTTAATAAAATCCATTATAATAGTCGTAGAGACAAAAATCAAAAAGCATTTTAAAGCTAAATGTTTGCACTTTTACATAAAATGAAAAGAAAATAATTAAATTATTAATAAATACTTATAATAAAGTAATAACTTTTTTGTTTTTTATTTTTTTCAACTAATGCATAAACATATTAACAATTTATTACAAATGTATTTACATTAAAAAAAAAAACTTCACAATATGAACTTTACATATATAGGTTTTTGAAAAAAATAATAAAAATTAGTATTGATTTATTGGCATAAAATGAGCGAGTTTTAAAATTTATCATTTTTTTGAGTTCACAAGTATACATCATTTTCTTAAAAAATTTCTACAGAAATTTTCAAAATAAATATTTTTTAACAAAATTATGAACACGTATTGGTCAAAGTGTCTTCTATAAGACTGCAGTGTAAAGAATTGTTAAAATTTAGTTAAATTTAAATAAATGTAACTTTTATTAATAAATGTAGAAATAGGTCCATTGCGCATATTAATATTAATAGTTAAAAACTAAAAAAAATATTAATATGTAACTATTGTACGTAAAACTACAATATTTGAGATTTCTCTTCTACATAGTGAGAATTTATGTCCCGTGCATGGGCATAAAAAGAACAGCCCCTGAAAGTTGGAAGAATTTTAGGGAGAGCGAGGACAGCTGGTACATGCGCCATACAGATATTGAATTAACGCAGTTCGATATTGAATGTTCCATGAGTTCCATACTATTTTTTATATTGTATTTTGCTGGAAGTTCAATTTTATGTTTTAAGATTTGTGTTAGTAATTTTGTTATAACTTGGTGCGGTTCTAGCGTTTATTAAAGGTCTGATAGGTTTATTGATTTTGTGTAATTTTATTAAAGAATTTAATTTTGGTGCACAAATTTTTCAAATATTGTGTATGATGAGGGAGAAATAGAAACAGAAGACTTGACTTCTGAATTTTTTCAAGAAATTGGAGAAGAAATCGATTTTTAAATATATTTATCATTATAAAAATAATTGTTATAATTAAATTTTATAAATAAATAATAAATGTACTAAAAAGTTAATTTCCACCTTGATAATTGTGAAAAATTCCGAAAAATTGAAGAAAAAAACGATATTTTAATAATGTTGTAAATCATAATAAGTTATAAGTAAATAATTTATAATTTGTATAAATAAGAAATGTGTTTCAAAAGTTATTTTATTGTCAAAATCTTCAATGATTGGAAGAAAAACTATTTTTGAATATATTTATAAAGTGCATTTTTTAATAACATTTTTATTATAATGCGTAATAAATAAGTAAAAGTTATACATAATAATATATACATAAATGAATAATAATGAGTGTTTACACTTATATTCCTGAAAAAATTGCATTTCTATTAAATAAACATCTATTTTATGTAAAAGTCCACCTTGTGAAAAATTTGGCCAACTCATATTTGTATCAAATTTGTTTTCTGTACTGACTTCGGTTAAGTCAGTTATGCTGACTTCATCATTATTATTCTTCATTTTGTATAGTGTTTTTTACATATACTATTATACACACTTCAGCTTAAACTACAATCCTTTACAGCATCGCCCTCACTCCCAAATAACCCGTTCTATAAAAACTACAATAATTATTCACACATACGCCATTACCACAACCTATTTTCTGTGCCTCAAAACAGGTCTAGTTCATATAATATTTATACGAACATCTTGGCAGCGAGTCGCCAATATAACGGTACTTTTCTTCTACCATACAATTTATCAGAAGATTCCCGTAATATTATATGAATACTTACTGCTCACTGCTGCCAGAATTTTACCTACCGTCATAATCCCACTAGACTTACCTTATGAAATTACCCAGGTCACCACGATATTTTGAGGTTTAATATCAAAACTTTTACACTCTTGCCCTTATAAAAATTAACACAATCCCGCTATCTAACCACCCTTAAAACTCAGAAAATCCCATAGAACGTTAGACGAGGTTTTCAACACAGAATAGGAAATGGTTATGGCGTAATAACTTACTCTAACACATGGTTATATATTAAACAAAATCTAAATTTATTTTTGAAGACAAAACCGAATTTACGCATTAATAAAATAAACATTTCTAACCTATGACAAATTATAATGAACCAGTACGTAATTTAGAATTATATCTGTTCCCTTAGAGATCTCATTCATAAAATGTTTTAATTTAGAACTATTAACTTGTATTTAATCTTGGATTAGAATGGTGCTGGTTTTTGTTAATAAAAATTTTTAGTACATATTAGGCCTACCCATCCGCTGCGTTTTCTGTGGTTAGTCATACACTCGTGTCGTTCTGCCGCACTCACGTAACTGTTTGTATTGAATTTAATGTCTTTTTAATGTTCACTCATTACTTCGGTTGATACGTTATGTACATTGTAATATACATTATACATTAAAGACGTCCGGCTTTCTTTCGCTCATACACTGTCTATTACCACTGCTATTCAACGGTATTTTAATACTGCTACCATGTTCACACTTTACGGGATAGGCCGATTATAATGATTTCGGCCTATCTTGCACCCGAGGCCACCGTTTTACTTGTAGAACTAGCAGACTACCATCTGCTGCCACTGTCTGATGCAAACACTAAGGTGACAAAATTCTTACTGTGATTCACAACGACTGAGCTGGCAAGCTGTTGCGTAATGCGTCTGGCTTGGCTGTCTAGACATCAACAAACATACAATAACATTGTATGTTGCTGGTTACAATGGGGTACCCCTTGGATGAATACTAGCTGCTTTGAAATTAACTGATTTAAATTTTTACTGTCTCTAACACACAATTCCGTACCGTTACAATACCCCCCCCCCAATGAGAGGTTTTATGCCGAAGCATTGCCTAAAACCTAAGAGGATCAGTGAGGATATGGCGCCGCAACCCCCCTGAACTCTCTACTAAAATCATGGGTACTTACCCCCCCCCTAGTCCGGTGGCTGTGGCTGTACCCATCCGACCTTACTGGACTTCTCTACTCGAGATCCCAACACCATAAAATCGGGCAGATACCCGCCACAGTGTCACCTGACTCTGAAACATCCAATTAAAAAATTAATAAAAAGGCCTTCCATTATACCATATCCACAACTGATTTGTTCCTCTTAGTAAAGTAATGGTTCATTATTTTATAAAGTACTGGTTTTTGTTTCTACAATACAATATGCATCACCCACCAAAATCATACATGGATTACATAAAATACAAATCTTATAATAACAACCTTATCGTAGGATACATACTACAAACAAAATACATTATTGCCTTTAATCTCAATTTTCCTTTAAAAGAAATACTTTAGTTATTACGTTTTAATCAATTACCATTTTTTTTCCACGTACAGTTTATTTTTAAACAAATATTCTTACAATTTAAATCAAAGATGAAATCAAAATAAATTTATATTCACTAATGACATTCACATTTTTAAGGTAGTTTACTTCTTAAATTACCAATTTAATTTAATTTAATTTCTCAAAACTCTAAGTTACGGTAATTACCTCATTATTTTATTATCTGCAAAAAGTTAACTTCATTTATTTTGTTTCATAATATTTTTTACTCATAGTACTGATTCATCAAAGTACAACATGGTTATCATCAACTCCAGCAGAAACAAACAATCTACCTGTTTATATCAACAGTTGTATGCCAGACTGGTTTTATAAACACTGGCTCAGTCTCAACATTCCAGATTACATCACCGCACTATTACTTCCTGCAATTTTCAGTTTCTATATATCTTGTAATCAGTTACCCTTGGTTTTACAATAGCAATCACAGTATATTTAAGTTTATATTTATATTCACAATCATTTATATTTAAATACATTACTGAATTGCACATTAGAAAGCAGTTTACTATCAATTCAAATCCAAACAATTACTTTAGTCACATTATTTAAAACACTTTTAATATAAACACACAATGCAAAATAAAATTCATTATTACCTCTTGTTAATTATTTAACAAAATAAAATATTATTATTATTATTATAACATACATCTTTACTCCAAACATGTGTTACCTAAGCTATAAGCTACATTCCAACAATATAATCTTGACACAATACAATTAACACTAACACATTTATTTACAAATTTTTGTCATAATTTTCTTGTTTACCACACCTCATTTCATAGATCAGCCAAGTAATTTTACCATTGACTCAAATAATTAAATGTTCATTAGGGTGGAACGAAAAAATCAAGTTTGGATTTTTAATTTGTAATAGCGCGGAAAAGTTGCCTTTTGGTGTAAATAAGATAAAAAAAAAGATATGAAAAATATTGGAGCACGTCTTGAGGTGCCGCAAGGACGATAAATTTTCATAAAATTGCAATTTTCGCTACATTTTTAAGTTTTTTTAAGAAGTTGTCAAACATTTTTTTTTAATTTCAAATACTGTCGAAAAAGCAGTTTTTATATAAAAAAAGACATAAATTTTTTTTTAACTTTTTGGATTGTCTTGAGGTGCCGCAAGAGCGGTAAAGTTTTATAAAAACACACTTTTTGTAACTTTTTCAAAGAATTTTATGTGTCTTGATTATGCAATAAAAGTTTCAAATAGGCGTTTTAATATGAATAGAAAGATAAAAACAGTTTAACTATTGCATTGTTTTTTGATGGAAGAAGAGACAAAACAATTCTTCAAGAAAAGAAAGGAATTAAGTTGTACAAAAAAGTTATTTCAGAAGAGCACGTTTCACTAATAGAGGAACCAAACTCTAAGTTTTTAGGCCACGTAACACCTAAATCTGGCACTGGAAAGGCATAGCAGACAGTATACAGGAGTTTCTTGAAGATAGAGAACACAATGAACAACATTTGAACTTTACTGCTATTGGGTGTGATGGAACCGTTGTAAACACTGGACATAATAATGGTGTGATTTCTTTGATGGAAAATGAAATAGGAAGACCTTTACAATGGTTAGTTTGTTTGTTCCATGGAAATGAGCTACCTTTGCGACATCTTTTTTGTCATTTAGATGGTAAAACGAAGGGACCCAATGAGTTTAAAGGCGAAATAGGTCAGCAGCTGGAAAACTGTGCTAATCTTCCTGTGGTTACTTTCTTGCCAATTGAAAATAACCTTCCTCTTTTGGAGAACATAAATGATTTAAGTACAGATCAGAAGTATTTATTGGATATGTGTATCGCTGTATCAAGTGGAAATTGCTCACTAGATTTATCTTTAAGAAACCCTGGAAAACTTGCTCACTCCAGGTGGCTTACATTAGCAAACCGTATACTTAGATTGTATGTGGCAACTGAGAATCTAACTGAAAACCTTAAGACTGGCTGAGTACATTGTGAAAGTGTATGCACCTGTGTGGTTTAACATTAAGTTAAAACCTTCATGTACTTATGGTTCCAAACATCTGTTTAAGCTTATCTCATATTCACGCTATCTCTCTGATGATTTCAAGAACGTTCTAGACCCGGTTATTCAAAGAAATGGGTACTTTGCTGCTGCAGAAAATCTCCTTTTGTTCATGCTATGTGATCAGCACAAAAATGTAAGAGAACTTGGTTTACGACGTGTTTTAAAAGCAAGAACAGAAAGTAGAGGCGGAGTCAGGAATTTTAAAGATCCAAAGATAAACTTTGACGCAAAGGATTACATCGACATGATCTCATGGGCTGAAAATGACGTAACTGAACCCCCCTTGGTAAAACATGTTTCCATTGACTCTCTCAAAGACTTTATACGGAAGACATCTGAAGCTCAACCAAATAGTAAAGTGGACCCGCTTATCGACTTTCCCCGGCTTCCTTGTCACACGCAAGCAGTGGAAAGAGCTGTGAAACTGGTGACCGAATCGGCTCAAAATGTCTGTGGTTCAATCGCAAGAGAAGGATATATAAGAGCAAAAATTGACTCACGTGAGAACATGCCAAAATTTGATACAAAAAAACAGTTTAATGTGTCAATGAAGTAGAAACAAACATTTTGCAGCTGTAACATTTGTAATTATTAAGGGTTTTTTAAATCATAAAAAAATGAACTTTCAATGTCTTTAAAAGTGTATTATGATATTTTTTTACGTGTGCTCTAATAAAAAAAATATATAATTGATTTGACGAGCTTTTATTTCAACCTTATTTACTACTATTTGTAACAACCAAAATGTTCGCAAAAGTTTCAAAATTAGCAAAAATACAAACTTTTTTGACATTAAAAAATATTTTTTTAATATTATTATATTTTGTAATTAATAATTTTTTCCAATTCTAATGCTTATATATGTATTTACAACTATCTTTTGTAACATTATATGTACGAGAAAACCATAAAAAATTATTTATCAAACTTTATAATTTTTCAATTTTTTTAATTTTCTTACAAATTTTAAGCTGTTTGCGGCACCTCAAGATGTTGTAGTATAGCAACCAAATTTTTTTTTCTTCTTTTTGAACCTAAAAGGCAACTTTTCCCCACTATTACAAAACTAAACAAAAAAAAAATTAAAAAAAGGCCATTTTCGTTCCACCCTAATGTTCATTCATGATTTTTCTAACCCCCGTCGTCGAAAATTAATCTTTTCTGCACATAACATTGTTCATTTTTATTTATACACATCATATGGCTGTCTTTTGTATAATAACCATAAAAATTTATTTTTTCCATTGTACCATAATAATAATAATACATAGGGTTACCCCCCATTATTACTTTATCATAAGTCATGTCTACATTAGTATTTTTTATCCAGTCTCCATTGGTATTCATTGTTGCACCCAGGTGAGTTACGTTATTATCACAATTGTCTGCCACTACAAGTACACTAATTCTTCCAATAGGTACATATTTATCATTATTGTTGATATTATAATCGTCTAGTACTGCACCAGGTAAGTCTTTATTGTTAATAATATAATCATTTCTTTCAATATTTATTCCCCCTACAAACCCTTCATAATTTCTGCTTAATCTGAACAACTCTATCACTCTATCCTGCTCTTCATAATCACTCTCCCAATCCAATCTCACTCAACTCAGAGGGCAATACCACTTTATTATTTAAACACCATCTGGCCCTACCAGATAAACCGCAAAAAATTAAGGGACATTTCGGAGACCATTTGCCTCCCACAAAAACTCTTGAGGAACCTTTGTCCTCCAACAACACTGGTGAAGCCTTTCCTTCACCTATACCACAAGAAAAATTTGCCCTCTGTTCATACTCTACATTTAAACTACCTCTATACTCACTTTCTAAATCATTACGATCACTAACTAACAATCCTCTACCCTCAACTAATTTTCTACTCTCAATATCACTACCCCTATTACTCAATTTATCATTATTATTTTCATTCAATAATATTTCACTCTTGTTAACGTCATCATAACTAACATTATTACTCACCATATTTATGGCCACCTGTTTTACATTTAAACTAACCTCTTTCTGATTATTATTTGTATTGACCTCACTTACCTCGTTTTTGATCTCCGCTGCACTTAAATTAACACAGTTGTTTGTAAAAGTATCATCGTTATTATTACCTCCACTATCAGAACTACTCACCTGGTTTAGGTCACTTTCTTTATTTTCTTTTAATTTACATCTATCTCTTTCCCACTTCTCATCTCTTTGTTTCATTTTATTAATCATGTCATCTAACATCACGCTTTGTTTATCTAAACGTTTATTGATGTCGTTAGACATTTTACTCTGTTGCTCTAACACCAACTGCATCATATTCATCACATCATTATTGTCAAATTGTTTATTTTTATTACTTGAGGTTGGGGTTAACTGAATCCCAGAGTCATTTACAATGGCTGGCTCATTTAATTCTCTATTTTGTACTAAGATTGGAGTCGAATGGACCTCCAACCCACTCATGACCGTTGATTCGGTCAAACCATTTTCTTTATTGATATTTGTATCAAATTTGTTTTCTGTACTGACTTCGGTTAAGTCAGTTATGCTGACTTCATCATTATTATTCTTCATTTTGTATAGTGTTTTTTACATATACTATTATACACACTTCAGCTTAAACTACAATCCTTTACAACATCACCCTCACTCCCAAATAACCCGTTCTATAAAAACTACAATAATTATTCACACATACGCCATTACCACAACCTATTTTCTGTGCCTCAAAACAGGTCTAGTTCATATAATATTTATACGAACATCTTGGCAGCGAGTCGCCAATGTAACGGTACTTTTCTTCTACCATACAATTTATCAGAAGATTCCCGTAATATTATATGAATACTTACTGCTCACTGCTGCCAGAATTTTACCTACCGTCATAATCCCACTAGACTTACCTTATGAAATTACCCAGGTCACCACGATATTTTGAGGTTTAATATCAAAACTTTTACACTCTTGCCCTTATAAAAATTAACACAATCCCGCTATCTAACCACCCTTAAAACTCAGAAAATCCCATAGAACGTTGGCTGTCGTTTTATTATTATTTCACTTCACCTCTTCCAAATTGCATATTGTTAAAACAATTATATAATTAGTCTTGGTGTTTGGAAGGGAGGTGTGGACACTTAATTATGACTTGAGGATAAGGTCATGTGTGTGTGGTGTGTGTGACTTGCAACATGTATGTGTGTGTGTATCTACTGAAACATAGTACTACAATTTAGTATGTACATTTACAATGGTATCAAAGTCACCTGTAAGAACAGACAAACTAACCTTTTTCACTCCGCCTTGAGACTTTTTTTTATATTTATGACGTGTTTCAAAGCATATGCTTCATAATTAGATATTAAAAAATCCCTCGTAGAAGGTCGTCATCAGTTAAAATACCATATGCACTGTATACGCATCAGTAGGTGTGCACCTATTCACGTTTGTCATGAGCATTTGTTCACATTTGGATTTTTAACCGATGATGATATCCTACAAGCGATATTTTAAGATCTAATGATGAAGCATATGCTTTGAAATGTGTCATCAGTACAAAAAAGAAGTCACAAGGTGGATTGAAAAGCAGGGCCGTAGCTAGAGGCTTGGGGGCCCCGGGGCAACAAGTGATTATGGGGCCCCCTCTTTATCTGCCCCTCCCCTTGCCACTACATCACTTGCATTTAGTAAGCCACTTGCATTCAATAGGGTTGCTATTTAGTGGTTTTTTTCTTGATAAGTGAAAAGAATGGGCATTTAAACACAAAACGCGTCTTAACTTTTCACACTGAGTTTAATATAAAATTTACGGAGTTACAATTTTGTTATTGTAAAATCAAATTAGTTGGATACATTGAGTTACCGGTACTAAGATAAAAGCAGAAACAATTAAGACAGAAAAGTAATTGCATGACTCGTATCAAGAATTGCAAGGTTTATCTTAAAAGTGATAATTGAAATACGAAAAATAACACAAGTTAAAAAAAACAGCAAATTTTAAAGAGAAAAAGCAAATTGTTTAAAACTGTATACTTCATAAGCAATATTCTAATACACAGGCTGAGTTTTAGCTGAAAACATAGGATTACATGAACTTCTGTTTCCTAACTTTTTTAGAAGCAAAGTCATTAATTACTTTATTAATATTAATTTTTTGAGCTCTATCATTTTCAATTGAAAGCAAAGCTAGATTGCTGAGCCTTTCCTGTCCCATAGTGCTTCATAAGTAATTTTTTATCAACTTTAATTTTGAAAATGACCGTTCAGCCTTAGCTACGGTCACAGGAACTGTCAAGTACATAATACATGCTGTACACACTTCAGAATAAGTTGGCGAAAGTGAGCTGTGATCAATTATTAACAGTTCTGCAAATTCCTTGACGCTGCTCATTTTCTCAAGTTTGTCTTTAAATGAAGTCTTAACGGAACATATCTGAGATGGAAATGTTGGAGACACATCATCCGGAAACCTTCTAACAAAATCTACTGCTTTCTCATGGACCTCTTTTGCACAAGCGTTGACAAGAAATTCAGGCTGAATGACTTGATAAGTGTCAAGAACAGCTTTCATACCCTGAAAACGGTTATCTAGTTGAGTACATAAAGTGTCTATCATTGGGTAGAACACTGTTACTCTAAAACAGGATTCTGGCTCTTGTAACCTCTCATCTTCACATAACTCATCAAAGTGTTTTTTCACCTTCCTAATCCTACTCTGCCGAAACCCTTGAGATATTTCCCAACGTTCACAAATCTCAGAAGCCTCAGACACTAATTCTCCAAATCTTCCACGCATCTCGGTGACTTCAAGCAGAGCATTCCCCAATAACTCATATGCAGATAACAGATCTATGGTCTCAGACTGCAGAGACTTTGGCACAATGTTAAGGGCCTCTAAAACTTCACATTGTATTACTAGGAGTAATACAAAGTTGAAAGATCCCAGCTTTTTCTTTATTTGCATGGCTTCATCCCTTTCCTTCTTTTTTTTGCTAGTCAGAATTAGGCGGCTGAGACATTTCACTACATCACAGAACCTATGTTTAAGGGCACTTACTGCGTCAAATCTGCCAGCCCAGCGAGTTGGATTTAGGGTTTCTAATGTCACTTTTGAAGACCCACTCTGGTACATTGTTTTTAACTTCTCCCAGCGAACAATGCTATGGCCAAAAAAGCAATATACATTTTGGACGGTTTCAAAAACTGGCAAATATCTGTTTCCTTCAACAGCATCACTCAGCACAAGGTTACGGTTATGCGCCGCACAATGTACAATGTAAACATATGGGGCTTTTTCTTTTATACGTTGTTGCACACCGTGGTATACTCCAGTCATTACGGCTGCTCCATCATATCCTTGACCACGACATTTCCTCACATCTAAACCCTTCTCTTCCAGCGAATTAATTATTTCTTTAGCAAGCCCTAGTGCTGACTGATCTTTAACCTCTCTAAAGGAGAAGAAAACTTCACAAATTTTCAACTCAACAGCAACAGGTTTTCCTGTTTCGTCGTTCTCTATTTTCATGTATCTATAAACTTCACTTAACATAGATACATCTTGGATTGTGTCCAAAATGACTGAAAAAAACAAAGCATTTTGAAGCTCACAAGTGATTTCGTCTTTAACTTGTGATGATAATAAGCCGATCAGCTAATTTTTAATTTGCAGACTTAGATATTTTACCGCACCATGTGGACGCTTTAGCAATTCTTGCAACACAGGGTCATACTTTGATAGCAGTTCAATGATTGATAGGAAATTTCCCTTATTGCTATGTTCTAGCCTCTCACTGGTTCCGTGAAAAGCGAGATTGCATGTTGCAAGGGTTAGGGTTACATTCAGTATTCTTTCAACTACCTTCCGCCAGAAGCTTCTTTCTTCCTCAAACTTTCTATCAATTATCTCATCAACTGTCCCATGTTTGCGCCACTGTTCATAAACTATACAGGCACGAGCATGGGCTCTGGATCCTTCATGACTTATTATACGTTCTGAAATATGCTTCCAGTCCCTAACTCTGCTGGTCGAAAACCTTTGAGACTGAGCAACATGTGCATGTCCTTGTTGTTATTGGAGAAACAACCAACATGGTAGACAGTAAATGCAATCAAGCTTCATTGAGTAACACAACAAATTTCTGTTTAGTTTTAATCCAGCCTTAGTTGTCAAGTGGTAATAGCTGTTTGAAAAAGATCGGCCTTGTTGTGTTCATCTCTTGGAAAAGGGCCATCAGGTTGGTGAGGGCCAGCTGTTATAAGCCTACATTTCATCTCAGGGTCTTTTACAATGTTAGGGAAGACATCATACTCTGTAGCTACATATATGTCTTGTGTATTTTCACTGAAAGATACAACCTCTTCATCTGAAGAGTCGGACTGAGCTGAATTTTGATCAATGTCATCTTGTGGGAACGCACTGCATTTATCAATGTCTTCTAAGCCAGGAGGGGCAGGGTCGTCACTTATATGCATCTTCCTTTCTTCTAACACACTTTCCACATCTTCTATTCTCTCTTCATTATGGTCTTGGATCTTCTTCAACCCTAAGGGAAAAACAGTTTTTCAGGAAAAAGTGGCAAAGGGGGGAATCTAAAGTAACAGCGTCCGTAGGCACCATATTAAAGAAATACAAAAGAAAATATATTAAAGAGCTGAAGCTGAGAGAAAGATTTTTAAAGAACTCATATTTGATGTACAGTAATTATGCATATCCTATAGCGATACGACACACTTTTAAGGTTTATTAGTGAGGAATTGGATGTAACTGCAATTTAAAATTTTTTATGAATTGTGGCCTGAAAGTTACAAAGGCGTTGCTCAAGTATCCAACTATAGTGAATTTTTCCCCCCGCAGCCGAAAAAATGTGCCACTTATATGATTTTATAAAAGTCCTTATTTTGCTGCCTATGGACCCTACATCTAGGTTTCAGCCTTACATATATATTATTTTGATAATTGAAAAATAAAACATGCAGTAATCAAGTAAACAAAAAATTGTAACTTTTTGAATTTTTTTAAAATACCGCATCCATAAAAATTTAAGACAATGACTCAAACGTTCTTGAGATATTATTTACTAATAAGAAAACACAGTACACAGTAAACAAACAAAATTGTAAACACACAGATACAGTGGAACATTTGTAATTCGAAGTTGGGTACTGTGTTTTTGGTCTTGAAAAGAAAAAAATAGTCTCACAATCCGATGTCGCTATTTGGCTTCCAGAACATACCAAAAACAAAAAAGAAAAAAAAACATGCAGTCATTGGAGAGTTAAACATTCAGAAAATCACGTATCACATCGACATTTAATACAGGTCAACGGTGAAGTATAAGTTATATATACGTCTCTGCCACTCTGCCAGACAAAAAAAGAAAAGCCATAGGCCATAGGCCTAACCTCTAAATTTGTTTGGCCGCCAGCGCGTGGCCCACTCATTGTTTAGTTTTAACTAGACGGAACTTTATTCTAAAAGAAAGAGGATGAGCACTTGCTGGCTTACGACAAAATATGTTTCAATTTTTACCTCTCTCGTCATCGCTCCTCGTGGACTCAGAGCTGGAAAGCCAAAAAGATAAACTCCCTGAGCTTTTAGCTGCCTCTGCCGCTTTCTTCTTTTCTTGCCTTTTTTGGGCACCACTGAGGTATGTCCGTTTCATATTTATTCAAACAACAAAACGCACTTTGTTTGTATTTCAAAACTGACACTGTCAGTCAAACTGGTAATAGAAAAGCTAACCGGTAACACGTTGCGGGGTAGCAAACAAAAACAAACTGATGCCCTATTGCGAACACGGTGATGCGTACTACTCCCTCCACCTGCGGCGCCACACACAATCTACCACTCTCGGTACTTTCGTTGTCAGTGACTCTTCGACTCTTAAAATAGTTAAGAAAGACAGCGAGAGTAGGCTATTGTAGACAAAATAGGCAATGCTGTTATACATTATAAATAAGTTTAATCAACCCGATGGAACTAGCTTGGGCAAAGTTGAAGCGACACATCCGCTCCAAAAATGTTACAGGAGAGTTGACCATGACGGAGCTAATTGATGAAGGTAAGCTGAACAAAATCATATTACTATGTACTTTAGAAGCAAATATAGTGGAACTTGTTCATAACGAACGCGTAAATTTCTTTCCTTGTAACCGATATTCGTTTTTCCCGCGAAATATGGAAAATTTTCTCATAAAGAGATAGGCTTCATATTGACAAAAGATAATTTAAAAAAAAAAGATGTATGAATTACAAAATTTAATTTCAAAAAATAAATTAACTAAGGAAATGCATAAACTAGAAAATTAGTCATGTAAATTAACATTTTTGTTTAGTAGGCTATACACTAAAATAATTAAGTTACCTGTAATAAAGTTGCCTTTGTATTATTATTTGTTACAATTATTATTTCAGTACATGTATTCACAGCTAAACTAAGTCGATCGTGTTTTCATATAGCAAACATTACGTTTAAGTTCACTTTATGTACTTGTGTATTTAGTTTTAATATGCTAAATACATAAATTTATTTTTGGATAAATAATAAAAATTTAGTTTTCGTACATAATATAATTTGATATTTCTTTAACTTTCAACACCACTTGTTCTCACATTTTTAATCACGTTACAATACTTTTAATAGTCTTTTTGTTGTTGAATACAAAAATTATTTATGTGGGATACACATAATTCTTCTACACACACACACACACACACACACACACCAGTGGTGGCTGGTGCTAGGGTTGTATGTTGCATGACCACCCAGGAAAATGTGGCTTCTTAATAATATGTAACATTTATAAAATACATAATGTTTAAAACTTTTCAAATTACTGTATTTTGAGACAATTTGCAAACTGATACTGTATTGCAAATTATAGACCTAGACTTTTGTAAAACATTTTGCAAGGTAAATTACAACCTCCCAGTTGATCAACGTAAACTAAGCACTATGTGACAAGGTATGCAAGATCCAGGCAAACCAGCATCGACATCACTTATGGAGCTTTTACACTGACAAACTGATGTGTGCTTTTAACAGTTATGGGACAGGACAATTAAGGTGCTACAAAAATCTTTGCTTGGTTTTCAGTAGTTCTGCAACATCCCGGTAGGTACGCTGTATACGATTGTTCACCAGTGACACGTGTAAAAAATAATGTTTGAATTCCTGTCGTCTGATTTTGTTTATGCCCACATGCAGTAGTTTTTATACACTAGTAGAGCCTATACGAGTGTAGTTCTGTGAACTGAGATGTAAAATAACACTTAACTATTCACCACTAGCAGTCTTACATAATTCAGATACAATATGACAAACATCTGTATAAAGGTATTAGCGCTTATAACTATGAGATTTGCAACTATGAAATTTGTATTTTGTTGTTGCAAATTTATATTTACAATTAGACTTAGGGCTACAACGTTTAACATATTTTTTTTTTTTTTTATTTATTCAACTGATAAAGTTTGATATTTTTATAAAAATTGTGAACAATAAAAATATTTTGTCTTAACCAATATCTGAGTTTTACATTCATAATTATGTTAACAATAATGAGGAATATAAAAAGTGAGTTTGTCAGTAATTCATTAAAACTTCCAACCCACTCTTCTTGACACCACCAGTTGTCACTGACACACACACACTGACCTTACAAACTAACATATGTTACATTAAGTCACATGATTAACTATCATACCAAAACAATGATAGAAAATTTATACAAAATAGTGATATCGTCATTCATAAGATAAACAGCCAATTATTTCAGAACTCGAAGACTGGTATTATTTCGTACACATACAGACTGGCTGTAATTTATAAACTACACTCATATGAATACTTTATATATTAACACGTAACATAGTCCTATGTGTTCTACTGGAATATATATTACAAAAGTTCTCTGACAAGTTTTATAACTTATTTCGGTTCCAAATTTCATTCAATAGCACTGAAAGTATACAATCTACTGTTGACCACCACATATTGTTAATTGACTACCACAACATCATTATTATTAATAACAAACTTTATCCACTTTCAACATGAATATTAATAATACTTAAATAGACACAAAAATGATCACAAGATAGAGATGCTTAATATAAAATTCTATAAGCTTATGTCCTAAAAAGCGTTACTTTCTGTTTTGAAAGTGTGTATTTATCTTAAAGTGGAGGGTTCAAGCACTTAACACCTTTACGAGTCTATTACAAATGAAAGGCCATTTAATTATGGGAAATGTAAAGTATGCAAAATTAATTTTTTTCTTTGATTTTGTTGTACATGACAAGTCCAAGTGTCACTAAGAATTTATATAGACTATTCCGAGACTCGAGACTTGGAACACTACAATTTTAGATAAAAAATTGCACCTTATTGGCTGAGCTAGCCATTGCTCATTGCAAGTTTTGTCAGAGGCTACCTTTAGGAGTGTTGTCTGTTCTGTCTTCACAGATGGTGCCATTGTTTGAAAGACTGTTGTGTGTGTGTGTGTGTGTGTGTGTGTGTGTGTGTGCGTACGTGCGTGCGTGCGTGCGTGCGTGTGTGTGTGTGTGTGTGTGTGTGTGTGTGTTGCAAATAGTCTATTGTGTTCATGCTTTTTCATGTGTTTGTAAATTTCCAGCTGGTCAAGTCTGTCTAGTTTTTGGCCTTTTATATGTACATCTACAACTGCCATGTTGTTGTTAACTTTTGTGCATCTTGTTGAAGCAGAGCACACGTGCCCAAACCTCAACAACACGGTAACATTACACATACACAAGAAAGGCTGAACTAGATGCACTTGAACACTGGAAATACACAAACACACTAAATTGAATAGAAACACATTCCTAATTGAACAGACACAATTTGAATCACACATACTATTCGAACATGTTATACAACATACACATTAGAATGAGCTTTCAAACAACAGTGTTATCACCGAAAAAGAGAATGGATGGCACTCCTAATGGAAGCTCACAATTACCAAAAGCTAGTCCAGGCAATAACATAAAAATTTTTATCTAAAATACTAGTGTTCCATGCCACACTGGTTTTTATAAATTCTCAGCACGCACGCACGCACGCACACACACACACACACACACATTCAAACCCTTTTTGCTACAGTCTATTTCTTGATGGATATATAATATATTTAATATTTATAATTACTTTACCTCAAGGTAAAAATGATCTTGATGTAATATTATGTATATTTAATATATAATATTAAATATTTATAATAACTTTACCTCAAGATATTTTTTCCTTATTTGGAACATGTTTCAGGACACTGAGTGTTCCCATCCTCAGCCTTCTTAATTTTGAATCTTGTGCTGAACAATCTTAAATATGCTGACACAAGATTCAAAATTAAGAAGGCTGAGGATGGGCACTCAGTGTCCTGAAACATGTTCCAAATAAGGAAAAAATATCTTGAGGTAACATTACTATAAATATTAAATATATTATACAAATCAAGAAATAGACTGTAGCAAAAAGTGTTTGAATTATATATATATATATATATATATATATATATATATATATATATATATATTGTAGCATGACAGATAATCCACACAAATACATTACTCAATGATCATTAATAAAGCTCTAAGATATGGAATATCCAGATGAGAATTAATTAAAATGCACTGTTTAATAATATATTCACAAGAAAGGTTGAATAAAGAAAATTTCTGCAAACAATATAATATAATACAAATTTAAAAACCCAGAAGACTAAAAATGATAATAACAAAATTACCCAGGTAAGATAGAAGCAGGCAATTAATATACCCCGTCAAAGAAACCAGACCAGAAAAAACAAAGCTACTGAAGACAGAAGAAACAAAACTAATCAAAACTCAAAGAAGACAGAAGAACAATCAAAGCTACTGAAGACAGAAGAAAGAAGAACAATCAAAGCTACTGAAGACAGAAGAAACGAAACTAATTAAAACTAAAGAAGAAAGAAGAATAATTAAAACTATTACTACTGAAGAATGAAGAAAGAAGAACTAATTAAAACTACTACTACAGAACTAGAGAAGAAAGAAGAACAATCAAAGATACAGAAGACAGAAGAAAGAAGAATAATTAAAACTACTATTACTGAAGAATGAAGAAAGAAGAACAATCAAAGATACAGAAGACAGAAGAAAGAAGAATAATTTAAACTACTATTACTGAAGAAAGAAGAACTAATTAAAACTACTACTACTGAAGAATGAAGAAAGAAGAACCATCAAAGATACAGAAGACAGAAGAAAGAAGAATAATTAAAACTACTATTACTGAAGAAAGAAGAACAATCAAAGCTACTGAAGACAGAAGAAAGAAGAACAATTAAAACTCAAAGAAGAAAGAAGAACAAACTAAATCTAATGAAGAAAGAAGAACTAATTAAAACTACTACTACTGAAGAATGAAGAAAGAAGAACTAATTAAAACTACTACTACTGAAGAATGAAGAAAGAAGAACAATCAAAGCTACTGAAGACAGAAGAAACGAAACTAATTAAAACTAAAGAAGAAAGAAGAATAATTAAAACTATTACTACTGAAGAATGAAGAAAGAAGAACTAATTAAAACTACTACTACAGAACTAGAGAAGAAAGAAGAACAATCAAAGATACAGAAAACAGAAGAAAGAAGAATAATTAAAACTACTATTACTGAAGAAAGAAGAACAATCAAAGATACAGAAGACAGAAGAAGGAAGAATAATTAAAACTACTACTACCGAAGACAGAAGAAAGAAGAATAATTAGAACTAAAGAAGAAAGAAGAATAATTAAAACTACTATTACTGAAGAAAGAAGAACAATCAAAGATACAGAAGACAGAAGAAAGAAGAATAGTTAAAACTACTATTACTGAAGAAAGAAGAACTAATTAAAACTATTACTACTGAAGAATGAAGAAAGAAGAACTAATTAAAACTACTACTACAGAACTAGAGAAGAAAGAAGAACAATCAAAGATACAGAAGACAGAAGAATAATTAAAACTACTATTACTGAAGAAAGAAGAACAATCAAAGATACAGAAGACAGAAGAAAGAAGAATAATTAAAACTACTATTACTGAAGACCGAAGAAAGAAGAACAATCAAAGTTACTGAAGAAAGAAGAACTAATTAAAACTACTATTACTGAAGAATGAAGAAAGAAGAACAATCAAAGATACAGAAGACAGAAGAAAGAAGAATAGTTAAAACTACTATTACTGAAGAAAGAAGAACTAATTAAAACTACTACTACTGAAGAATGAAGAAACGAAACTAATTAAAACTAAAGAAGAAAGAAGAATAATTAAAACTATTACTACTGAAGAATGAAGAAAGAAGAACTAATTAAAACTACTACTACAGAACTAGAGAAGAAAGAAGAACAATCAAAGATACAGAAGACAGAAGAAAGAAGAATAATTAAAACTACTATTACTGAAGAAAGAAGAACTAATTAAAACTACTATTACTGAAGAATGAAGAAAGAAGAACAATCAAAGATACAGAAGACAGAAGAAAGAAGAATAATTAAAACTACTATTACTGAAGAAAGAAGAACAAATTAAATCTACTGAAGAAAGAAGAAGGAAGACTAATTAAAACTACTACTACTGAAGAAGGAAGAAGGAAGAATAAAGAAGAACCAAACTCAAAGAAGAAAGAAGAATAATAAAAATAAGAACTACAGAAGAAGGAAGAAGGAAGGATAATCCAAAACTACAGAAGAAGGAAGAATAACCAAACTCAAGAAGAAAGAAGAATAATTAAGACGACCCATATAAAACAAAAACTCCATAGGGAAAGAACCCCCAAAAAACCCCAAAATCAATGAATGCCCAAAAAAGAAAGTATAACACATTAAAAAACCATATCACTGTAAAACTGACAAAAAACTAAAAGTGTTAGCTGTAGTAAATATTAGTGCATTCAAAAAGTTATTGTGTAATGTGCATAAACAAATCTTCACAGTTCCCCCATGGTTGAATATTTCATATTAAAAACTAGAAAAAGACTAGTAAATATAGTAATAATTTACCATGGAAAGGTGTAAGTGATCAAATTATAACCAATAAACTTTAAGAAAGGTGCATGAGTAGCAGTACAAAGTAACAAACTTTAAGTTTTGTGAACAGTGCCTACTTTGATAATGAAGTAGTAATTTTACTAATAAAAAGCTACTAAAACTGTATGAACATTCCATAGAATGGAATATAACTTAGATAGCCAGGGTTATACTTTAAGAGGGGGCATAAATCTTATAAAATGGGGAATTACAGAACTAACTGTTTATGATGGAGTAGTAGAAGGTATTAACAATTATATATGGATCCAAATGTGGGGTTCTAATTAAATATAGCATTTAGATAAGTAAGGGTTAGTCATAAGAAATATTAGTATTATAATTGTTATTTTATTGTTCATGTTAATTTAGGAATGCATTATCTAAAATTAGATAACATTCCAATGTTGTAGAAATACTTTTTATTATGTTATTAGGTGATATACCAAAACAATGTTATTAAGAACACCAGTTTTATATATCTGGGTGTTATATTTTAATTGTATAATCTATAATTACTGTTATGCCAGATCAGAGAACTAATTTTTAATCAAATATATCAGAGTCAGAAGTCAGAGAAGGAAATAAAATAATTACATTAGTAAAACATTCTGCAAATAGCCACAATTCAAATCTAGGCAATATAATAAAGTTAAAATGCAGAATAATTAATAAACCTAATCTTATAAACCAGTCAAACTGACAATATTTAGGCAAGATACACCCAACATATTAAATACTATGTAAATAAGGCTTTCTAAAGATATGGTCATTCTATGAGTAAAATTATTTATTTGTATAATGAAATACCATTTGAAACTGAAATAGGTTCACTAACTTTATCAGAAGGGGAATCATATACAACTGAATTATATGAAAAAACCATCATTAATATACTAAATTGCAATAAAATAAGTGAGAATTGATAATTATACAAATTTCAGATTTCATAGAATAATAATTATATTAGTTAAAATGGCTATTATTTACATAGAAGACAGGGAAGTATAATTTTAGGCCTACCTCCCAAAAAATTATAAGAAATAATTTTCAGATAAAACTTTGTAATACTAACTTAATTACTATCAAAATAAGTAGAATAGAATAGTGAAAACGAATATGTATTTTATATTTCAAACAGTTAAGTAATAACGAATTTACTTTATAAGCATAGTGCACGAAATTAAAGTGTGTCGGAAGTTATGGCAATTTTAAACAATGTCTTTTTAATATTAAATTGGCTAAGACGTTTCGGATGACGAAGGAAATCCACGCAGTTCATTATTATACATTGAAGAGCACACTTGACGTGAATATTTTATAAAACCCAACCTTAATGGCGATTACGTATAACTAAAGTTCGGAATCAGTTTTTGTGTAAAAATTAAATTTTAAACTATTGTAATCATTGTGAAGTGGTGAAGTTGCCCTATGAACTACATAACACCTATAAACAGCATCACATATCACTATTTAAACGAAATAACACTGGAATCACACCAAATACCAAGTGAATATTCGAGGTTAAACGGACACAAATAAACACCAATTGATCTACTTATTTAACAACATTTTTACACCCAGTGACTTTTCCATCTTACTCCAGTGACATTAAACTATACACCAGAAGATAATATACGATTGCGAAGAAGATTTAACCGCAGAAGGGACATATTTATTCCATAAATACTCTTGTCAGTGTTAGAAGGTGAACTCCATGCACCATGCATGCGCCAGGCGGCCATTTTGACCCAATCTCGTCATCTCAACTCGACAACTGTTTGCTGAACTGGGGTGAATAAAAATTATATATAAACTTTTATTATTAATAACTATCATTATATTGTTTAATTTTAATACATTTTTAGAATTGTAAATGTTATACTTTCTGACCCTGACCTTCTCTGGCTTTTTTATAAATAACCGTTAAAAGAACCTATATGTGTATAATACCAATATAAAAGTCATAGATCGACCGGACCTGAGTGAGTCGATACGGCATTATAACATTGTTTTCAATTAAGCAAATTCATTATTTTGTTGAATAAACGCTTGTTATCTAGTGAATTGAATTTGATTTCTTTAATAAAGGAATATATCCATTAATTAATAAAGAAAACTCGACAACCTTTAAAGGCAATATATGCGAATTACAACCTTTCAAGAGGAAGAAGAAGAGAGCTGTTCGCGCCTAATTCAAAGTGGATTGTCTTTTTAATAAATTTAATGAAGGGAAGATCATTACTAGAAGACACACCATACCATACTATTTATAATTACAATCAATAATCTCAATTTATTACTAAATTTTAAGAATATAAACACCTCGAAAACAATTATTTCAGAATTATAAAATTATATCACATTTCAAATTGCTACAACAACAACATACACCAAGAACATTTGATAACAGCATTATTTAGGAACATTACCAAATCGACGTCTCCCGGAGCGGAACGTCATTACTACACCTACGCACCATAAAAGTCAATCTGGGTAATATTATACCAGAACACCATTACAATTACAATTATATATTACCAAAGTGAAGACCAGCAGAGAGAGCCGAATGAAGACTAGAAGACATCATCTATATTACTACACACAATAGTGAGAGTACAATTCTCATACAACTACACATATTTTTATATTTGTATATTTTGTAATTTACATTTATATTACAAATTTGGCGAACCCAACTTGTGGGGCTTGATTACATCAGAATTTACACCATAGAACAGTAACACACCGTTATATTACAATATATATATATATATAATTTGTGATGTTTTCAATTTGTTTCTTCTGCAAGTAGATAATATTGTATATTCTTTTTAACACCTGACGCACGTTTCACTGAAAAATATAAGTATCATCAGAGGTTTCTAAGTGAATTAATAACAATCGAAATAATTCTATTAATATACCGGTAAAATTAACGAATAATCGAATTTGTATATTTTAACAAAAAATGCCTACACCTTAATATTTTTCCAAAATACACAAAAATAATAGTAAAAAACAACAATAACAATAAATTAAGCAAATATATTACTCAAGCCCAATATAAATGGATTAAAGATGAAATATCAAATAATTACAGAAAAATCGACTACATTAATAAACAATTAATTAATTTACATCTTCTTTTAGCCAACACACTTGATTATCATACATGGAATAATAAATATATTAATATGCTTAAAATACTAAATAAACACACAACAATTAAATTTAACACAATCAATAAAAAAACTTAAAAATCTACTAATAAATAGTACACCTAAAGAAGATAACCAAAATTTACACACATTAAATAATAACCACACTTTTTACCCAAAATTCGTAAATTTATCTAACATTAAATTCACGGAAAACGAAATAGCTACCCTAGAATCATCAAACAAAACAAATCTTAAAAATGTAAACAAATATGTAATAGATAATATCATAGTCGAAACTGAAAACGCAATTAATAATGTAGAACAAGAAAAACAAGATAAAATAAGAACAGAAGCTTCAATGGAAATAATAAAATATATCAAAAAATATAATAACCAAAATCATCATATTAAAAATAAAAATAAGCAAAATAAAACCATTAATAACATAAAACAGAAACTAACGACTAATAACCTCACCTTAACCAAAGCTGATAAGAGTAATAGTACAATAATAATTTCTCAGAAAGATTTAGACGATAAAACAGAAGAATTTATAGTTAATAATAATTGCATAACATTAAATAAAGATCCCACAAATAAATATCAAACACAAATAACAAATATACTAAAAAATAGTAACCAAATCATAAATCCTAAAGACTCCTTTAAATATAAAATGGATAATCCTTGTGCACCAAAATTAAATTCTTTAATAAAATTACACAAAATCAATAAACCTATCAGACCTTTAATAAATGCTAGGACCGCACCAAATTATAAAATATCAAAATTACTAACTCAAATCTTAAAACATAAAATTGAACTTCCAGCAAAACACAATATAAAAAATAGTATCGAACTCACGGAACAACTAATAAACATAGAAGTAAACAGAAATACAAAATTATATTCATTCGACATATCAAACATGTATACAAACATTCCCATTGAAGAAACTATAAATATTATAATAAATAATCTGAAAACAAATAACGAAAGTAACACATACATTAAACAGTTAACTAATACTTTAAAAATAATTTTAAATCAAAATTATTTTCAATACAACAACAAATTGTACTATCAAACAGATGGCCTTGCTATGGGAGCCCCAACCTCCGCTATCATACCAGAAATCTTCCTACAAAAACTCGACGAACAAATAATAAATATAATAAAATTAAACGACCCATTAGGATGTTATTTTAGATACGTTAATGACACTCTGTACATTTCCCAAAACAATGGTATAAATATAAATAAAATATTCAACTCCATAAATAATTTACATTCTAAAATAAAATTCACGTTAGAAGAAGAATCTAATAATAAATTAAATTATTTAGACTTAACAATAAAGAAAAATGAAACAAATTTTGAATACGCAATATACAGGAAACCTTCTCAAACTGACTTAGTAATACCAAATACTTCTAATCATCCTCCCCAACACAAAATGGCAGTATTTAATTCCATGATTTACCGAATGCTTAGGATCCCATTAAATAACACAGAAAGAAACAAAGAAAGAAAAATTATCCAACAAACAGCCGTTAAAAATGGATACAAAATAAAAACTATTAATAAATTAGAAAATAAAATTAAACATAAAATCACTAATAAAATTCCTAAAAACACTACATTTAAAAATTCATCTATTAATAATAATATAAAATATATAACCTTCACTTATTACGGAAATATAACTCAAAAACTAAATAAAATGTTTAAAGATACTAATTTTAAAATATCTTATAATACAGATAATATAATTTTTAATAAAATAAAACCTAAAACTAAATCCAATACTCACAATAAAAATGGAATATATAAAATAGAATGTCCAGATTGAAATAAATTTTACGTGGGCCAGACGAAGAAAAAACTACGAGATAGATTCGTTCAACACCGCAATGCATATTTAAAACCAAATATTTATAAATCTAATTTAGCCACACATTGTCTAAATAATAACCACCAGTTTCCAAACATTGAAAATATAAAATTAATTAAAAACATACAAAAAGGTCAAAAAATGAATATTTGGGAAAATCTTAACATTTACAAACACAATAACAATAATTTATTAATTAAAGAACAAACCCAAATAAAAACAAAACAAGACGATCTATTTAAAATTATAAATTTACTAAAAAATAAAAATAAAAATTAATAAAATATAAACAAAATTTCAAATATAACCGAGAAAACAGCTGCTGAAGAAAATAAACATTAAAACAATCGTTAACTAATCGATTATCAGTTATTTTATTTTACATTAAAATCGATACAAATTCGATTATTCGTTAATTTTACCGGTATATTAATAGAATTATTTCGATTGTTATTAATTCACTTAGAAACCTCTGATGATACTGATATTTTTCAGTGAAACGTGCGTCAGGTGTTAAAAAGAATATACAATATTATCTACTTGCAGAAGAAACAAATTGAAAACATCACAAATTATATAATAATTTAATTCGAGTTACTTATATAGAAAATGATATATATATATATATATATATATGTATGTTTGTATGTATGTTTGAATCATATATATATATATATTACTTTTAATGTTTATAATTAAAGTGATTGAAAATATATATATATATATATATATATATATATAATTCGACTTGTTGCTACAGAAGTATTCTGACAGTATCACCACTACTTGTTCTCAACATAATTCAGCATTGACAAAATTTTAATTTTTAGTGCAAACAGGCTTAGTCATATGTGTTGTAATCTAGTACAGTAGTACAGTCACTGAAGGAAAAAAAATCAAATTAAGTGGCATCTACGAGATTTTTTGCATAAGGCTAGATAAAAGGGTGAGAAACAATTTTAAAAAAAGTTTACATAAATTCCGTCGTGGTTTTTCAAAAAAGAGGAGGGGGAAGGTACAAAAAATTAGTTTTTTCAATTATCTTGAAAAATAACAAATTTACAAAAAAAAGACAAATTACAAAAATTAAAGAGCATTCTCTACAAAAAAGCTATTTATCATTTTTTTGTCAGGCCAAACACACCTGACTTTGAGAGAAAAATGGAATTGAAATATTAGAAAAAAATTGATTGTCGGAGTCTGCCCCGACGAGCAGGAAGGCTAATTTTTTCTGACATTGCAACATACAAATTTTAATAAAATCCATTATAATAGTCGTAGAGACAAAAATCAAAAAGCATTTTAAAGCTAAATGTTTGCACTTTTACATAAAATGAAAAGAAAATAATTAAATTATTAATAAATACTTATAATAAAGTAATAACTTTTTTGTTTTTTATTTTTTTCAACTAATGCATAAACATATTAACAATTTATTACAAATGTATTTACATTAAAAAAAAAAACTTCACAATATGAACTTTACATATATAGGTTTTTGAAAAAAATAATAAAAATTAGTATTGATTTATTGGCATAAAATGAGCGAGTTTTAAAATTTATCATTTTTTTGAGTTCACAAGTATACATCATTTTCTTAAAAAATTTCTACAGAAATTTTCAAAATAAATATTTTTTAACAAAATTATGAACACGTATTGGTCAAAGTGTCTTCTATAAGACTGCAGTGTAAAGAATTGTTAAAATTTAGTTAAATTTAAATAAATGTAACTTTTATTAATAAATGTAGAAATAGGTCCATTGCGCATATTAATATTAATAGTTAAAAACTAAAAAAAATATTAATATGTAACTATTGTACGTAAAACTACAATATTTGAGATTTCTCTTCTACATAGTGAGAATTTATGTCCCGTGCATGGGCATAAAAAGAACAGCCCCTGAAAGTTGGAAGAATTTTAGGGAGAGCGAGGACAGCTGGTACATGCGCCATACAGATATTGAATTAACGCAGTTCGATATTGAATGTTCCATGAGTTCCATACTATTTTTTATATTGTATTTTGCTGGAAGTTCAATTTTATGTTTTAAGATTTGTGTTAGTAATTTTGTTATAACTTGGTGCGGTTCTAGCGTTTATTAAAGGTCTGATAGGTTTATTGATTTTGTGTAATTTTATTAAAGAATTTAATTTTGGTGCACAAATTTTTCAAATATTGTGTATGATGAGGGAGAAATAGAAACAGAAGACTTGACTTCTGAATTTTTTCAAGAAATTGGAGAAGAAATCGATTTTTAAATATATTTATCATTATAAAAATAATTGTTATAATTAAATTTTATAAATAAATAATAAATGTACTAAAAAGTTAATTTCCACCTTGATAATTGTGAAAAATTCCGAAAAATTGAAGAAAAAAACGATATTTTAATAATGTTGTAAATCATAATAAGTTATAAGTAAATAATTTATAATTTGTATAAATAAGAAATGTGTTTCAAAAGTTATTTTATTGTCAAAATCTTCAATGATTGGAAGAAAAACTATTTTTGAATATATTTATAAAGTGCATTTTTTAATAACATTTTTATTATAATGCGTAATAAATAAGTAAAAGTTATACATAATAATATATACATAAATGAATAATAATGAGTGTTTACACTTATATTCCTGAAAAAATTGCATTTCTATTAAATAAACATCTATTTTATGTAAAAGTCCACCTTGTGAAAAATTTGGCCAACTCTGAATTAATTTTTCTACTAAAAGTATCGCCCTGACAAAAAAAAAATGTTAATAACCTTTTCTATGCAGAATTTTATGCTCTTTCATTTTGGTATTTTGTATTTTTCTCATAAATTTAATATTTTTTAAGATAATCACGAAAAATGAATTTTTGTACCTTCCCCCTCTTTTTTCGAAAACCTGCAACTGAATTTTTGTAAACTTTTTTTTAAATTCTTTCTTACCTTTTTACCTAGCCCTATGCAAAAAATCTCGTAGAAGCCACTTAATTTGCAATTTCTATTTTTTTTGGCTTTAGTGACTGTACTATATGTCTGCAGATGCTATTGAATCATATAAAATTTCTTCTACTGATCTTGTAACAATACTAAACTGATGTTCAAATACTACATATTCAAATTTCAAATTTGCAATTATACCATCTCTACTATACAATCTACTGTTGGCCACCACACATTCTTAACATCAATATTATTAACAACAAACATTATCCATTTTCAGTCATTAATCATACTTAAATAGACATAAAAATGATCACAAGATTGAGATGTTTAATATAAAATACCAAAAACTTATGTTCTAAAATGCATTACTTTCTGTTTTGAAAGTGTGTATTTCTCTTAAAGGGGAGAGTTCAAGCACTTTAACGCCTTCATGACCTTTATAGTGTGTCTGTAAGATACAATCATCTCAAGTTATAAGCACTTTTTTCAACCTACCAAAGAATATAAGCAAATACAATTCTGTTCATTGCTTTAAAAAGTGTAAATCCATTGTTTTTTTTTTTAAATACTGCACTGTTATTACAACATATATGCTGAAAAATTTAAAAAAATATAATTCAAACTACACCTCTATTCCAAAATAGTTTTGTTTACTAACTGTAATAACCTACAAATGTAACTTTACTGTCATACTTACAGACTACTTAATTTAGCCTCTTTAATATGATTAGAGCTGAGTAGAGAAAGTCATACAATGATTCCACTTATACAACTTCTTAAGTAAACATTGTTTTAATAAATTAAACGTTATTCAATCACCATAATACTTAATAAAAGTAAGCTGTCTAATATCTGAGTCCATAACCACCATATTGCCCTTTATTGTCTTGTTGAAAATCATAATTGTGTGCTGACTCGTGCACTTGATTAAATTTCTTGTAATTAAACGGGTTTGCTTTATTGCCCATAGACGTTTTTAAATTGTTATCGAAACCTTTACGCATAGTGCTGAACCAGAAGTTGTTACCGCCTTGATGATGCTGTGGTTTACCGCCACCATACAGCCATGTGTTACCACCGCTGTGAGAGTGTGGTTTGCCATAATTTATGGGAAATCTGTTGTCAAAACTATGTGGATCGTTGGCTCCATACGTGCCCAGCAAACGGTGGTGCTGCCCTCCATTGTCACCAAACGACGACCACCACGGTGAACCATGATATTGTCCACCCTGGTCAAAATAATTGTTTTCAAACAGTGATGGTTTCATTTTGTAGAGAATAACATACAAAACTTTTTGTTTATTGTTAGGTGAATCGTCTTTATCACCATTACCATTACTATTAGTGACAACAGCGCCGTCTTCATCATCATCATCATGACCATTGGCACCATTATCATTACCATCTTCATATTCTATAACATATTCATATTCATAAATATATTCATCGCCATTGTCATCATCAAAATCATCATCGTCATCATCACCGTTTCCACCTACTAGAATATAATCAGCATCATCCGATGTCCAACCGGATCCCAGTTCGCCTACGCCATTGCTGCCTGTGTCGCCAACTGTAGGACCACCATTGCCACCTGTGTCACCAACTGTAGGACCACCATTGCCAACCACAGTACTGCCACCGCCACCAGTGATGCCAACCCCAGCACCACCACTGCCGCCAGTGATCCCAACCCCAGCACCACCACTCCCACCAGTGATCCCAACCCCAGCACCACCACTCCCACCAGTGATGTCAACCCCTGGACCGCCCCCACCAACACTGATTCCAATTGTACCACCTTTGTTGTTGCCATTGCTTAGCACCAGGTAACCACCGCTTTTAGAAAAATACACTTTAGAACCTGGCGGTATTGTCAGTTTATATGTGGTGAATACTTTCTTTTTACCATCAAAATTGTTGTTGTCAAAACTTGATACCTGAGAACCCTGTACTTCAGTCACCCCACCGACAGTTCCACCAGCAACACCACCACCACCACTCCCTCCAGTTTGTGAGTATTCCTGTTTGTACGATGTCACCACGTTTTGTCCACCAACAGCCCCACCACTCTGTCCATATTCCTGTTTGTACGATGTCGCCACGCTTTGTCCACCACCAGCGCCAGCACCACCACTTTGTGAGTAGTCCTGTTTGTATGATGTCGCCACATTTTGCCCACCGACAGTCCCACCACCAGCGCCAGCACCACCTCCACTTTGTGCATATTCCTGTTGGTATGACGTCACTACATTTTGCCCACCAACAGTCCCCCCACCACCACCATCAGCACCACCCGTGCTTTGGTCATATTCCTGTTGGTAAGATGTTACCCCATTTTGCCCACCAACAGCGCCAGCACCACCTCCACTTTGTGCATATTCCTGTTGGTATGATGTCACTACATTTTGCCCACCAACAGTCCCCCCACCACCACCACCACCACCACCACCACCATCAGCACCACCCGTGCTTTGGGCATATTCCTGTTGGTAAGATGTCACCACATTTTGCCCCCCAGCAGTCCCATCACCACCAGCACCACCTCCGCATTGTGCATATTCCTGTTGGTAAGATGTCACCACGTTTTGTCCACCAACACTCCCGCCACCAGCCCCAGCACCACCACTTTGTGCGTATTCCTGTTTATATGATGTCACCATATTTTGTCCACCTGTATTCTGAAACGATGACGTTCCACCATCCACTCCATCTAACAATGATATAGACGTAAAATTACTTTCCACATTATTGAGCTCATCATCCACACCACGAACAATACAAAATTGTATCACACACCACCACGTAATTATAATATAAACAGTCTGAGTCATAGTTTTCTGATTTATCAAATATATAAACACACAAAGTATTATATTGGGTTTCTTGAATGTTTACGTTTAAGAATTATGCTAAAATATTTGTGCACACTACTAACTTCAAATAACAACTAAACATGAACAGCACGACCGGCAGTAATTTTATAGCGGAAGAGTTGAATAGCACAGTTTAACCTTAGTGGTTCATTAGTCCAGTGTCGTCTTCTTGTGGCCCCATTCGTAACACAACATTAGACACGTTACGGATAATTGTTTATTGAAACCAGTCTGCGATGACAAGCTCAGTTTTCACTTTTCTTTGCTACAATTTCCAGTTCATCTCCTGTCCTTCTCTCCTTTCTAATCTAATTCAAGTTCATTTACTGTAATGTACTGAAATAACAAAATATTAAGACTCATTATTTACTCATAAAACAACCTCTAGTGCATTAGTTTCTATAGGTTGGATTTTGATCCACCAGTAAATCTCAGAAACTATTTTTCAGATTACAGTACTGTTTCACAATTTATTCTTCAACTCTGATAATTGTTTTAGCCAATCAGGCTACTGTCAGAGTTGGTAAAAACAACTAAATACAAAGAATGTGTTAGAGCAGTGGTTCCCAAAGTAGGGTCCGCGAACACTTTTAAGAAAAAACAGAATAAACGTAATTTTCTCTGATTTTTTGTAGTGTAACATCTAAATTTTAGAATCTTAAACCCATTAGTAGAAGATGCCATTAGTTTTTTTTTTTGTGCAAACTAATTGTAATTATAAAAGTAATTTTAAACTAATGGCTTTAATAATGTCTTTAAATCACGTCGTGTAGCAGATCTGTTTCCCAGCTGAACTGACTAGAATGCCGCATCAACGCAGAACTGATAGCGCTGTTTAGGCCATGTATAATAAGCACTGTATCTAAGCATAACGTATTTCCATGTAGCTGGTTTTACGCCTAAGTAGCTGGATTTCGACACGTGTGGCGGGAAAGATAGAGCTGAGGTTGGCAAAGTTAAGAAATAAACTTGATGTCGAGAGTGACTTAATATTGAAATTATCAGACATTAAACCTAATATTGCAGCGCTAATTGTTCAAAAGTAGCTTCACTGTTCACACTCAACTATGTTTGATATCATTATTACAATTTTTCAAGTTAAAAAAATTTTGATTTTAATACATTTTAATTTAAATATAAGAGTTTATATCATATTTATTGTTTGTTTTATTTCATAACTCAGACAGGGTCCATGAAATTTTTAATTTTTTAGAGGGGGTCCGCGGACTAAAAAGTTTGGAACCACTGCGTTAGAGGGTAAACATATGTTAAGGGTGTGTATAGAAGATGTGTAGGAGCTAGCAAAGAGAAGGTCAAGTGACTGTAACAATCAAAGTATAATAGGAATGCAAATTCTAAAATTAACTAAACTAAATGGCTGCTTTTAACAAAGGAGATATACTAAGAATTCTATCTGTCCATTTGTTACATTTTTGTTACTTTTAACTGTTTTCTTAAGAAAACCATTACAGTTTAGTTTAGTCAGTTAGTTTAGTTAATTAATAATTTGACCTTCCCTGTACTAGTTTCTCCACATCTTCTATACACACCCTTAACATAAGTTTACTCTCTAACACATTCTTCGTATTTAGTTGTACTTAGCTCCTCTTTGATAATAGCCTAATCAGCTAAAACAATTGTCAGAGTTTGAGAATAAATTGTGAAACTACCAAACGTTTGAGTTTATTCAAATCTTTTTAAGTAATATGTTTCACCAAGAGCCCAACAAGTCTACAATTAGTATCATCGCAATACTATGCCAATAACTAAAAGAACAATATTCCTCTAGTATGAATACTGCAATCACCTTCAAGAAACAAATAATTGGCAGTTGGTGCTTGATAAAAAGGATACCAATAATAATTTTAGATTCAAATTTACTTATTACCCTTGAGATGGTATTTTTTTAACTTCTAGTACTTCTTGTTAGCATGTTTTAACATGTTTGTGTAATATTAGTTTTCTAATAGGTACTTGTACAAATAAATCATTTTTCAGTACGGTATGACTTGAAATAAAAGCTTAGCTCATTTAATCCAGGTACAAGTTCACTGTCAAAGTCTATACCTTCTTAATCCTCTGATATTTCATGTTGAATTTCAATATAACGATTACAACGATTAATGTAACGATATATATATATATATATATATATATATATACTGCGACAATACAAGCATATGCTGTAATGCGCATATATGAAATTAAATAAATATTTAAATTAATTTTAGTAATATATAATAGACGAGCAGGTGTGAAATTGGAAGCTGGCTTATAAACAGGAATCAACAGGAAACATCACGCGATTACCACTGTATGCGTGTACACAAGTAAATAGAGTGTGTGCGTGAAGCTTGTTCAAGCCTGAAAGTTTGCAATCTCACCCCAAATAAATGCTAAATTAAGATTTTATTTAATTTTAAGCAAACCATAAATAGTAGAAAGAGTGTAAAAACTTCTAAAAATGCGTAAAAAAATCAGACACATGTGCAGTGTGAAATCTACGTAATTCTGACAATCAGTGCGAATGCTGTGCGATTTTTAAAGCATAGTAATTACACTAATGATGCGATCATTATGATAATTACATATCATATGTGTAATTAAATTAGACAATATTAGATCACCTTGAAATCCGCATTAAACATTGCGATTGGCGAAAAAGTGCGAATATGTGAAATGAGACGATAGTGGGGGCACTGACGCCGAGGACAGTTTTTGACATGCAGATTCCTGAGCCAACAGGTGTGGTTTTCTTGGTGAATATAAATACAAGACCAGGAGAGCCAAACTCTCTCTTCTATCAGTCTTCAGTTGTGGCGGTATGCTATGTCCGTCTGAGACGCGAATTTTTAATTACTTCGGACAGAGTTAGACGCTATGTCTAACATCAAGATTTTTATATCATAAACTGTAAAGTATTACGGAAAATGTTTCATTTCAAGTAGTAATAAAAAAAAAGAACTGTAACTAAAATCGTCGGACGTCTACAAACAGTCTACAACTAAGAACATCAACTCTAGACAGATGGCGAGAGAACATCTAGGAGAGGAACGATACGCAGAGAAATAGAGACTGTTTCTATCACAACAGCAGCCGATCCAGAGCAACACGTCATTCCATTCTACAGCCAGCCGATGGACCATGAAGGACAAGAGACGGGAGGACGACCAGTGAAACCAGAAAATGCAAGAGGACATCCAGTAGGAGAGGACCGACAGATCACTGGAGGACATGGGACAATCTGCAGAATTTGAGGTGACGAAAAACCAATTTATAATTATCAAAGAATAAAGACATTGAAAGACATTAATAAAAACATTTTAAAATTAAAGAATAACTATGTAGATAGAGATAAGAGAATGTAATTTACATGTAATCAGAATTTTCTTTAATGATATTTTCTTTAAAGATGAACAGTCAATGTAAAGATAATTTAAATCCTTGCTTGGAGAATTAACAATTGATTTAATAAGTTAATTTTTTTTATTGAAAGCACATAAAGTAAAGTAATTGGAAATAATCAATTAATTTTGTTAAAATGATTATAAAGCCGTAAAAGGTATGTCAACTATAGAATAAGAAGGTAAATATTACCAATTATAAAGCACACATTGTAACGGGACAAACTGTTGGGATTTATTTTATTCTTTAATAATTGTAAAAAGTAGTAGCCACTCAGGCTGAACGTTTTGAACACAAACGCATGACATTGATTAATTAACCTGAACTGCTTCAACACTCAGACTGAGTAGTCGAGAATTTATAATATGAATAAGAAATGTTTTACATAGAATTGATAATATAAGACATAAGATATAAAATATATTTTTATGATGAATGTATGGCAATCAAAGAAACATTGAAACAATAGATAATGAATTTCTTATGGCGAAGTAAATATTAATATTATCTTATAATATTTATTTTTATCTTGTTTGTTGAATAAATAAATGAAAACATATTACGATTGCTGAAAAGGACTACTCTTATTATAATTAAACCTAAACTCCAATTATACATATACGGTCTCAGTAATGTTGTATGAGTGTAAACAAAGCACCAATTAATTTACATTATATGTGTAGGACCGTTGTAAAATATATATATATATATAACAATTTACATTAATCAGGTTTTGTTTATAATTAATAAATAATTTACAGTCTTATTTTGTTCGCAAGTAAATAATTTTAATTATTACTACATCTCATTTCTAACCTTTATTATATTTCAATTTGTTCAATGGTATTGGTTGGTCCCAGTTCCACGTCTCATGTTAGTAATCCTACTTTCTTCAACCATAAGGTAATGTACTTTATATGTGATTAGAATCTCTGAACTTTTCCCAACTGATTATTTTTAATTCTAATTACTAATGATTATTAAAATTAATACAACTACTCTACACACAGAGAAGAGAATGACACCCAGCTGCCTTGGAATCTAACACTGAAATGTTAAAACTTCAGTCCAAAATACTAAGAATTGTACTCAGAGGACGAATGTATAATAGGGTGACCAGATATCCTGTTTTTAACAAGATTGTCTCTTTTCCGTTGTTCAAGGAAAAAATTAGAGGGACACGATATGTCCAATTTTTCAAAAAGCATTAAAAGTTCTCCTCAAAATGTTTTAAATCTGCATAAAACCAGCCTTTCCATCATCGATTTCAATTGCTGGTCAGTATGGAAAGTTCAAGAGACCCATTGGGTACTGTAAGCATGAAGATTCACAGCATTTTTTTCTGGATTCTCTTTGTTCGGCGAGTTAAAAATGTTCACTTCAACCGCAAAGAAATTACACGTAGAAATATTTGTGGAAATGAAGTATTGCAATCGCTTTGTAAAATATCGGTATGGAGAACCATACATGACTTCCATGTTCTAAGATTTATATTTAAAAAAAAATTCGAAATGAAATATTACCATAGAAACTACTTCTTTCTACTTATTGCTTCAGCCTTAACCACGGTACTCTGGTCACTAACGTATACCACCTGACGTTTTCGCACTCGATTTTCACTGATGATGGCAGTCGATGGACTGCCGAACAGTCTGGTTTTGCAGAAAACATTGGACTACTGCTAAACAGCCCGGGAAGGAATCTTAACAAAGAACTACTTCTTTGGTGCCGATAACTTAGTACACATATAAAAAATGCTCCCCTCCCAAATCAACTATAATTTTCATTAATAGAAAATTACCCCCACCCCGTTCACCTAACCTCTTCATTCATAGATATTTCATCTACGTTTCTACAGTGGATTATTACGAGCTTCTTATCAAGATACATTATTTATCAAAATTAAGTACTTTACTCTTGTTAAAACATAAAACGTTGCTGGTAAACTACCCCTTTCTCTTAACCGATCTTCACCAAAATCAATAGACCTTCAGTCCTCTACAATTCAGGGATGCATGCAAAAAAATATTTGATTCCGTTTGAATGTGCGACAGTTATCTTTCGCAAAAAAAAATTACCCTTCTTAAAACATAAAATGATGCTGGTAAACTACCCTTTTCCCTTAACCAATCTTCAACAAAATCAACAGACCTTGGGTTCTCTTTAATTCAAAAAGGTATGCAAAAACGTAGTCGATTCTGTTTGAATTTGCGGCAGTTATCGTTCGTCATATAAAAAATTACCCTTGTTACAACATAAAATGTTGCAGGTAAACTACCCCTTTCCCTTAACCGATCTTCACCAACACCAATAGGACTTGAGAACTCTACAATTCAGGGCTGTATCCAAAGAGTAGTTGATTCTGTTTGAATTTGCGGCTGTTATCGTTTGCCATAGAAAAAATTACACTTGTTTAAAAAAAACCGTTGCAGGTAAACTACCCCTTTCCCTTAACCGATCTTCGCCAAAATCAATAAGTCTTGAGTACTCTACAAATCAGGGCTACATGCAAAAAATTATTTGATTCTGTTTGAATTTGGGACTCTTATCGTTTGCCATAGAAAATACCATTTTAAAACATAAAACGTTGCAGGTAAACTACCCCTTTCCCTTAACCGATCTTCACCTAAAACAATAGGTCTTGAGTACTCTACAGATCAGGGCTGTATGCAAAACATTATTTGATTCTGTTTGAATTTGCGGCTCTTATCGTTTGCCATAGAAAATACCCTTTTAAAACATAAAACGTAGCAGGTAAACTACCCCTTTCCCTTAATCGATCTTCACCAAAATCAACAGGTCTTGAGAACTCTACAATTTAGGGCTGTATGCAAATAATTATTTGATTCTGTTTGAATTTGCGGTTGTTATCATTTGCCATATAAAATACCCTTGTTAAAACATAAAACGTTGCAGGTAAACTACAACTTCCCCTTAACCGATCTTCACCAAAACCAATAGGTCTTGAGAACTCTATAATTCAGGGCTGTATGCAAAAGAGTAGTTGATTCTGTTTGAATTTGCGGCTGTTATCGTTTGCCATAGAAAACAATACCCTTGATTACAAAAAACCGTTGCAGGTAAACTACCCCTTCCCCTTAACCGATCTTCACCAAAACCAATAGGTCTTGAGAACTCTATAATTCAGGGCTGTATGCAAAAGAGTAGTTAATTCTGTTAGAATTTGCGGCTGTTATCGTTTGCCATAGAAAAAATTACACTTGTTTAAAAAAAACCGTTGCAGGTAAACTACCCCTTTCCCTTAACCGATCTTCACCAAAATCAATAGGTCTTGAGTACTCTACAAGTCAGAGCTACATGCAAACAATTATTTGATTCTGTTTGAATTTGGGACTCTTATCGTTTGCCATAGGAAATACCCTTTTAAAACAAAACGTTGCAGGTAAACTACCCCTTTCCCTTAACCGATCTTCACCAAAATCAACAGGTCTTGAGAACTCTACAATTTAGGGCTGTATGCAAATAATTATTTGATTCTGTTTGAATTTGCGGCTGTTATCGTTTGCCATATAAAATACCCTTGTTAAAACATAAAACGTTGCAGGTAAACTACAACTTCCCCTTAACCGATCTTCACCAAAACCAATAGGTCTTGAGAACTCTATAATTCAGGGCTGTATGCAAGAGTAGTTGATTCTGTTTGAATTTGCGGCTGTTATCGTTTGCCATAGAAAACAATTACCCTTGATTAAACAAAACCGTTGCAGGTAAACTACCCCTTTCCCTCAACCGATCTTCACCAAAAACAATAGGTCGTGAGTACTCTACAAATCAGGGCTGTATGCAAAAAATGGTATGATTCAGTTTGAATTTGCGGCTGTTATCATTTGCCATAGAAAAAAATCTACAGACAGACAGACACACAGATACACAGACAGACAGACACACAGACACTTTTCAAAAAATGACTTTTTTCATGTTTTGAGTGTAGTACAATCAGAATCTGCAATAATCTCGAACACGATTTTTTTTGCTATCACCATACTTCCATTTCCTTAAGGAACATGGAAGTAAAAAGTGAAAGCCCAAACAAAATTCCAAAGTTTGAAAATAAAGTCATCATTAATGGTGACTGAAGAGAAGGAAGAAGGAACCTTAAAGTATCCTGTTTTTTTTTTTTTTTTTAATTTCAAGTCTGGTCACCCTACTATACAAGCAATTCTATGTTCCCAATGAATACAAAAATGACAACAGTGAAAGAAAAGATAAAGTTGTGGAATAACATCCACACAAAATGATTTGTCATGCCATGTTCACTTTGCATACATACATTAATTATAGAAACACAGAAGATGTATACTAAACTGTTCTAAAATAAACAAAACAACAATTAAATTTTAATAGTACAAAATTGCTTAAAATACAAAAGAAAAACAACCAAATGGAATTCGGATGTATTATACTTGTGACGGTACAATTCTGGTACAATAATATTTTTGCAAAATAATTGTTCTAATACATAATTATTGTATTTTATTTTATATACCATATAAAAGATTGGTGAAGTTTTAGTGAGAATTTTCAATAACGTAATGTTGAGCTGACAGGATTGGTGTCAAGGTCAGAGTAAAACCACAAAACTAGCAAAAAACAGTTCATCATAATAACGTGTCAACAGGCCTAGCCCATGATTATGTCAGCTAAAGAATGCAAGACGCAGTAATATACTTTTGTAAACAACCGGGGTTTGGCTGTACAAACAAAAGACTGGTGACATAGTTTTGCCCCACCTCTGTAATGCTCAGTGGTGAAACGTGGTCATTTTCATCTCGACCGTGAAGTGGGCCAGTCGGCAGGCCAATTCACAAGGCCGGCAAATTCATCGAGTGTGTATATCTAAATTTTACACTATCAAAAGTTTAAATATGTAGCAGTTATATAAACAGGGTTGATACCAATTGTGCGGTGATACATTTGAAAACGTGTGATCTAAGATGAGACATTTCAGAGACGAGAGGGTGTGATCTGCGATGGGACGTTTTCAATCTGAGTACAGCTAAGTACAATTGGCTGCAACCTAATTATATAAAATCTTTATATTCAAAAGAATACATAAAATCTTTATTAATATGATCAAAAGTAATCAAATATAAAATCTTTATCACAATGAGCTCATAATAAATAAATAGTACCAGAGTATGAGAGGGAGAGAGCGAGAGAGTGGATACAAATATCATTAATAAGTGATGGGTTGTGCCAATATATATAAATATATTTTTATCACGTTTCTTATATAGTAGTTATAACATATGTTTATTTTGGAGGGTCTACCCAAATATTTAAGGGAGAATATATGTTTACTAGATAAGTGGGACTATGCCCTGAGGCGTAGTGAACACGTGCATGTTGGCACATATATCTTTTCAATATGTACGTAAATTACTTTTTATAAATAAAAGGGTTATGTCAATGGTAACAAATAGAAACACGAGTGAATTATTTCAGGTAATACATTCCTCGACTCTGGTTCGTGTAACCAAATTCTGGCTTTTAAAGGTAAGTTTTATATTTGTTATGCATTATGCAACATGGCGCCCGATATTTTAATATTACATCAAATTAAATGTAACCGATTAATTAAACACAATTAAAGTTTTATTACAAATGGCTTTTGCGAACAGGGACTCGACATAAGACTTAATTTTATGTGGAGTATACCTACCGGAGAAACGGAATATTTACCTGAGATAATTGGGAAAGTACATAAACACGTGCGAAATGTAGGGTTAAGTTACAAGGTTATAAACATATATGTGTTAGAGATATAAGAACCAAAATGAGTACCAATGACAATAAAACATTAGAAATCAGTACAACTGATGAAGATTTGACTAGTGAGATGGATGTTCCATTAACACAAAGTAGTCAGATTGGCGAGGCAAGTACGACTGAAAATGTAGAGACAGTAACAGTGACCTCCATCTCAACTAGGTCAGAAAATAAAACAGACGAGATGTTAACACGTTTATATAACATGATGTGTAGCAATTTTAATGAACTAAGAGGGGACATGAATTTTAAATTCGATGTTCAAAAACTCGAAATTAAAGAGATTCAAAGTAGTTTTAATAACAAATTTGATGAGCAAAATGATAAAATGAAAATTAATTTCAATGAGATAAAAAATGAAATTAAAAGACAAAATTTTAAGCTAGACAAAAGAATCGATGAAATGCATACGCATTTCGATAAAATGACAGAACAAACAGTAACGTTAGTAGACGAGGTATTTGATATACCGAAGAGTAAAGTAGACGAGAATTACAAGAATAATAGTGGGGGTAGTAATGATTTGTATAATGGGTTTACAGGTAGTAACAATGATATAATTAAGAATATGGTATTAGAAATTGATGATGAGAATATCGGGAGTGATAATGAGATGTTTGTGTGTGTTGAGTCAGAGAGAGAGCTGAGAGAAAGTATATTTGTAAAAGGGATGCAGGGGTAGAATTTTCCCTTAATGTTGTAGTAGGGGGTGAAGAAATGGCTTCACGTGTACTTAAGAAGGACGAGAGTTCCTTAGATTTATATTTGGGAGACGATAGGTCTACAATTAGAGTTCCCTGGTGTTTTTATGTACCTCATAGGTGGTGCAGTAATTATGAGTTAGTGACCCCTGCATATTTGGAGAGAGAGAGAGTGTAGCTTGGTGTTATGGTGAGAAATATATTGAAAGAGAGAGAAAGAGAGTAATAGATTTTTAAGATAAATAGAAAGTATAGAGAATTTGTAGAAAGGTTAGGAGTAGAGATGGTGAATTATTATAACGAATGCTTACCTTCTAGTGAAAGTGAGATAGCAATAATAGTAGATGATGATAATAATGATAACAATTACTTACCCTGGAAAGTAATGGGTGTCGTAGTAGATAATTACGATAGAAATAACTTGATAACCTACATGATTATGACAGATAATACTGAGGTAGACAGAACCATACCCGATCGTGACATGGTATATGATAAATTAATATGGAATAAACCTATTAATTCTGGAAACGAGATTGTGGAAGAATATAAAATATTAAACAAATATCATAATGATAATAATAATATCATTTATTTAGTAAAAAATAAGTTGTATAGACCTAAGATTCGATTGTTATTCAATGATGGAGGGTAGATTGTTTTATTGTGTAACGAACATTAATATATGTGAACAGTGGTTTTGAAATGGACTGTATATGAACTGATTTTGGTGAATGATAAAATAATAAGTTGGATTGTATATTTTTTTTGTGTATTAATGTCAATGTATTTATGTATTTTTGATGTTGTGTATTACAGGTAAATGTACACCATGTATGTAACAGTAAATTATAGTTTAATTGTTTAATAATAACAATTAACATGTTTTTGCTTTGACTAAACAGGCGAAAATAATAGTGAAATTTTAAACAATTGAAGATTAATTAATCAATTAATGTGGTACAAAAGAAAGTTTGTGTAATGAAGTTAAATTATTAATTTGTTATGAAGAAAATTTCTAATGAATAATAAATGATTAAGCATATATATATATTTGAATATTGAGATGTACTGTTTTTAGTAGGTGAGGGATGAATTTTCTAATGCAATTGTCAATGATCACAGTAATGTAAAGTGTTTAAAAAGGGATAGCGCCTGGGTGTAGATAAAGGCATGTGAGTTAGCTAATTAAAGTTAATGGGAGTTAGATAGATGAGAATTTTAAAGAACATAATACAAAGAGAGTATTAGATATTTTAGGGACACAGTAGTAGTGATTATATGTAGAGAGGTGAGTAATGTAAAGGGTAAACATATATTTGTTGATGATGATATTTTGTTGTGGGGGTGAGGTGTAAGGAGTGACCAACGTATAGCGTTGTGGCAGGTAATAGTGTAGTTTACGGGAGTGTTTGCCGATATTTTGGAAGGGCAAAAAATTATGAATGTATATGGCCAGGAAGGGAACACACATCTTAGTACAAAGACGAGCGGTGCCAGAGGATTTAAAATGGAATTAGTGAAGGGAGTTATAATTGGGAAATTGGTGTCATAATATGTAAATCTGGTTGTTAGTAGTGGTTAGTAGGAAGAAAGGTGAGTAAGATTATAAATGTTAATGCCTATACAATAAGTCAAATCATAGCGAATACAGGAGTCACCCAGACTAGTCAAGGATAAAATGTGAAGGATTAAGTAGAAAATTCATAATAGACAGGTAATAAGAAATGAAATAATAATCATGTAATATGAGTATTAATAATAAATTTGAAATTGTGAAGAATTAAATGGTAAGTAAATGATAAATAATAAATGGCTAATTAATAAAAATTTAATAATTAAAAGTATTAATTAATTAATTGAAATTAAAATGTAATGTTATAATTTTATACGCAAATTTAAAGATGTAGGGTGTGTAAATTTTGATCAAAGTTAAATGTGAATTGGTTATTTTAATGTAATACTTGCAATATTAATGATGAGTGTATTATTATGTATTATGTATTAGCATAGGATGTATGTATAACATATGTATGTATAACAAATAGTGTGTGTGGAGGAGAAAGAGGGGTAAATATTGTTAACAGCGCCAGATTATTTACTGTTAATAATAATAATATTAATAATAATAATAATATTAATAATAATAATAATAATAGTAAAAATTGTTTTTATATATAAAATGTTTTTCTCCCTCTTCCTAAAATAGAGAGATTTTAGTAATTGTATCCATAAATTGTGGATGATATGTTTCATAAAGATTTGTGTTTCTTCTATAATTATATTAATTATAAAAACAGAAAAGGGTTAATTATTATCGATGGGAATGAAAAAAAATGTTATAATGTCAAGGGTAGTCAATGAAGAGAATGGCACTTCTATATAATTCTTGTTGAGTTGAAGCAAACCCAGTGCTTCTTAACACAAACCAGCACATAGCTAAGGGGAAACAGATCAGTTAGGGATATACCATTATACCAAGCCACTATTTTGATATTTTGGTAATTGTTTCAGTGTTTGGTGATGTGACGGCGGTCCTGAGCTGGCAAGCGCGTCAGAACAGGAGCATTACGCACCTGATTGGCCTTATGGTGTTGGGATCTCGTAGGAGAAGTCCAGTAAGGTCATGCAGGTACTGTCTCCATCATCGGACCACGGGTGAGTTATTATATTTCTTTTCACATAAACAGTAAGGGGGTTGTGGCGACATATCCTGGCTGATCCCTTTAGGAAGTACGAATGTGTCAATGAGACTTTTTATGCTTCGGCATAAAATCTTTCATTGAGGGGGTTTTGTGACGGTACAATTCTGGTACAATAATATTTTTGTGAAATAATTGTTCTAATACATAATTATTGTATTTTATATACCATATAAAAGATTGGTGAAGTTTTAGTGAGAATTTTCAATAACGTAATGTTGAGCTGACAGGATTGGTGTCAAGGTCAGAGTAAAACCACAAAACTAGCAAAAAACAGTTTGTCATAATAACGTGTCAACAGGCCTAGCCCATGATTACGTCAGCTAAAGAATGCAAGACGCAGTAATATACTTTTGTAAACAACCGGGGCTTGGCCATACAAACAAAAGACTGGTGACGTAGTTTTGCCCCACCTCTGTAATGATCAGTGGTGAAACGTGGTCATTTTCATCTCGACCGTGAAGTGGGCCAGTCGGTAGGCCAATTCACAAGGCCGGCAAATTCACCGAGTGTGTATATCTAAATTTTACACTATCAAAAGTTTAAATATGTAGCAGTTATATAAACAGGGTTGATACCAATTGTGCGGTGATACATTTGAAAACGTGTGGTCTACGATGGGACGCTGCAGATTTGAAAACGTGTGATCTAAGATGAGACATTTCAGAGACGAGAGGGTGTGATCTGCGATGGGACGTTTTCAACCTGAGTACAGCTAAGTACAATTGGCTGCAACCTAATTATATAAAATCTTTATATTCAAAAGAATACATAAAATCTTTATTAATATGATCAAAAGTAATCAAATATAAAATCTTTATCACAATGAGCTCATAATAAATAAATAGTACCAGAGTATGAGAGGGAGAGAGCGAGAGAGTGGATACAAATATCATTAATAAGTGATGGGTTGTGCCAATATATATAAATATATTTTTATCACGTTTCTTATATAGTAGTTATAACATATGTTTATTTTGGAGGGTGTACCTAAATATTTAAGGGAGAATATATGTTTACTAGATAAGTGGGACTATGCCCTGAGGCGTAGTGAACACGTGCATGTTGGCACATATGTCTTTTCAATATGTACGTAAATTACTTTTTATAAATAAAAGGGTAATGTCAATGCTAACAAATAGAAACACGAGTGAATTATTTCAGGTAATATATTCCTCGACTCTGGTTCGTGTAACCGAATTCTGGCTTTTAAAGGTAAGTTTTATATTTGTTATGCATTATGCAACATGGCGCCTGATATTTTAATATTACATCAAATTAAATGTAACCGATTAATTAAACACAATTAAAGTTTTATTACATACTTTTCAATTTTACTTCCATGTTCCATAACGAAATGGAAGTATGGTGATGGCAAAAAAAATTGTGTTCGAGATAATTGCAGATTCTGACTGTACTACCCTCAAAACATGAAAAAAGTCATTTTTCAAAAAGTGTATGCGTGTGTCTGTAGTTTTTTTTTCTATGGCAAACGATAACAGCCGCAAATTAAAACAGAATCAAATAATTTTTTGCATACAGTCCTGAATTGTAGCGTACTCAAGACCTATTGTTTGTGGTGAAGATCGGTTAAGGGAAAGGGGTAGTTTACCTGCAACGTTTTATGTTTTAAAAGGGTAATTTTATTTTTATGACGAATGATAACTGCCGCATATTCAAAGAGAATCAAATAATTTTTTACATACATTCCTGACGTTTTGAGTACTCAACGTCTTTTGATTTTGGTGAAGATCGGTTAAGGGAAATGGGTAGTTTACCTGCAACGTTTTATGTTTTAACAATGGTAATTTTTCCTATAACGAACGATAACTGCCATAAAACCAAGAGAATCAAATAATTTTTTTGCATACGTTCCTGAATTGTAAAGAACTGAGGCCTGTTGATTTTGGTGAAGATCGGTTAAGGGAAAGGGTAGTTTACCTGCCACCTTTAATGTTTTAACAAGGGTAACTTCTTCTATGACGAATGATAACTGCCGTAACGTCAAACATACTCAAATAACTTTTTGCATACATCCCTAAATTGTAGAGTACCCAAGGTCTTTTGATTTTTGTGAAGATCGGTTAAGAGAAAGGGGTAGTTTACCTGCAAAATGTTATGTTTTAACGAGGGTAATTTTTTCTATGACGAATGGTAATTGCCGTAAATTCAAACAGGATCACATAATTTTTTGCATACATTCCTTAGTTGTAGAGAACTGAAGGCCTGTTGATTTTGGTGAAGATCAGTTCAGGGAAAGGTATAGTTTACCTGCAACGTTTTATGTTTTAACAAGTGTAATTTTTTCTATGTTGAACGATAACTGCCGCACATTCAAACAGAATCAAATATTTTTTGCATACATTCCTGAATTGTAAAGGACTCAAGGCTTGTTGATTTTGGTGAAGATCGGTTAAGTGAAAGGGGTAGTTTACCTGCAACATTTTATGTTTTAACAAGAGTAATTTTTTCATGACAAACGATAACTGCCATGAATTCAAACAGAATCAAATAATTTGTTACATATGTCCCCGAGTTGTAGAGTACTCAAGGTCTATTTATTTTGGTGAAGATCGGTTACGGGGAAAGGGTAGTTTACCTGCAATGTTTTATGTTTTAACAAGCGTAAAGTACTTAATTTTGATAAATAAAATATCCTGATAAGAAGATCATAATAATCTAGTGTAGAAACGTAGATGAAATATCTATAAATGAAGAGGCTAGTTGAACGGGGTGGGGGTAATTTTCTATAAATGAAAATTGTATTTGAAGGGGGAGGGGAAAATGTTTATGTGTACTACGTTATCAGCAACAAAGAAGTATTTTGTTGTTAAAATTCCTTCCGGGGCTGTTTGGCTGTAGTCCGTTTTCTGCTAAATCAGACGTTTCGGCAGTGCCATCGACTTCTAACATCAGTGAAAATCGAGTGTGATAACATGAGGTGGTATACGTTAGTGACCACGGTACTGTGGTTAAGGCTGAAGCAGTAAGTAGAAAGAAGTAGTTTCTATGGAAATATTTCATTTCAAAAATGATTTTAAATATAAATCTTAGAACATGGAAGTCATGTATGGTTCTCCATACCGATATTTTAATTTTACTTCCCGTTTAACATGATGAAAAAACAGTTTATTGAAATATTTCATTATCTTGGAAGCGCTTGCTTGCTCACAACTAGGTCACAGTAGAGAACCAATGCTGTGACCAAGCTTGCTTGGCTAGTCAGTCAGACAACAATGGCCTTCAACAATTGATACAGTTACTCCATTTGTTACGCCTATTATAGTGTATTATTGTGTAGCTCCCATCAGAAATTAAAGAAAATATAAAATATTTACTTTAGCACAAAGCCATGACTTCCTTGATGCTTTTTTAGCACAGATTCTTAAATATGTCTACTTGTGTCCAAAACTAAAAGCTCACATAAAAAAGCAAGTACCTTACTTGTTTGATTATTTCTTATCCAGTGTGTAACAGTTACTTTACATGCTGTCAGATAATTTGATTTTTCCAATGAAATCTTAACTATCCATTACCCTTACATGTGTTGTCCACCATCGTATCATATTCTTCATACTATTTTCGTTCGCTTTTGCTCTACTTTTTCTTGCCTTCATTGATTATTACAATGCAATACAATAACAAAAAATAATACTTGGATTTCATTGTCCATGATATGTCCATTCATTACCTAAATATAATTAAATCACTACTGACTAGGAACAAAGTTTTTATGGGTAAAAACATAAAAGTTTTACCTTATAGCCTGAACCACTTTTTGCTTATTATAAGCTTTGTCAGAGGCTGCCTCTGGGAGCGCTATCCGTCTTGTTCTTGACGACGGCATCGACTTTTGAAGGATCGATGTTGTGTGTGTGTGGGGTGTGATATGTTCGAATAATACATGTGATTTGAATTGTGTTTCCAATTGGAACAATTGGAAATATACAAACACACAAAAACACAAAAATGACATCCTAAACGAACAGACACAATTCAAATCACTTGTATTATTCGAACATCCGTCTATCTGAAGTATAACATGTATATACTTTTAATGTTATTGTTGTAATAAAAAACTGAAAAACTCACATGAAAATAATAAAGCTACATTTTCACGTTACTAAAAAATCAAACTGCTTAATAAATGCTCTACCATTTTTGTCAGACGGATATAATACAAATTTTTGCTGGCTGAAGTTATGCTAGAAGGTTTTTAAAACTTATGAACTCCAGCTGTCAAGTTTTCAATATTATACAGAATTCAATTCAGACAGCTGAATATTGGTGGTTATTTGTATTTCTAGTTAAGTAACATTACTCAATTTATTCTCCTTTCAATATCTGAAACAAAGAAAAAGTATGTATAAGGAAACATGAACATTAGTGACATATTGAATAAAGAAAGATCACAAGTTTTATTTCATATGTGTGTGTGTGTGTGTGTGTGTGTGTGTGTGTGTGTGTGTGTGTGTGTGTGTGTGTGCTAATTAAAAAAAAAATAGACTTCCAGGGAAATAAACAAACTGACCAATCTGCAAGGAGATACAGGTAATTTCAAGGGCGGATTTAGTAAGCAATTTGGGGGAAGGAGTAGACTTTTGGGGAGGGAGAATACAAAAAGTTGGACAATTCTTTAATAGTCTAAGTATAAATGATAGGAATGAGTGAAGACAAAAATAGTGTTGTTATCAACTCAAGTTTCTTAGTGTACAAAATCATATCTGTGTTTGCCAGTCCATTGTTCTTTTAATAATAATCACTGACAGTTTAAAATATACAGTACTCTTTATTAGTATGTATCAAACAAAAATTAACATCCTGGTAAGGTATGGTTACAGTTTAAAGTAATTTTAGAGCAAAACCATGAACCTACCTAAGTTGAAATGAATTTGTATAATTTTCAGAACCACAAGAAGACGAAAAAATGTCATCTGAAGTGACCATTGGAAGGGGAGGATTTCCCCCATCCCCCCATGGATCTGGTTCCTGGGTAACCTAGACTTTAAAGTAAAAGAGCATTGTTGTTAAAATTATTTTCCTCTTCTGTGCTGTTTGGCCGTGGTCGAATGCTGTACATTTCAACAGACATTTCGACTGTACCATTTAGCCATGTAAGACTATCGAAAAAAAGGGCAAAAAAGGCAAATTTCCAGAAACAGCCACCTTTGAGCTGATTTATTTTTTAAACGATAGGTTTAGTGTTTATCTTAAAGTTAATCCAAGTTCCAGACTTCGAGTCGCCCATTTTCCCCGAATTTCACTTTCGGCAAACAGCGGAGCATGAGTCACTGAAGTTTTCCTCGATTTTTTCGATGATGACTTCACCAAATCAGAAAAATAAAAATACCAGCGTGTTCCCCGGAAAATTTCCCATTGATCTGTGTTAGTCGTGCATTTTTTTAAAGGCAACATAACCTATAAAAAAATTAAAACTTGTAAAAATGTGCATTTTCAGATTTCCATTAATAATAAGTGAAATAATGACTTTTTCTTCATAAAAAAAATTGATGAATATGTTGATTGTATTCCTATAGACGAATTTCCATATTAATTTTTATCCCAAAATATTTTATCATTAAGTCACAATAAATTTTTCAAGTTGAAAACACAAATTTTTCAAAATTTGGTACAGTCATCACCCTGACATCACAGGACAGTTTTTTTTTTAAATACTCGTATTTTCATGCTCTATCAGCTAGTGAAAAAGTTTGTTCTTTCATAGTTTCCCAAACAATAATTTTTAACTTTTTTATTGCGCGCGCATGTGCGCTTTTAAACAGTGAATGGCCGCGCGGGCTGAATCGAGTATACATATGCGCCCCCAAGTGGCAGTACTACATACTTGCCAGAGCATCAGCTGCTCTTAACGACGCATAAAAAAGTTAAAAATTATTATTTGGGAAGCTATGAAAGAACAAACTTTTTTAGATTAGTCTTACTTGGCTAATTGACGACCATGATCAGTGCAAAATGAGCTTAAACACTAACTGTGACATCTGCATTAGTGTTTAAGCTCATTTTACACTGATGATGGGCATCAATGGCATGGTCGAAATGTCTGCTGAAATCTACAGCATTGGACCATGGCCAAACAGCCCAAAAGAGGAAAATAATTTTAACAACATTGACTCCAGCCATATAAGCCTTAGGAGTAAAAGAGCACCGTCTCAAAGTTTATTTTCAATAATTTCACAGTGTGCTACAAAAAAGAAGGTAGAAATAATGATGCATTTTATACATAAATACACACTTGCCAACATCTGACTTATCCCCATATACCCCTTCAACAGCAAAAAAACTTTTTAAAACAATGTTATCAATTTCCATTGTTTCATCACACGGCTCCGTCACGTTCATGATTGTTCCATATCTATCATGATCGAAAGATACCCTGTAATATGATAAAGTACACTGTATGTTATGAGGCTCATTTAATAATTAAATAGACAAGTAGCTGTAGAAGAAAAACAGTTTATTTAATCAGTATGGCATTTCTTTTTACTTTTCAACATAATCCCCAGCAACATTCATCCACATATCCCATATCTGAATAAGGTTCTTTATGACTGCTACAAAAAAATCTTTATTTTGATGTCAGAGCCAGTTTTAGGACATTTTCTTTGGCCTCATCATTGTCATAAAACTTCATACCCCCTGTGTTAACGCCCCCTTCAGTGGACTAAGTAAGTGGAAACCAGATGGAGCGAGGTCTGGACTGTAAGGAGGGCGAGGTAGAGTCTCTGAAGCCAATTTAATGACGGTTTCACTTGTTAACTGAGCTGTGTGTGGACGAGCATTATCTAAAGGAGAATGACGTCCTTGCGCAGAAATCCAGAACGTATCTGCATCACTGCCTGCTTTACTTTATTGATACGCATGTCAAAGTTGTATGCACTATTTATTGCCTGATGATTCTCTAAAGATTCACAAAAAATTTGAAACTTCAACTCGATGTATAGAACAGTGCTCATCAGTCAGTAGAACAATTTTTAAACTGTTCTACCCACTTATCAAAATTTCTGTGGTTCATACAGCTTTTTCCCTATTGTAATTTTTCACAAGACAGTAATTTTAGCCCAGTTTTCACGTTCAGAAAGCAAAAAAATAGATCACTGCATATTGTTCAACTAATTCCAAAAGTTCAAGAGGACTCGCCATTGTTAAATGAGAATTTAAGGTTATAAACAAAAAAACAATCCAATCAAACAGCTGATCAGAACTCACTGCTGATCGCTCATTGCGTGCTCTGCTCTGCCTACCAACTTTAATTATTGAATGGTCCTCATACCATAAACATGCTCTCTCTCTCTCTCTCTCTCTCTCTCTCTCTCTCTCTCTCTCTCTCTCTCTCTCTCTCTCACACACACACACACACATCATCATCTACATTAACACTTGTCTCCTGAGCTGTTCTTGTGCAGTCCAATGAAACAGACCGTTCCATCATGTCGCAGTAGCCTGTTTACATCTTCACCTACAATCTAACAACTTTCAACCACTTGCCTGAGTCTTGTAATCAAATCCTGTCAATGGAACACCTTAAGTTCCATGTTAACACATATAATTCACAGTTGTGGTGGTTATAACAACAACAAAAACTGAAAAATGCACACAAAAATAATAACTATATTTTAACTAAAAAAAAAAAATGTAGGCAGTTTTGTTTTTCAATTTATTTTATTAACTCGGTGATATAAAAACAGAGAAAACTATAAGTACATTAAAGCCAACATTGACTTACTTTTAACAATTCAAGCAGTAAATCACAAGTGGCTGAAACATATATAGCAAACTGTTGTAACATCTTTCAGAGACTCAAGAAAATTACAGCTTTTAACACCGTTCCTTAACATAACATCTGAAAAGTTAAAGTTGTTCTTAATATACATGTAACAAAGTTGTACAAAAATGAAGTATCGTATTCTATGACTACAGTTTATCACTACTATAATTTTTAGTCATAAGCTTAAACGTGTTAATTTTTTAAAATGTTTTCTTGGGAACTTGAAGTATAGCATCACCTTGTAATGATTAGAAATCACAATAAAACTTCAAATTAGCAAAAAATTTTGCAAAACATAATTTCATCACTTTATGTTGTTTCATCATGTTTGTGATTGTTTCATACCATTCATGATCTTTGAAGGCCCTGTAATAACATCGTATATACACATACATTGTACATCATAAAAATTACACCTGCACACACCATAATCATCATCATCATCATCACCATCACCATTAACACATATCTGCTGATAAAATTCCTCCTTGTGATTATCATTTCTTGATTTCTTTCCTGAGCTGTTTTTGTCCAGTCCAGTTTTTGTCTGTCAACTTACAAATGTCATTGTTGTAGACCGTTCATGTCTTCTCCTACAATCTACCAACTTCCATCATCACTTGCAACTGGTCTTGCTATTGGGACTTCAAATCAGATTCTGTACTGATCAAAGGAATGTCTAACATATCACATCTATGTACATGTATATACTTTTAATGATGTGGTTGTAATAAAAAACTGAAAAACTTGCATGAAAATAATAAAGCTACATTTTCAAGTTACTAGAAAATCAAATGTACAAACCTTTATCGTTCACTTTATTTTACTAACTCAATAATATGAAAATACAAAAAAAAAATTAACTATATTATGGATAACATTTGCTTATTTTTAACAAGTTTCAACTCTTGTCCTTAAAAATTAAATCACAGCTGACTGGAAACATATACAGCTACAGAGATGTTTTAAGAGAGTCAAGAAAATGGCATATTTTTAACACTGTTCCTTAACATAACATTTGAAAACTTCTTTATTTACATATAACAAAATTGTACAAAAGTTAAATAACGTATCCTTATGACTAGTTTTATTATGATTACTGGAGTGTTTAGTCATAACCTTGTAATATGTTAAATTTTTGTAATGTTTTCTAGGGAATAAAAAGTACACCATAACTTTATAATGATGTGAAATAGTAATAAACCTAAATGTGACCATTTAGTTTATGTTAAATTTTAAAGCAAGCAGATATAATTATCATGAGACTGTCCTTCTTGTATAAGATTATATAAAATATCTTATACCACTCAATCACAGGTTAATTTTTTTTATTCTTGTTAATCTTAACAGCACAATGAACAGTGCGTCCTGTTATTTGGTCCAAAGTTAATTGGATCTGCTGTTTATTGAGAATGAAGTTCAAACAACAAAATAATCACAAAATACACAGCACCTAGTTATCTTTATTATTTATAGGAACATCAATATATTATTAGAACACTTTTAACAGTTGTTTCTACAAAACTTATATAAAAGAAGTTAATTTTTTTAAACTACAAGCAAACTCCCACACATTGATAATCCCAATTACCTCTAACCATGATGTATTCAATAGAGTATGAATTATCCAAACACTGTTAATCCAAAACATCAGTTACTCAAAGTATAAACAGAATAAAACCATTAATGTTTGGCTTTACAAGAAGAGGACTACCAGCCCAACAGCCCGGAAAATGATTCAAATTTAACTTAGTACTGTAGTTATTGCCCTCCAAGCTTACTTTGTTATTACCTCTCTTGACTTATATTTTCAGCAATTTGAAAATGCTGGTAGTAAAATGTATACTGTAAACAACTTCAGAAAATATTTTGTATGAATTCATAAATCTACAAAGTATTAGTAGTACATGTTTCCAGATGTGGATCAATTATCCACAAAAACAATTTTACAAACATAAAAATCACTAATTGAATTAAAATATATGTCTGAATCCCTAGTTACCAAGATGCAGGTTTATTAGACGTTTTTGGTTCTGCGTATTATATCCCCCACCTACCGGTGATAACACCAGTTATTATCAACATCGATATGTTGAACGTTTGTGCCGAATGATGACAGATAAAATATACAGGAAGTGTGTCTAGTACATGAAATGGCATAAACAAAATTAAAATGAAAATTAAATGATATGATATGATATGATTGTAACGGTACAGAATCCGGGGTATTCAGTTTATTAAATTGTAAATGGTAAAAAAGGGGTTCACCCACACGAAGCCTCAGTTTTAACAATCAGCGTTCACTTGTGGAACACCCGGTTGTCGATTTGTCCAGTGAGACCGGCAACATGCGACAATTCCTGGTGCTGTGGAATGTGAAAGTGTGCGCGTCTGCCTGCGCGAACACAGTAATTGTCACGAACTTTTTGCGATATATTTAGACACAAGGTTAGAGAAAGTGGTTTTGATTCCATACATGCGTACACATGTGTCCAAGTCCGCTGCATATTATACAAGACAGTCGGACGTGAGGGGGTCGGGGGGATCAATCACCCCCTCAGAGCTAATAAAAATTTTATCGAAATACCATAATCACTTAACGTAGGCCTATTTCCAAACCAGTTGTGTGTGTTAAATAAGTTGTACAAATAAATGTAAGAATAAAATGAATTACAATATTTGTAAATTAATAAAATACGAGTTAGAGTTTTCTTTAATGAAAATCACTCAACATTTGGTAAATAATGTACATATTTGTAACATACTGTCTGGCCGCAATTCAATGATCGAGCATTGTGTAAGGTGGGAGAAGCATGGCTGGGTACTACGGAGGCTAAGTGGGGGTGTTGTAATCTCTAAGCTGAGAACATTACCTCATCTCACTAGTCCCTCACCCCCCTCCATTTAGCTCGTCTCTTGTTCTCTCAACGCATTCACGCATTCCTAACAAAATCATATTACAATGTACTTTAGAAGAAAATACAGTGGAACTTGTTTATAACTAACGCGTAAATTTCTTCCTTGTAACCGATATTCATTTTCCCCGTAAAATACGGAAGATTTTCCCATAAAGAGATAGGCTTCATATTGACAAAAGATAATTTTTTAAAAAAAGATGTATGAATTTCAGAATTTAATTCCAAAAAATAAATTAACTAAGCAAATGCATAAATTACAAAATTAAATCATGTAAATTAACATTTATGTTTAGTAGGCTATGCACTAAAATAATTAAGATACCTGTAATTCACTACTGTTCACTGTAGTGCACAGAAGCTCGAGTAAATTTAAATCTAATGTTATAAATCAAATGAAGATAAACAGTATTTCTTAGACACTGTTGAATTATAAGTACCGTTTCCTAAATCCCAAGTAAATTGTACTTTTTCATAAACCGTTAAGATTTAACGTTTGATGCTTGATATTGTAATGGGGCAAAAAGGGGTATTATTTTTATTGTAATTTCATTCGGTTTTATTTCAAATTATACGGGTCCAAAACAGCAAGTCACCTACATAGAACGGCTCAGTGCGTTGGGTGTGGCAGTCAACAAGAGTTAATTCACAGAATTCCAGTGTGCACATGCCTGTGCTTTCCGTTGTGGAGAAGAGACAAAACCTTTGTGACTAACAACCAGCAACAAAGGAATGCGTCCGGGGTGCAACGACGCAATACCATTCCAAGAACTGTAGTGCTGAGTGACACGCGCAAACACCAGCAGGCGCGCCACTGACGCCGATATGGTAAAACAATATGGATAATTTTATAAAATCTGTTTGCAATACTGCCGTGAGACGGCGGAAGTCTTGACGAAATCCCACCTATCTTTGTGACAAAACCAGTGGCAGTGAAATTTCGTCGACGCCCAAGACACACAAATAACACGTGTTGTGTGTGGAACGACTAAGACTTTAACAACGAAGGCTGGGAACAGCGATGAAATTTTTTAGCAGGCAAGGCAGTGATGTCCGGCCTCATGTAACTCCAGTCGACTTCCAACACAGACCGTGCACGGTCAACTAAACTTTATACCCGGGTAAATTTTCGTTTTATCAAGTCGGCCGACTAACTAAGTTTGTATAAAATAGTATGAAGAGCGGATAGTAATCTGTGAAGATGAAAAAACCGTGAGTGTGTAGTAGAAAGGGAACTGTTAATCGATTATAGTGCGAGAATATTATCGGACGCACCATGCGGTCGGCAGCGACGCTACGGGACAAGTAACTGTATTCAATTCAATTACTTTCTTTCAAAAGCCTAACTTAAATAAATATGAGGTTTGTATAAATTTGACTGAATGTGAGTGTGTGGCAAGCTGGGTTCGCCTTGATTAGTAGAATATATATATGTTAGAATAAGAATATGTTTACATAAATGTATATATTTATCTGTTGAAAAGTTGCGCTAATTGAAATTCATTTAAAATGAAGTAAAGCTAATAAATTTTGAATTCCATCAACAAATGAGTGTAGCGTACGTTTGTTGCGTAACCTTATAATCACACTTGCATTTCAACGTTCGTGTGACGAACTTTGGGCTGAGAGGGCAAAACAAGGTAAGTGGGAGATGAATAATTGTTATGATTTTAAAGGTATAAAATGTAATTAATACCACAATTGGCTTCCGAACGTAGGGACAATTTATATAAATAAAGTTATTTAAATGTAGGCCACTTGGAGAGCATAATGGTTGTTTGAGGTAAAAATAAATTTTTTTGTGTACGTAAAATAGACGTAGATATGGGTTATGTTTTAATAAAGGTAAAATATTGATGTTGATGTTTTGTAGCAGATAAGATGGTTGTATTTAAGTAGAATAAAAAGGGTATTATATAAATAATTTTGGAAATGAATGAAGTATAAATAAGGTAAGTAGGAGGTTACGAGAAGTAACGTAAAGTGTTATGTAAGTAGAATACATTGTTGTGTGAAAAGTAGATGTTATATATGTTAGTATTTTGATTTAAAAGTAATTAATTACAAAATGGAGAATCAAGAATTAAGTTTAGAAAACACTCTTACAGAGTCAATGATGACCGATAATGTAGCAGCACAATCTACTCCAACGACAACAAGAGCCAAAGAGTTGTCGATGGACGATATATTTAATTTAATGAAAACAATGTCTGAGAATTTGAGTAGTGATATCAATAAAATGAATAGTAGTATTAATGTAAAATTTAATGTTCAGAAAAACGAAATCCAAGAAATTAAAAGTAGTGTCAATGAGAAATTAGATGAACAGAATAGTCGATTCAATGAACAAAATATTAAATTTGACATACAAAATAGTAAATTTGACGAAATTAGAGATGAAATTAAACAGCAGAATTCAGATTTTAATAAGCACATTAAGGAAATTAATACACATTGCGATAGTATTAAAGAACAAGTCCTAGAATCAGTGAACCATAAGTTCGATGAGCAAATCAATGAATTAACAGAAAATCTTGAAAGCAAAATAAATTATGCAAACGAACAAATGACAGATCAGATTAAGAGTCAAATTAAAGAACAGAGTGTAGAGATAGAGAGTAAATGTATTAATAAGATTGATGTTGACATAAAAAATAAAATAATGGAGATAGAGAGTGTGTGTAAACAATCAGTGCAAGAGAGTGTGGGGGCTATGAGTAAACATAACCTCCAATATGAAATTATAAATGATAATAAATTAAAAGTAATTGAGCGAGACATCATAGAAATTAAAGATGAATTACATGTGGCCGTAAGCCAAAATTTAAATAGCGTTGCGGAGTGAGTGTTGTATACTCGCGAAGCAAAAGTTGAAATAGAACTCGAACAATTTAATGGTGACAACCGTAGAATACACCCGATGCAATTTTTGAGTAGGGTAAGAGAATTTAACCGGTTTAATAGTAGTAGTTGGGAGATTAAATTGCTAAAAATCTTAAAGTGTTTTAAGGGTAATTCCAAAATATGGGCGGAAGTACATAATACAGAGTGGAGTAGTTATGAAAAATTCGAGTTAGCATTCCGAAACAAATATTGGTCAGAAGAAGACAAGGAAATTTTACATAGTAAGATCATGGGAACTGGGAATTTTGGGAGAATGAATAACCACCTGACCGTGTATGTCATGAAAATATATAACGAAGCAAAGTACCTAGAACCGCCATTGCCGTTCCGGTCATTCGTTAGACATATTAGTAAACACCTGCCCAGAGAGGTACAGATAACTTTAATGACGAGAGAGATAGTGGATATAAACGAATTGGAAAATATGTTAGATGTGTTACAAAATATTGGGGAACGCGAGGTAGGGAGGCGTCCAAATCCACCAGCGGTACTAAATAACAACAATTATCATCAGTATAGGGGAACACCAAACTCTTATAGAGGAATGAGGGGGAAATAATAACCCTAAGTTTAGAGGCGGAATTTGGAAATGTTTGAGTTGTGAATACGAGAATTATGCTATCCGAACAGTGTGTTACAGATGCAACAAAGCACGAGATTGCCAACAGAACAATGTGGCACCGAACCAACATCATCAACAACAACGAGGAAGAGGTAACGACAGAGGAGGTGGACATGCGACGAGAGGGAGAGGAGGATATAACCAAGCCGTGGCGGGTACGTCAACAGAAAACTGAGGCCGACAATGGAAGCGAGGACCCCACCATTATCAACGGAGAACAAGAGGGTCCAGATAACCGACGAATATCATAATAATGTTATACAAATGGACATGACGAAGGAGTTGTTGGAGGAAGATGATACAAAAGTTATAGAAAACAAAACTGGATTGATGGAGGTAATCGTCACCATAGAAGGTAAGAATTTTAAATCATTAATTGACACAGGGAGTGAAATATCAGTAGTTTCAGAAAATGTACTGGGAGAATTAAAAGAAATAAATAAAAATATACCATCATTACCAGTTGCGGGTGTAACAGTAGTGGGGGTAACTGGAGTATGTAGTAAACGAGTTACTAAACAAGTGCAGTTGAATATATTCCTTAATGAAACTGAATTTGAGAACACTTTTCTAGTAGTTAAGGGACTGAGTTTAGATGTAATATTGGGAAATGATTGCCTGTGCTTTCCGTTGTGGAGAAGAGACAAAACCTTTGTGACTAACAACCAGCAACAAAGGAATGCGTCCGGGGTGCAACGACGCAATACCATTCCAAGAACTGTAGTGCTGAGTGACACGCGCAAACACCAGCAGGCGCGCCACTGACGCCGATATGGTAAAACAATATGGATAATTTTATAAAATTTGTTTGCAATACTGCCGTGAGATGGCGGAAGTCTTGACGAAATCCCACCTATCTTTGTGACGAAACCAGTGGCAGTGAAATTTCGTCGACGCCCAAGACACACAAATAACACGTGTTGTGTGTGGAACGACTAAGACTTTAACAACGAAGGCTGGGAACAGCGATGAAATTTTTTAGCAGGCAAGGCAGTGATGTCCGGCCTCATGTAACTCCAGTCAACTTCCAACACAGACCGTGCACGGTCAACTAAACTTTATACCCGGGTAAATTTTCGTTTTATCAAGTCGGCCGACTAACTAAGTTTGTATAAAATAGTATGAAGAGCGGATAGTAATCTGTGAAGATGAAAAAACCGTGAGTGTGTAGTAGAAAGGGAACTGTTAATCGATTATAGTGCGAGAATATTATCGGACGCACCATGCGGTCGGCAGCGACGCTACGGGACAAGTAACTGTATTCAATTCAATTACTTTCTTTCAAAAGCCTAACTTAAATAAATATGAGGTTTGTATAAATTTGACTGAATGTGAGTGTGTGGCAAGCTGGGTTCGCCTTGATTAGTAGAATATATATATATATATATATATATATATATATATATGTTAGAATAAGAATATGTTTACATAAATGTATATGTTTATCTGTTGAAAAGTTGCGCTAATTGAAATTCATTTAAAATGAAGTAAAGCTAATAAATTTTGAATTCCATCAACAAATGAGTGTAGCGTACGTTTGTTGCGTAACCTTATAATCACACTTGCATTTCAACGTTCGTGTGACGAACTCTGGGCTGAGAGGGCAAAACAAGGTAAGTGGGAGATGAATAATTGTTATGATTTTAAAGGTATAAAATGTAATTAACTTCACAATATTTTATGAATTTTAAATACAGTAGACTGCACATAACAGACAGACGGCAGATTCAAACTAAATGTACGTGAAAGTAACACTGTAAAAGTCAACGTAATAAGGTCTAAGAATATAGTACCTATTCTTAAGCCTACGCGGCAAAACAACAAAAGATATACAGGTAACGAGTAGCAACCATTTAAGAAATGGAAAATTCTGAAAAATACGACATGTCAATCATTCCTGTGAAATGTGTGGTTTTACAATACAACGTACACTATGCTATACTGTGTGTACATTACAAAAGATTTTGCTTATTTCTGGAATACATTTGTAGAAGGATAATCAGTGTAGACTAAGAGTATTTTCATTATCAGTATAAGAAAACGTTCATATCTGTAATAAAATGGTCAACAGAACCAAAGTTGAATCTATAAAACAAAAGCATGATAATTATTGAATTATCTAACTGCAATGTTATATGGAGACAGTCTGGCGACAGGAAGTCAGATAACACAGAAACACGGCACACAGATATGCATAGTCAGTTGTTAAATTGCAAAGCCACCAGCTATCATCAGAGTGACTAAAAAACTTGGCATATGCCTTTGCATTATTATTTGTTACAATTATTATTTCGGTACATTTATTCACAGCTAAACTAAGTCGATCGTGTTTTCATATAGCAAACATTACGTTTAAGTTCATTATATGTACTTGTGTATTTAGTTTTAATGTGCTAAATACATAAATTTATTATTGGATAAATTTATAATTTATAAATAAAAAATTGGAATAACTTTTTTAGAAGAGCTGGAATAGACGCAAAGTGTAGGAAGGAGTACACTCAAAAATTTATTCTCCACAAAATAACCCGGAGGTTGCTTTCAGAACTGAATATAATATATTTGGAAAAAATTGGGATTGAAGTAATTGGTGATATTATGGCAATACTTGTTCAGGCGAGAAGGGAGTGCCACCAGAATGTAGCAGCACCGAGAGCAAGACGCATAGCAAAATGCCCGATACAATTCGGGGAAGACCAGAGGGATAACTGGTGCTTGAACTGTAGACAAAAAAAAAATGCACACTTTTTGCTGCCTAGCAGTGTCGCTGACTATGATGTATGGGCGCAAGTGGACTTAACTTCACATGCTTTGTTCTGGCTACATTTTTTGAAATCGGTAAACAGCAACATGTACGGAATACTGACAACATGAAAACAGCAAATGCTTGATGGATGGTCTTGTTTATGTACTGTCTATATTAATGTGGTGTACTATGTACATTGTAGTGACAGTAAAATAAAGTGATGTGACTGTAAAAAAAAAAAAAAAAATTTGTTTTCGTACATAATAAAATTTGCTATTTCTTTAACTTTCAACACCGCTTATACTCACATTTTTAATCACGTTACCATACTTTTAATCATCTTTTTTTTTGTTGAATACAAAAAATTTGTATGTGGGATACATTTACAGAGAAAGTTATTAATACACACTTGAAACTACAGCTTTTGAAGAAGTCAGTTTGCTGATGCTGAGTAAAGGGGAACTGTGCTCTTACTAGCGTAAGCAAACCAAACGGCTAGTACACATATTTCACCCTACCTCGCTTCCAAGCGGCCACATGGTGGGGGAGAGCAGCCTCGATCATCCAGTCGTGGCCAGACAGTACTTCACATTGGTTTACTCAAAAATTTTGAAATGTAAAGTATTTCTAAAGTGAACTTATAAAATTAGATGGGAAGGAGCCTGAATTTCTCATTTGACCTAAGACAAAATAGGAAGTCCAACGTTCAGCCCCCACACCCAGGAGCAACTCCTAGTTATCCACTGGTACAAGATATATGCCACCATTTTACTACATGGGGTCGGGTAAAGACGTTTTGGTTTTATTTATTTACTTTTAGGGTGGGAGGTTATCTTTTAAAAACTAAAATCAAATCAAATCAATATCTAGTGCTGAATGTATCAATACCAATAGGGTAGGATGTATAATGCTCAAGTACACTGTTTTGCACGTTACTATTCAGGACAGTAAACCTAACCTTGCTTGAGGAATACAAAAGCAGACTGCAAGTGAGGTGAGACGATTTTTTTAGGTAGGCAGCTGAGTCAGGCGTAAAACCATAAGGAAACGATTTTGACAAGAATCAGTGAAGGTAATGGGGAAGAAAGCATTGCAATCGTTTGCCATGCAACGAAGATGGATAACAACAGGCAGATGAAAGTTGTTCATGAAAGTTTGTTTGGAAGGAGAACTAAAATTAGAATGAACAGAATATATTGAAAATTTGGTACTAGAAGAGAAAAGATTCACTAGATACGAAAAGCCTTGCTTCCAAAAGAACACAGTTTGGAAAATGACTGAAAATGGTTACAAAATTTGACAGCAAAAAGGAACAATAAAAGAAAAGAAGAATTACCCAATTAAAATAAATATAGTAACACAAGTATATGAACGGATTGAGATGAATCTAATTTCCAAAATTACTGAAGCAGTGATTTTAATTAAAACAATTAAGTTGTCAACATGGAATTGGTAGTAATATTGGAGCAACAACAATATATCTAGCTCTTTCTGTAACTTCATATTGACAAGATTTCTGGTAGAGGACCAGAAGACCCTACAGCTGCCATGTGCATATAAGCAACACTGTATACTTACATGTGTTTATTAAATATTAGAAGAATGTAGTTTCTAAATATGAATCATTAGTTACCCAGAAAAATCATTATCCAGGAACCCAGATCTCCAGTTAACCTGGATAACTGAAATTCTACTGTATTAAAAACATATCTGGAATGGATATATTTTTTTTTTTTTGTACTTCACGTAACACACCATGCGAACTCATAAGTCACTAGACACTGGTGTTAAATGTATATTTCACTTAATCGCCACTCCACCTGAACCGTACGTCTTGTCCCAAGTGATGTACGCTTCCAAATCCTTGGGCGACACACTGGATCGTACATGAGACAATGCTGTTTTGAAATCATCTATTGTGACTGGTCGTACCTGAAACAAATGAATACGTTTTTCTGTTGGCCATTATAAAGGCGTTATACTCAAGGTGTGTTTGAAAGAATATATCAAACAAGACAACAGACTTTACTGAATTACGGATTGCAAGGATAGAAGGAACACATAATGAAAGTATAAAGAAATACTGTAAAAACAAAAAAAGAAAGGTGAGAAAAGGGAATATCATGAAAAATGATTTCACAAGATTCGTAGCTGGCCAAGGTCGAAAAAACTTGGTGAAGTTTTCATGCCTGGGAGATGACCTGTTGTGACCTGTTCTATATATTGTGCACACAACATAACCCAAAGAGCAATTCTATCAGCTGTTGTATCACATTTTCAAATCATATAGCAGCACTTAGCAATGTTACAATGTGGTAATTTTCATTAAAATTTTTTACGCAATTAAAAAAACAAAAAACTAACTATAGAAAATATTGATTACAATTATACTGTATTATAAAATGTATTATACTGATTATAGTTACTGTATTATAAAATAATAGGTCTAACAATTATTACCACTAACTTGGGCCTAATATCACTCTCAATTGCCACTCTTTCAACACTGTGAATGAAATATTTTTAACGATATCTGGAGTTGCTGCACTTTTTGGGTGCCCACTGTGGGAATTTCCTTCAATGCTTGCATAACCACGGTTAAACTCGAGTTCCCACTTACAAACCACTGTTTCTGAAGACACAGTATTTTATAATATATTTACCACTTTGTTGTAAATTTCCATTGGCACTAGATGTTTCTAACAAACAAATCACAGCACAATGCTTGATTTTGTCCGTTTTACAAAACACCCATGACATAAGTTTCTAACAGCTGGTAACAACGAACAAATTGACTTATAAATTTGGAAATTAACGGGTACAGTTGAACCTCAATAACACAAATCTAAAGGGGATTATAAAAAATATGTGTTATCAAGGAATTCATCAAAGCAAGGTTCGTGTTATCAAGGTTAAGTTAACAAAAGTCCAAGTTATCAAGGTCCTGCTTCATAACATTTGGCTTACTGAGCTCGCTGCCGTGGGTAATTCATCTTATAGAGGTCAAATTCGTGCTATAGAGGTTCTGTTGAGTAAAAAATGCATGTTATAAAGGTTAATTACTACAGTATTTTGATCTCAAATCAACAAAAATTCGGCTTATCAAGGTTTTTAACTAAGGAATTTCAGTTTATAGAGGTATTTTTAACATTGAGTGTTATGGGATATTCAAGGGGATTGAAAAAAATTCGTGTTATCAAGGAATTTGTGTTATTGAGGTTCATGCCACTGCATTTACATGAAAAAGTTTAGTTCTACCACTAAGCTATAGATGTTAGAAAATACTTTTTCCTAATGACACCACTTTTATCAAGTTTTTTTTTGCATAGAAAAAAAGACAGGAGCATATATACAACAGAAAAAATATATTTATTTAAAAAACTGAAATTCATGTTCAAAAGTTGACAAAAAATGCTATATACTATGAAGTCTAATTTTTAAGTAGAAGAAAACTTTCACTTGGTGCCAAATTTAAGTGTCAAGCATTAAAGGACAGCACTGCTGAGAAGTGCTCAACATAAAAGTGTATATTTACGAGTATACGTAAACCTAAAGAAACTCTGTGTCAGTTAAGTTGCAGGTCAGGTTAGAACTGTCCACATATCACTAGATTGCAATTATGTAAAGTAATATTAAATATCCAGCAAGACAAAATACATGGTCACAGCACAGGAAGCTAGAGAAGGCGAAGACGTCCAAATTGGCATCTATTCCTTCAAAAAAGTCAACAACTTTGTTTATTTAGGATGTCAAGTTAACTCCGATGGGAAACAACAGAAGAAATAAAGCGAAGAATCACCTCAGCTAATAGCTGCTTCTTTTATCTCAGACCCCTGTTCCAGAGCAGAACAATTGTCAGGAGCATCAAGCTGCTTCTGAATACAACACTGATCCACCCAGTTCTCACCTATGGTTCTGAGACCTGGACCATTTCTAAAAAGTTTGAGTCAAGCCTGCTGGTTCATGAACTCAAAATCCTCTGCAGTACTTATGGTCCAATATGTGTGGAAGGTGAATAGAGGAAAAGGACCAACCAAGAACTGAACACTCTTCTGAATGAACCAGATATTGTGAAAGTTATAAAACTTGGTAGACTCAGGTCCCCTGGACACGTGATCAGAATTGGGGAGAATGAAATACCCAGAAAGGCACTCATAGAACAGATCTATGGCACCAGGAGAGTTGGTAGACCCATCCTTGGGACCCGGAACTGGAGAGCACCTGCACTTGACCGGGACAACTGGCAGAAGCTGTTAAAGGAGGCCTTGACTCAGTAATGGGTTGTCGCGCTGCTGCTGAAGAAGAAGAGGAAGAGGAAGAGCAAGAAGAAGGAGGAGGAGGAGGAGGAGGAACACGAGCAGGAGGGTGGGAGGAGGGGGTAGGTGAGGAAGGGGGAGAAGAAAAAGAATATTAAATATCCCCCCACCAAATTGGATGTCTACAATTAAACTAATTGTGTGTGTGTTAAATGGAGGGACACACACAAACACACAGTGAGAGAAATGCTAGTTTGTTGAAACAGGCACAGTTTCAATGGTATTATGAGTACCTGGTCTGGAGAAATCTGTTCAATCTGGTGGAAGCTGATTGATCGTATTGGACCGAGCGAAGCTTCTTGGCAGACATTCTTCATGTCCGCACCTGAATAGCCTTCTGTAAGTGATGCAATTTCTTGTATTTGTTCCGTGGTTAGGCTGTTTCGTTCAGACGACATTAGGTTTTCTACGATCTGACGCCGAGCCTGAAACAATAACCACAACATGTTGTAATATTGCTATCTAGCAAATTACGGTACTTAAACATTACAACACATTAACTAGTTATTGACTGTTAAATACAGTAATCTCTCATCAACTGTACAACTTGTTTTACTTGATCTTATAAACAGACAACAGATCCCACCTGTGAGTACGTCTACACTGTATAGTACTGAGACGACTTCATGTTTCCATGGTGGTATAAGTTTTCCTTATGTTTCTTTATAAACGTGGGGATCAGTTATGAACACCATTTTCACAGCTCAATGGAGCTTACTGTCCCACCTCAACCAAATTACACAAATGGCGTCTTCAATACTTTGTTTTAAAAACTATAAATAATAAACATGAATAGGTGCTCTTCAGAAGGTTGGAAATTAAGAAGTAATGATGAAATATATCAAAGTATAGAAAATATAACAGAAACCATGAGAAAAAGAAGACTATTATTTTTTGGATATTTATATAGAATGGACAACGCAATATAGGTTGACAGCGCAAATCTTCAGATATCTGTGGGGGAAGAAGTCAACATCAAGTTGGATTAAAGAAGTTCAAAAGGATTTAGAAAAAAATAATATACACGCAGAAGAAGCAATTGACAGAGAAGTTTTTTGGGCAGAAGTGTTGAAAATGGAGGGAGTCCAGGGTAGGAGAGATAAACACGCAGGTTCAAAGTGGAATGAAGACAGGAAGAAGAGACACAGTGAGAAGATGAAAGAATATTGGGAAAAAAAAGAAAAGAACAAAGAGTAAAGAAGTGAAATTGGCATGTGGTCCTTAGATGGCCGATACAAAATATATATATATATATATATATATATATATATATATATATGAATACTGTCATTTTAGTATAATCCTAAAGTTGAATAACATACATCCGTGCAGATTTTAAAATCTGTTTATACAAGTGCATTGCAGGCTGATGCAGAGTAATTTCTGGTAACCAACCAGTATTTTTTACTTGTATTATTTACTTAAACATAAATTTATATTTAATTCCCAGTTGTTATATTTAATTCCTACTTCTCTCTCCTTTTTTGAGTGCATCAACTAACAACCCATAATTCAACTGTGAACAGTTATTGATGAATTGTTTAATTTTTTCTGTCATCTTTAACCTCCTTAAGCAGTGGCACAGTGAGGGTAAAACACCCTCTACCCCAAAAAAAGAGATAAAGAAAGAAAATGGCAAAAATTAAACAGAAGTGTGCCAGTAAAATGCAGTTGTAAGTCAAATTAAATAATTAGGTTAATTAGTTACATGAATATGAACATGTTTAATTGCAGTAGGCTATAGCCGTCTTGAGGGTATATCGCTTCTTGTAATCCCTTGTTATGGTAGATAGCTGGTTCAAATTTTTAATTTTTATTCTAGTTTTGAGGTTATGCACTTTTAGTAAGTAGGAAACAGGTAGCCTTTGAGCGGTTATTTAACTCACAGTTTATCCTACTCGGTTTACAATATTGTAGTGTAATTCAAACACTTTTTGCTACAGTCTATTTCTTGATCCACATAACATATTTAATATTTATAATAACTTTACCTCAAGAAGTTTTTTCCGTTATTTAGAACAGGTTTCGGGGAACTTATTGTCCCCATCCTCAGCCTTCTTAATTTTGAATCTTGTGGAGTACTTGTATGTTAGCTGGTTGTTGTTATGGTTTCCTGTTGGTTTTTGGTATTTTAAATTTGTACTATTGTGTGTGATTGTGGTGTATATATTAGTATTTTCGATGTTGAGTGCTTAGAAAATTGTGTAATGTTTTGTATTTGTTCAGATATTAGTTTGTTTTGTTTGTATATTTGTAATTTTTCCCAATTGTTCATTATCGTGCCTTTGTGTGGTATGTGTTTTATTAGTGTCATGTTGGTTATGTTTGGGAAATCACCTCTCATGTGTTTATTGCATGTGTGGCCAAATTAGATTGATATATTTCTGGTTTTTTGTATTTAGATGTTCAAAATAACGTTTTTTCAGTTTTTTTTTATTGTCCTATGTAACATTTACTGCAATCTTGTCATTCTATTTTGTATATACCATTGGTTTTTGTATTATCTTTGTTGTGTGGGTTATTTAGTTTTTGTAAATTATTTTTATTAGTTTTGTATGCTATTTTAATGTCTGTGTTTTTAAATAGCTTTATTAGCTTTGTCATTTTATTATTTATGTATGTGAATGTGGCCCATTTTTTATTGTTGTTATTATTTATGTTTCGTTCATTTTGATTATTTCTTAATTGTTCAGTTTTTATTTTATATTTGATTTTATTTTCTATTTTGCTTATAGTATTTTTACTATATTTCATGAGCAATTTGGTATATTATATTTCTTTCTTTGTTTGTTTCCCATTTGTTTAGGGGTATTTTGTACATTCTGTTAAATAGTGAATAGAAAGCTGCCATTTATGTTGTGGTGGGTGGTCAGAATGGTTAGGTGTGATGATGTTAGTGGAAGTTGGTTTTCTGTATACTGCATATTGTAGATGGTTATTGTTTCTTGTGATGGTTATGTCTAAATAGTTGATTTTGTTATGTTTTTCTTCTTCTTATGTGAATTGTATTTTTGGATGTATGTATTGATTTGTTTTCATATATAATCTGCATAATATCTGTTATGCTGTAGTGAAATTGTAAAGCAACTTACAAAATGTCTACCTTATGTTAAACAGTTTTCTTCCTTGCTATTTGAATCTTACACAGATGTGGCTATTGTTGTACACGATTTTTCAATCCACATTTAATAATTTTCATAATATTTAATGCAATGCTTTATTACTATTTCAAAAACAAGTCAACAATTAAATGTGTATTTCACACACTTTTAGATTCACTAATAATTAAAATTCTTCAGTAGACCAGACTTTGTTGATTTTATTTTTTTACCCCAAAAACTCACACTAGACTTTTTTGAAGGGAGTGGTATGAAAACCAATTTAAATAAATATTTTTACAGATTATCTTTATTCAGTAAGTACTACACCAATGTAAAGACAAAAACACAGAAAAATATCGGTATGGAGAACCATACATGACTTCCATGTTCTAAGATTTACATTTAAAATCATTTTCAAAATGAAATATTCCATAGAAACTACTTCTTTCTACTTATTGCTGCAGCCTTAACCACAGTACTGAGGTCACTAACATATACCACCTCACATTATCGCACTCGATTTTCACTGATGATGGCAGCGATGGGACTCCCGAAACGTCTGGTTTTGCAGAAAACATTGGACTATGGCCAAACAGCCCGGGAAGGAATTTTAATAACAAACTACATCTTTGTTGCCGATAACGTAGTACACATATAAAAAATTATCCCCTCCCCCTTCAACTATAATTTTCATTTATAGAAAATTACCCCCACCCCGTTCAACTAGCCTCTTCATTTATAGATATTTCATCTACGTTTCTACAGTGGATTATTATGATCTTCTTATCAGGATACTTTATTTATCAAAATTAAACACTTTACTCTTGTTAAAACATAAAACGTTGCAGGTAAACTACCCCTTTCCCCATAACCGATCTTCACCTAAATCAATAGGCCTTGAGTCCTCTACAACTCAGGCACATATGTAAAAAATTGTTTGATTGTGTTTGAATTTACGGCAGTTATCGTTCGTCATAGAAAAAATTGCCCTTGTTAAAACATAAAACGTTGTAGGTAAACTACCCCTTTCCCTTAACCGATCTTCACCAAAGACAATAGGCTTTGAGTACTCTACAATTAAGAGCCGTATGCAAAAAATATTTGATTCCGTTTGAATTTGCGGCTGTTTTCGTTTGCCATAGAAAAAATTCTACATAGACACAGACACGCGCACGCGCACACAAACACATATACTTTTCAAAAAATAATTTTTCTTCATATTTTGAGGTAGTACAATCAGAATCAGCTCTTACCTGGAACACGATTTTTTTGCCATGACCATACTTCCATTTCTTATGGAACCTGGAAGTAAAATATCGGTATGGAGAACCATACAGGACTTCCATGTTCTAAGATTTATATTTAAAATCATATTCGAAATGAAATACAGTGGAACTTGGTTATTACGGCCTCGGCTGTTACGTCAACTCGGGTGTAGCGTTATTTTGTCATAAGTCCGATCAAACTGATATCTTTAACATTATAAAAATTCCCGGTTTTAACTTCACTAAATATTGTACTACTCTGTTATAGCGTCAAAAATTGCTCAGATATTTTACTCTAATTTCATATAAACATATATATGTGCGCGCGCTACGCCCATGGCTACAGACATACATTGTATGCAAGCGATAAGCACTGTAACAGGACCGCCGGCGCCAGCCGGTGTCTGGTGACTGACATGTGTCCCCACCACTCTCACTGGGTCAGTAGCACTGCGCGTCTCGAGGCTATTGTTCACGCCACGCTGTTACAGTATTTACTGTACAGTATTGTTTACACGTAGTCTCGTCTCTGTTTTTGGTTGTTATTGTTTCTGTATCTGCTCGTACTGTGACAGTTTCTTTTGTGTGTTTTATAACTTAAGATTCGGTAGCCACTGTTTATAGAATTTTATACGTAGGTCTACATTTTTATACAGTAATCATGGCAAGTTCTAGTACAAAAAGAAAGGTTCTGTCTATTCAAGAGAAAGTACGTGTAATTAGATCATATGAAAGCGGATGTAAAATAGCTGATGTATGCCGTGAGTTTGGTTTAGTGAATTCTACTGTAGGTTCAATTTTAAAAAACAAGGACAAAATTTTAAAAAAATTTGAGGAAGATGGAGAAAAAATTTTAAAAATTAGGAAATGCGAACATGGTGATGTGGATGCAGCATTATTGAAATGGTTCAAACAGTGTCAATTTTCAGATATTCCTGTGAGTGGACCAATTCTGAAAGAGAAAGCTACAGAATTCGGAAAATTGTTTGGTATTGATTTTACGTGCTCCAACGGATGGCTAGATCGATTTAAGGCAAGACACTCGATTTCCTTTGCAAAAATCTGTGGTGAGGCAAAATGCGTAGATCTGAACGTTACAGGCGATTGGGTGCGTAACACTTGCCAGAAATTAGACGATCATATAAAGATGAAGACATCTTTAATGGAGATGAAGCCGGAATTTTTTTATAAATTAACTCCAGATAAGACTTTCAATTTTAAAAATGAAAAGTGCGTTGGTGGGAAGCTCTCTAAACAAAGAGTTACAGTTTTTGTTTGTGCGAACATGACGGGAACCGAAAAAAGGAAACTTTTAGTTATCGGGAAAAGTTTGCATCCTAGATGTTTTAAAAACATCAAAAACTTCCTGTAAGTTACACTGCCAACAAAAAAGCGTGGATGACTTCTAGTATTTTTGAAGATGAACTAAGAAAGTGGGATAAAGAACTGTCATCGAAAAACAGAAAAATTCTACTTCTAGTTGACAACTGTGCAGCCCATCCAAAGTTAAATTTGACAAACATTAATCTGGTCTTTTTACCGGCCAACTGTACAAGTGTCCTGCAACCTATGAACCAAGGCATCATTAGAAGCCTAAAGTGTCACTACCGCAAGCAACTTTAAAAAAAAATTATTTTCTGTATGGACATGGCGCAACCTGCCACAATTTCACTCTTAGATGCAATACAATTCCTATACGACTCTTGGAAGAGTGTAACGCAGAAGACGATAGCAAAATGCTTTAGTAAAGCACAACTCGTACATGAAAATTTACCCGATGATGACGAAGACGACGACTTGCCGCTCTCGGAGTGGATTAAGAAATTCGACTTAAATGAATTTGGAAACGAACTTGATTCCTGTGCATCAGTGAATGACCAAGTAGAAATATTCCAAGTGTTGAGTGACGCAGAAATTATCGCGGAAGTAAAAAACATAGAAGCAGAAGATAGTGTTGAAGAAGATGCTGAGCAAGAGGAGGATGCCGACATCGTTTGTCCGACAGTACAGGAAGCAATGAGAGCCGCCAAAAATCTTTCACGATTTTACTGCTTTAGAGAGATGTCTGACGACATGTTCAATGCAGCGCAGCATCTCCACAGCACAACAGAAAGAATTTATTTTTGAGAAAGGAGCATTCAAAAGAAAATTACGGATTACTTTCGACAGTAAGCCTAAATGTAAGTTACATGTACTTTCTTTTTGATCTTTTAAAATATTCTTCATACTGTTTGTATAAATGAAATGCAGTTTGTAAACTTTAGAATAAATATAACGAATAATGTTAATAATGCAAAGATCTCTTTTTTTATTTCTCCTTCCTTACTAGTGATTAAAAAGGGTCTTTTATAACGACTTTTTTGTAACGTCACTCGGACATAACGTCATTATTTTTTTGGTCCCTGTTGCGTGCTTAACACTCTCGAAATCATCTTGAGTTAGTTTTGCAAGCTTAAGGAAGCTGGTAGGAAGTCAGAAAGTGTATTACATTAATTAGTGGACTGTAAATTATGATTAAGTAACGTTTATTGAAAGCATTTAGAAGCGCAGGCCTACGCAATTATGTCTTAGCTCATAGCCAAATATAAGATGAATGTAAGGCTACGTAATGTGTAGCATTGAAGCTAGATCAGAAATAAGAAGAACATAGCAAATTTAGGTTGCCGCGGCTTGGCTAGAAAACAAGGGTGCAAACGCACTGTTCAATGATTGAGTGTAGACTGATTAGTCGCAGCGGGGTGACCACGTGGAACACCGCCACGGTGACGTAAGTGCGCTAGGCAGGTTGCGCGTAAGCAAGTACAATATACAATGTCTTAACGTACTGCCCGCCTCAAAATCGGCGATTTTGGCATAGTTTGCAGTAAAAAAAAGAACAAATTATTTAGCGCATACAAGTATACATGAATACTGGCAAACATACAAATATAATATAAACGAGTACATAATTAATATAATTAAATACATCATTAATCAATGCTCCATAGGTAATATGTAACAATAATCCAAAGGCTTGAATATGCGATAAACCATAAACAATAATAACAATAATACATGGCAATAAGGACACCGTGGGTGGCCTTGCACAAACATTAAAGAAATACAACCAATTTAAAAAATAACAGCGTGACACTTAGCGTGTAATAAACAGTATTGCGCAGCAATACAAGGTAATATATCTGGAAAATTCACTATGACAATATACAGTAGAAGTATGCCACAAATATTGATAATAATGTACAATAAAAATACCCAAAAATTTAATATAATAATATAATGAAAATACACAAAAATTTAGTATAATACTATACACTGCACCACACCGTTCACCATAATTGACATCACACTAAGAAAAGAAAAACGTTTAAATGTTCACCAATGCACCGCTACATGGCGTCCATTAATGATACAATACATACAAGTGCATAAATGGTATACCTTACATAAGTTACATGATATAAGTTACATAAACAACATTGTAGTCAATAAAATGTGTATGGAAGAGCATGTGCTCGACCGGCAATGTCCCGGGCATGAAACACCGGAAGTGGGCACAGCTTATGAATGGGTCTACACAGAATGCCGTTGGCAGTACGGACGTCCGCAACACGTACCAATGAATCCTGCCCAAGATATGTCTGAGTGACAATGCCGCGCTTCCACACCAATGGTGGGGCATTGTCATCCAGAATGAGGACCAATTGTCCTACCAATAAATTTTTCGACTGCTTTTTCCACTTGTTTCGCTGCTGCAACTGGTGCAGATAGTCTCGGAACCAACTCTTCCAAATGGAACGAGTAAACCTTTGCAAAAGCTGCCATCTCCCCAAGCGACCCAAATTTGTATCCGAATAATCGGGTTCCGGAAGAGCGGTAAGGGGTGAGCCAACCAAAAAGTGAGCTGGAGTCAACGGCTCAGGATCCCCGGCGTCATCTGAAATGGAAAACAAGGGACGCGAGTTTAAACAGGCTTCAACTTGGGTTAAGACAGTGGAGAACTCTTCGAAGTTCAGGATCGTATTGCCTATGACGCGCCGCAGATGGAACTTAACACTCTTGACACCACTCTCCCACAGACCACCAAAATGGGGGGCTGAGGGAGGTATGAACGACCACTTAATTCCGCGTGGACTAGCGAAATCCTGAGCGGCCCTTTGAAATTCGTCCCGCTGGAAGAGCTTGTATAGCTGGTGTAATATAGTGCCAGCCCAACGGAAATTAGTACCGTTATCAGAGAATATTTGTTCGGGGATGCCCCTCCGGGATATGAAACGTTTCAAGGCGGCCAAAAAGGTGTCTGCCCTGCCGACAAATCCGAAACCAATTCAAGGTGAATAGCCTTGGTGGACAAGCAGATGAACAGAGAAATGTACGCCTTAGTAAAGGATTTGGACCTCTGCCCACCCTGGCGTAACAACATAGGACCGGCGTAGTCCACGGCGCACTGTGAGAATGGCTTGGAAGGGGTGACCCTAGGCGCGGGTAATTGACCTAATAGTTGGCTTGAACCAGACGCGCGAAAGCGAAAACAAGTGATACATTTGTGAATGACCGAGCGTATGTACAACTTGTCGTTTATAATCCAATACTTTTGGCGCAGCGAACATTGCATAAGTTGTACTCCACCGTGGAGTAGTCGAATGTGTTCATATTCAATAATTAATCGAGTAAGATGAGCCTGCGGATGTAGTATGATTTGATGCTTGTTACTATACCTTAGCTGAGACTGCTGAAGGCGACCGCCAACACGCAATATACCAGCGTTATCAAGAAAAGGATTAAGTGAGAATGTTTTACTATCAGTAGGTATAGGGCGATGTGCCTGTAATTGCTTAATTTCAACATTGAAATGCGAAAACTGGGCTTGGCGAATAAAAACCAAGAGCGCGCTGTTTAACTCATGCGCAGATAAAAAGGAGGTGCTTCTACTGGAAGCGGGAGACTTGGCGTTATGAATAAAACGCAGGCAGTAAGCAAAAACGCGTAGAAGCCTAGTGAGAGAAGAGTAATTTTCAACATAGTTTGAAAAGTGTGAAGCGGTAGCCAACGCGAGCAGGGCCTGTTTACGTACTTCCTTGTCCAACTCCGGATGAGCGTAAGCGGAATTGGGATCGAAGGGACGAGTAGGCCAGTCCGAAGGCTTCTTTAGTAGCCAATAAGGACCATGCCACCATTGCCGGTGGTTGTGTAACAAACGGGGTAAACAACCGCGGGATAGAATGTCCGCGGGATTATCATGAGACGAGACATGATACCAATTGCCCAGACTAGTGAGCTGCTGAATTTCAGAAACACAGTTCGCTACGAATACCTTCCACCTGGACGGCGTTTGATGAATCCAGTGAAGGGCAATCGTCGAATCAGAGTAAAAATATAACTCGCTGAACTTGTAGGTCACGGCATGGACAACCTTAGAAACCAACTGCGATAATAACAAACAGGCGCACAGCTCGAGACGAGGTAAGGAAATTTGCCTTAACGGGGCAACTCTTGATTTAGAGCACAATAAATGAGACGAAATACTATTATCGGAATATACCGTGCGCACATAGATACAGCATGCGTAACCTTTTACAGACACGTCGGCGAACCCGTGTAATTGGAATGAGATGATTGACGAACTACCTGAATCTTTTACAGCCCTCGGGATCCTAAAATGAGTGTCTGAAATTAGTTGAGCGTAGAGCTCAGTCCATTTAATAGATAAGGAATCAGAAAGCGGGTCGTCCCAGTTTGTACCCGAAGACCAAAGTGTTTGCATAAAGTACTTGCACCAAAACGTGATAGGCCCAATTAAACCCAATGGATCATAAATACCAGCGATGACGGATAACACCTTTCTTTTATTGAAATGATCAATTTTAAAATTTCTTTGTATATTGTATACGAAGCTGTCCGCTATAACGTCCCACTGAATGCCCAAAGTGTGGACTGTTTTGTCCTTGTTAAAGTCCAGGGACGAGTTAGTGTACGAAGATGTTATATTCCGGTCGTTAGACGACCATTTGTGAAGAGTGAAGCCGTAGCGGCTTAGCACCTCAGAAATGTCGGTATTCAATTGGATTAGAACGGGTGAGCTATCGGAACCGGTGAGGAGGTCATCGACGTAAAAGTTGTTCGCAATGACTGAACAGGCCAGGGGGTACTGAGTACTATTCTCCTGGGCGATTTGTTTTAAACATCTTGTTGCAAGAAATGATGCACTGGCAGTCCCGTACGTGACTGTTCTTAACGCATAATTTTTGAGCTCCTTGTGGGGAGAGTCACGCCAAACAATTCTTTGTAAATTGGAATCACGCGGAGAGACCAAAATTTGGCGATACATTTTTTCTATGTCCGCGATGAAAGCGTAACGATGAGTTCTAAACCTGGTCATAATGGCGAAAAGATCCTGCTGGATCGTGGGGCCGACCATAAGGGTGTCGTTTAACGACAAATCGTTGGACGCCTTGGCCGAACCATCAAAAACAACGCGAAGTTTAGTGGTGGTGCTCGTAGTCTTAAAGACGGCATGGTGAGGTAGGTAAAAAATGTTTGATTTGTCAACTGACAAGTCATATGAATCAAGCGGAGACATATGGCTGAGATTTAAATATTCTTGCATAAAGTCAACATAATCCTTGTGTAAAGACTGATTTTGCCTAAACTTGAGTTCAAGGGTTTGAAACCTACGAACCGCTCCGGTGAGGGAATCCCTGAGGCATTCTGTAGTGCGGGGTAGCAACACAACGAACCTACCACTATCATTATGATAGGTGTTTGCGATGAAGTGATTTTCACACTCCGATTCCGCATCTGAAGGAGTATGGTGCGAAACATCCTCCAACTGCCAGAAGGCCTTGAGTTGCGATGAGACAGCATTATTATCGTCGAGGGCAATGAATGAAGAGACGAGTTTGGTCATATTGAAACTCTATTAATTATATCAAATATGTTAAACTCTTACCTTATGGATATCTCCAAGGTTCTACAGACGAACACAGCTGCAGAAAGGATTATTTGAGATACACGGTATAAAGATCATACACAGTTTACATTTAAACAAATAACGTCTGGTATATTGGACGATTTAATTACTTCCTCTCCCTTGATAACAATTAAAGTTTTACTTTCTTTTAGTATATGTGAATAGAATCTTCATTAGTGACATAGGAAATCCAACAAATTAATGATAAACATTTCTTAATATAACCTTACTTAAACTACTACAAATTATTTATATTTTAATGAACCAGTGCGTTTATTATCTTTAGATTATTTCTTTTATATTTTTCCCTTAGAGATCTCTTTTAATAAAGTGTCTGTAAAAATAAATTTACCGTACAGTGGTTAAAATTTATGAAATAGATTTTATTATACTCATCCTGGTAGCGGCTTCGCTTCAACTGGGGATGAGCGTTTTTTATCCCTCACTTCGGAAATCGCAGTATAATTTTATCTCTGCTGTTACTGATTATCAAAATCATTGTTCACGTCTAATAATTGTATCGGTTCACGTAACTTCCTCGGTACGAGCACTGATCACTTAATTAATTGACTGTTTTCTTAGTCCATACGCAATCCTACACTGTTTATACTGATTTCACTGATTTTAAATTAAATGTTCCCTAGTTTGATTTAATGTCTCCGTATGTTAATATGAAGTCGGCCGACGTAACTTTTTCGCACTTAGATGTTTTTTAGGTTGGCCGCGTTATACTGGTAACATTTGATAACTTTTATTAGATAGACCGATTGTAATAGTTTCGGCCTATCTTACACCCGAGGCCACCGTTTAACTTTTAGCTGCACTGTATGCTGTTGCTGGCTGTCTGTTGTTACTCCTGTGGTGACAAACTGCATACTGTGATTCACAAGGGAGACTGCTGGCAAGCTGTTGCATAATATGTCTAGACAGTTGTTTATGCTAACATTGTGTTACACTGAGGCACCTCACAGGTTAAATCTGACAATTGAAAATGACAACTGAGTTGAAAATAAAACTGGGGAAGCACTCAATTCTGTACCATTACAATATTCATGTTGAAGGGTAGATTCCCAGCGAGTATAAACCCCAGTTTAGTTTCTTGGATTGTTGGAAAATGTGGACTTCGAACGAATTTGGTCGGCTCAATTAATTGCAAAAAGTATTGTGCCCCAAGTAATATGTCAATTTGGGACGAATTATTAAATTGCGGGTCAGCTAAAAATATCCCTCTAGGAATTTTCAAGGAAGCGATGTCAAAGGATTCGGTTGGAAGATTGTTTGTGATTCGGGGCAGAACAGCGCAATGGACATTCAAGGTGAAGTCCCTATAAAGTGAGTTTAAGCGCACGCGCGTGCTAAAATTGGCCTGACATGCTGAGTTATTTATACCTGCGATAGGCAGCTCGGATTTGTTTAGCCTTAGGCCCATGCGGCAGGCGAAACCAATAGTACAAAAATTAGCTTGGGACCCGGAATCCAACAGGATTCTCACTGGGCGTCTTTTACCGTGATGATCGATAGTAGTGCATACAGCGGTGGATAATAAAATTGACTTATTCGTCTGTAGCTTCAGGGAACATTGCTTATTGTTCCTGTTGCTAGACTGATTCATCGAAGCATGGAGCATAGTGTGGTGCCTTTTCGCGCATGCCTTGCATGAAAATTTGGAAGGACAACACAAGCTGTTATGGCCCGAGCGAGTACAATTCAGGCATAGTTTATTATGTATCAACACTTCTTTACGTTGTATAGGCGGTAGGGCGATAAATTGTGGGCATTCAAGTAGTTTGTGACTACCACGACACAGCTGACAAGATTTATTGTTTGGTGGAGTGTGCACTAGTGACCCAGTGAACTCAGCGCGCTTAGTTGACTTGCGATAAGAAGCATTATCGCCAACCCGTCCAAAGCCAGGCGAACCGGTCGGTGCATTTATGTTTTGTAACAGCTGACGTCTTGAATTTAAAAACTTAATGAAATTATCATAAATAGGAAGTTGTTTTTCGCCTAAGGTTTCCTTCCACAACCTGCACGTATGCTCGTCAAGTTTTTGGGATAGAAAATGCACAAAAATAAGCTCGAACGTATTTACAGAAAGTTTTAATGAGTTCAGCGCATTTATGTTGGCGGTGAGCTCTTCTATGAATTTAGAAATGCTGAGCACGGACTCACGTTGAATGTGTCTCATGCCCAGTACGTTTGCTGCGTGATAAGTGGTTACAATCAATTTATTGTCACAGCGCGCCCTTAACAACTCAATGGCCACCGTGTAATTTTCGTGCGTGATAGATAGCGATTTTATGACATTCAGCGCCTCGTCTTTTAATGATAAGTGCTAATAATGAAGCTTCTGGATGCCAGTTAGGTCCGTTCGGACATGAACTAGCTCCAAAAACATGTGGTAAAAGTGTTGCCACTCGATTATGTCACCTGAGAAGCAGGGTAGCTTAATAGGTTGCAATAGAATGGGAGGCGTGCTGAATGTAACTACCTCAGATGGACTTGCTGCCTTCCTGGTCATTTCCTTGGCATGGTCTATTAAATTTTGCAGCTTGCATTATATGCTGCATAAATCGTCTTCTGTTTGAACCCTATCGCTAGCAGAAGCAAAATCGGAGTCCTCGGACTCGATTTGTGTTTGGATCTCATCATATTTAGCCGACAGTTCCATAAGGTGGCGAAGCTTTATTTTTAATGCATGATTGTCATGCGTATCATGATCGAAATTGTCGGCATAAGTATTTATGCGCGATATAGAGGCCTTGATCGTGCCACGTTTCTTGATCAGCGCCTTCATATCCGCCATGATTGGGTATGAACAAATAAAAGGAACAAGAATTTAAATGATGCTACAAAGGCCACGTTAGTGCAACGAGATGAGCCAGACCAGGCAGGAAGTCCAAATCATAAAGTCACGCAACGACACGGTAATACTTACTAACATATCTTAACTAAATTTATGTGACAATAAAATCCTGAATTAGGCGTTACAAACAATATAGCAGTAATCATCACTGACATGAGTGCTGTTTGAAAAGATATGACTTAGAAATAAAGAGAATATTAATTGAGTTCAGAAAAAATTATAAGTTCATATTCAAATTATTGAAAAATATTTAAATTGTTTTAGATTATTAAATCATATTATTATTTCTATACTGCTTTGTTTAATTTAATAATATTGAGAAAAAATATGCGAATTATGCAAGTTGAAACTAATGCACAACATGAGTTCAATCAGTTGAAATGGTACTTATCGGCATGTTCTAGAAGGTATCGAAAGCCTGTTGGAACCCTCATAGTCGTGTCAGGTACTCAAGCATGGATAATGTAGACATGGTCGTTGCCTGTCCGGTGATGTCCAATGCGGTGGAATCCTGTTTAGATAGGCTGCTCTGGATTTTCCCAATGCTGAATGCCACGTGCTGGATATGCTGCAATGATGATTCCAATGTTTGGTTGGCAAAATGAAGTCCCCAATGTCGTGTGATACGAATCCCAGAAGTGGGTGTTAATTGACGAGTTGTTGAATTTAAATTGAAGAAAGGAAATGTTGATAGGCCTGCTTAATGCACTAAACCATAAGACGAATTGTCCATGGTTTTAGTCATGTCTGTGAAATACAAATCCGGGTACGGAGGACCATATGTTGCGTGCTTAACACTCTCGAAATCATCTTGAGTTAGTTTTGCAAGCTTAAGGAAGCTGGTAGGAAGTCAGAAAGTGTATTACATTAATTAGTGGACTGTAAATTACGATTAAGTAACGTTTATTGAAAGCATTTAGAAGCGCAGGCCTACGCAATTACGTCTTAGCTCATAGCCAAATATAAGATGAATGTAAGGCTACGTAATGTGTAGCATTGAAGCTAGATCAGAAATAAGAAAAACATAGCAAATTTAGGTTGCCGCGGCTTGGCTAGAAAACAAGGGTGCAAACGCACTGTTCAATGATTGAGTGTAGACTGATTAGTCGCAGCGGGGTGACCACGTGGAACACCGCCACGGTGACGTAAGTGCGCTAGGCAGGTTGCGCGTAAGCAAGTACAATGTACAATGTCTTAACAGTCCCTTCAATGACGTTATAACCAAGTTCCACTGTATTTCCATTAAAAACTACTTCTTTCTACTTATTGCTTCAGCCTTAAACCACAGAACTGTGGTCACTAACGTATACCACCTCACGTTTTCGCACTCGATTTTCACTGAGATGGAAGTCGATGGCACTGCCGAAAAGTCTGGTTTTGCAGAAAATATTGGACTACAGCTAAACAGCCCGGGAAGGGATTTTAACAAAGAACTACTTCTTTGTTGCCGATAACGTAGTACACATACAAAATTCTCCCCTCCCCCTTCAACTATAATTTTCATTTATAGAAAATTACCCCCACCCCGTTCACCTAACCTCTTCATTCATAGATATTTCATCTACATTTCTACAGTGGATTATTATGAGCTTCTTATCAAGATACTTTATTTATCAAAATTAAGTACTTTACTCTTGTTAAAACATAAAACGTTGCAGGCAAACTACCCGTTTCTCTAAACCGATCTTCACCAAAATCAATAGACCGTCAGTCCTCTACAATGCAGGGATGCATGCAAAAAAATATTTGATTCTGTTTCAATTTGCAGCAGTTATCGTTCGTCATGAAAACATTTCTCTTGTTACAACATAACATGTTTCAGGTAAACTACCCCTTTCCCTTTACCGATCCTCACCAAAATCAATAGGCCTTGAGCCTACAATTTAGGAAAGTATGCAAAAAAATTTTTGATTTTCTTTGAATTTACGGCAGTTATCGTTCGTCATAGAAAAAATTACCCTTGTTAAAACATAAAACGTTGCAGGTAACCTACCCCTTTCTCTAAACCGATCTTCACCAAAATCAATAGACGACATTCAGTCCTCTACAATTCAGGGCTGTATGCAAAACATTATTTGATTCTGTTTGAATTTGCAGCTGTTATCGTTTGCCATAGAAAAAATATTACCCTTGATAAAAAAAACGTTGCTGGTAAACTACCCCTTTCCCTTAACCGATCTTCACCAAAACCAACATGTCTTGAGTACTCTACAATTCAGGGCTGTATGCAAAAAATTATTTGATTCTGTTTGAATTTGCAGCTCTTATTGTTTCCCATAATAAATACCCTTGTTAAAATATAAAACGTTGCAGGTAAACTACCCCTTCCTTAACCGATCTTCAACAAAATCAACGGACCTTGAGTTCCGTATAACTCAAAAAGGTATGCAAAAGAGTAGTTGATTCTGTTTGAATTTACGGCAGTTATCGTTCATCATAGGAAACATTACCCTTTGGATAAACATAAAAGGTTGCAGGTAAACTACCCCATTCCCTTAACCGATCTTCAACAAAATCAACACACCTTGAGTTCGGTATAATTAAAAAACGTATGAAAAAACTAGCTGATTCTGTTTGAATTTGCGGCTGTTATCATTTGCCATAGAAAAAAATTACCCTTGATAAAAACAAATGTTGCCAGTAAACTACCCCTTTCCCTTAACTGATCTTCACCAAAAACAATAGGTCTTGTGTACTCTACAAATCAATGCTGTATGCAAAAAATTACGGTATTTAATTCTGTTTGAATTTGCGGCTTTTATCGTTTGCCATAGAAAATACTCTTGTTAAAATATAAAATTTTGCAGGTAAACTACCCCTTTCCCTTAACCGATCTTCACCAAAACCAATAGGTCTTGAGAACTCTATAATTCAGGGCTGTATCCAAAAGAGTAGTTGATTCTGTTTGAATTTGCGGCTTTTATCGTTTGCCATAGAAAATACCCTTGTTAAAATATAACATGTTGCAGGTAAACTACCCCTTTCCCTTAACCGATCTTCACCAAAACCAATAGGTCTTGAGAACTCTATAATTCAGGGCTGTATGCAAAAGAGTAGTTGATTCTGTTTGAATTTGCAGCTGTTTTCGTTTGCCATAAAAAATTACCCTTGATTAAAAAAAACCGTTGCAGGTAAACTGCCCCTTTACCTTAACCGATCTTCATCAAAATCAATAGGTCTTGAGTACTCTACAAATCAGGGCTGTATGCAAAAATTATTTGATTTTGTTTGAATTTGAGACTCTTATCGTTTGCCATAAAAAATACCCTTTTAAAACATAAAACGTTGCAGGTAAACTACCCCTTTCCCTTAACCGATCTTCACCAAAAACAATAGGTCTTGAGTACTCTACAAATCAGGGCTGTATGCACAAAATTATTTGATTCTGTTTGAATTTGTGGCTCTTATCATTTGCCATAGAAATTACCCTTTTAAAACATAAAACGTTGCAGGTAAACTACCCCTTTCCTATAACCGATCTTCACCAAAAACAATAGGTCATGAGAACTCTACAATTCAGCGCTGTATGCAAAAAATTATTTGATTCTGTTTACATTTGCGGCTTTTATCGTTTGCCATAGAAAATACCCTTGTTAAAATATAAAATGTTGCAGGTAAACTACCCCTTTCCCTTAACCGATCTTCACCAAAACCAATAGGTCTTGAGAACTCTATAATTCAGGGCTGTATGCAAAATAGTTGATTCTGTTTGAATTTGCGGCTGTTATTGTTTTCCATAGAAAAAAATTACCCTTGATTTTTAAAAAAACCGTTGCAGGTAAACTACCCATTTCCCTTAACCGATCTTCACCAAAAACAATAGGTCATGAGAACTCTACAATTCAGCGCTGTATGCAAAAAATTATTTGATTCTGTTTACATTTGCGGCTTTTATCGTTTGCCATAGAAAATACCCTTGTTAAAATATAAAATGTTGCAGGTAAACTACCCCTTTCCCTTAACCGATCTTCACCAAAACCAATAGGTCTTGAGAACTCTATAATTCAGGGCTGTATGCAAAATAGTTGATTCTGTTTGAATTTGCGGCTGTTATTGTTTTCCATAGAAAAAAATTACCCTTGATTTTTAAAAAAACCGTTGCAGGTAAACTACCCATTTCCCTTAACCGATCTTCACCAAAAACAATAGGTCTTGAGTACTCTACAAATCAGGGCTGTATGCAAAAAAATTATTTGATTCTGTTTGAATTTGCGGCTGTTATCGTTTGCCATAGAAAAAAAATCTATACACACACACACACACACACACACACACACACACACACTTTTCGAAAAATGACTTTTTTTCATGTTTTGAGTGTAGTACAATCAGAATCTGCAATAATCTCGAACACGATTTTTTTTGCCATCACCATACTTCCATTTCCTTAAGGAACATGGAAGTAAAATTACTGTTGTTAAAACACAAAACGTTGCAGGTAAACTACCCCTTTCCCTTAACCAATCTTCACCAGAATCAGCAGGCCTTGAGTTCTCTACAATTCAGGAATGTATGCAAAAATTATTTCATTCTGTTTGAATTTACGGCAGTTATCGTTCGTCATAGGAAAAATTACCCTTGTTAAAACATAAAACGTTGCAGATAATCTACCCCTTTCCCTTAACCGATCTTCAACAAAATCAACAGGCCTTGAGTTCTCTACAATTCAGGAATGTATGCAAAAGATTATTTGATAACGTTTGAATTTACGTCAGTTATCATTCGTCATAGAAAAAATTACCCTTGTTAAAACATAAAACGCAGGTAAACTATCCCTTTCCCTTAACCGATCTTCCCAAAAACAATAGGCCTTGAGTAATCTACAATTCAGGGATGTATGCAAAAAATTATTTTATTCTGTTTGAATTTGCGGCTGTTATCGTTTGCCATAGAAAAAATTCTACACAGACGCTTTTCGAAAATTGACTTTTCTTCATGTTTTGAGGGTAGTACAATCAGAATCAGCCATTATCTCAACACGATTTTTTTCGCCATGACCATAAAATCGTGGAAGTAAAACATGGAAGTAAAAATAATTACCTGTTCGTCTGGAAGAGGAATATACAACCTTTTGACAAGTCGCCTGCGAGCCGCTTCATCCAATTCTTGTGGCCTGTTTGTTGCACCTACGACTAGAATGCGTTCTTCTTCACCTGTCCCTGCTCCATCCTAGATAGAAACAATCTAATAAACTGCCTTGTAGCTGTGTAACAACACACACACACACACACACGCGCGCGCGCGCGCGCAACTAAGTCTACATAATCTGTGATTATCTAGTCTCAGAATTTCAACATTACTAAGACACCCACAAAACCATACTAGTAAGCTCCCTGAGTTGCAGGACTCGATCACTACTTTGAACGAAGTACATTTATTATTGGACAAATTTTGATATTACATAATTTTTCAATTATGGGAAAAAATTCCAGGTACTATTTCTTGTCCTAAATTACTATTTTTTAGTAATATAACAACTGTAGAGCACACAATTATACAATATTAACTAAAAATTCAAAACATGGATTTGTGTTACAATTCCACTTAGTCTGACACCCTGCTAGAGTTTCACAATTTTTTCTCTTTTTTTTTACCATGGGGGTCTCAAAATTTTGAAATTTTCAAAAATAAACAATATGCTCAGACTGTGGTGAAAATTCCCTTTAATCTGATACCCCACATCAATTTTTGCCATTCTATCGAAATGTTTACCATCTTTTTGATACCTCACATTTTTGCCTCCACCCATTTTGGGGGGTCTGAATCTTGTTGTTGTAGGTTTGTGTATGATCATGCATGTCAAGTTTTACAAAAATTGATCAATGCATTCAAAAGTTATCTTGAGACATACCCCAAACGACAGACAGACAGATGCCAAATAGACATAATGATACTAATTCAAAGCTGGCTAATTCAAAGTTGCCACCACACTTCAAACTGTCAACTTTTGTTAACACACTCATTAGTCTATTACGTGAGGCATGACAAAGGGCCCATCTCCCAATTTTGAGTTAGTGTCCATGTAATTTTTTGATTCCTTTTGCTGTCACTTCATAAAAGGTTCTAGAACAAACTTAAGGAAAAATTTTGGCCCGCTCTCACCCCTAAAGGGTTGAACTATCCCTAAAGGGTTGAAAATATGAAACAATGGATGCATTTTGAAGCCCTGAAATTAGGTACTTATACTTTTTTTAGGGTGCTGATTACGATTCTGACGTCCAAAATTATATTCGACACAAAGCGTAGTCTTTAAAGGGATGAAGCAGACTAATCACGAGGTGTAAGTATTAAACTTCGCGAGAATGCCAGTCAAAGCCTCGAAAGTTAGTACCTATAGGTTTTGGGGGGGTGGTGATTACGATTTTGACGTCAGGGAATACATCTGACGCAAGGGTTCAACTTGAAACGGTTGAAAACCACCCCTAAAGGGTTGAAACATGAAACAACACGAGGATGTACTTTGAAGTCCTGAAACTGGGTACATTCAAAATTCAGTCGACAAAATATATATTTCATCCATTCTTAAAAAATTTAATCAAAGAAAAGTTGAACCATAAACACTATATTATTTTATTAAATTAAATATTCGATTGATATAATGAACCAGCAGTACAGACAGTGACAAATTGCAACAGATATTGTTTTGTTTACAATAGACGTTAAAAAAATAAAAATAATACTTAATTCTATTGTCAATTTGAAAAAAATTTAGCTTAGTATTAATTAATAGGCTCTCAGAACCACACCCGAACATATAACGTACGATAACAAAATCTAACTGTTGGAGCAAGTTTACATTTTTGGTCATAACATGGTCAAAATTTAAGAAAAAAATTTCAATCAAAATGCATTTTGTAGGAAATTTACAGAGCTACAACTGCTGTCCTATGCACTACAATAAAAAAACCTACTGTACACTAGGTATTTCTCCTAGAATTCAAAAATGTTTTACACGATGTCAGCAAAATACACCTTTAAATTGCTTTAACTCATCGAGTTTTAGTCATAAAGGAATGAAACAACATTCCTTTTTGTTTTTCTATAAGAAAAAAGTTTTGTTTTTCTATAAGCTTTATTTTTTAATCATAACAATGTTTCGATAAAAAGCATTGTTACTGAGATATTTAATACAAAAGCTGAATTTTGGTGAAAATCTAAAAACTTGAATTTTCTTAAAACGTTACGTGTTACTGTACAGCAATACATATATAATTCAAAAAATTTGAGGACATTGCTAATATAATAGACAACCGAAAACTACAGCATCTCGGCTTAATATGCATATTTGACAAAATGGCGGACGTCTATTTTTAAATTTCTTGGAAAAAATTTTCAGAAATTATATTTTCCTACATAACTTCGTAATGTTTTAAGCTACAAGTAATTAACCCAGAGGTTTTAGGAAATTAACAGAGCTTTTATTTGATACTAATTTGGTTACGATCGAACATTTTTTCACCGAGATATCAGTTTTAAACGCGTAATTTGATCAAAAACCGATGAATCACCATCTTCTTTTGGCTGTGTCTCGAGAACCACTTGACACAAGGAAACCAAACAATGTGGAAAATGTTCGCCTGGTAATAAGCTTTAAGTTTGAGTTATAAAATGGCGTTAAGCATTAAGTTAATGTTTCGCAAAATGGCGTCGATTTTGAGTTATTTGCAGATTAATTTTAAAAACGTGTTTTTTGGAAACTTTGAACCCTTGTAACCCGCAAACAACGCATTTTTTCAATAAAGTGTATACAAAGTTTTTGCTTAGAATTTAATTCTCTCTCGGGTCCTGGGGTTAATTAGATTTTGTTTTTTCACCCCCAAAAAAGGGGTGAAAACAACCCCTAAATTTAAGACCGGGCCAAAAAATTTCCTTAACTTTATTTTATAACCGTTTATGAAGATTTTGCAAAAAAAATCAGAAGGATCCATGGACACTAACTCAAAATCGGCAGAAAATTCTTCACGTAATAGACTACATCTTATATAAAATTTGTAGAAACACAATACTCTTCTTCTTCTTCTTTCACTTCTGGGATTAGGCACACTGCGTGTTCGCCTGTCAACCTATTTTAATTTTAGATGTTCAAACATCTCACTTTGCTTTGCTCATGCTTTATAATCCATTACAATCTTTGATAGTCTGCATGAGTCCACTGAATCCATATGTTGACCACAGATGTTATAAATGCCAAGTCTGCTCTTATTTGCTCATATAGTATTGCTTTCTATCTAGTAGGAATTCCACTTCACCTGCTGTAATTCTTGTTGTATCTTGTCAGAAAGTGGATGAGAACCAACTGACAAGGTTTGAAAGAAAGAAACTTGAGAAGGACATTCGGTGCAAAAAGGAGATACCTGGAGATAGGGAAAATGAAGACAATGGATACAACAGAACAATAATTGACAAACTCCTACGCAAAACAAACAACAGACAAAGACAGAAAATAACAAATTCATAACACTAACATACATCAATAACCATACTAAAAAAATCGGTATGGAGAACATGACTTCCATGTTCTAAGATTTATCTTTAAAATCATTTACTTGAAGTTGGTTCGATAATTTCTACAAAAATATCCTCTACCTTGCAAATCAAGTTTTATGTTTAGCAAATTGAAATGAAATATTTATAGATATTTCACCTACCTTTTTACAGTGGATTATGATCTTCTTTCAGGAAACTTTATTTATCAAAATTAAGTACTGTACTCTTGTTAAAACATAAAATGTTGCAGGTAAACTACCCCTCTCCCTTAATCGATCTTCACCAAAATCAATAGACCTTGAGCCTCTAAAAGTCAGGCACATATGCAAAAACTTATTTGATTCCATTTGAGGCAGTTATCGTTTGCCATGCCATAGAAGAAATTCTACACACACACACACACACTCTCTCTCTCTCTCTCTCTCTCTCTCTCTCTCTCTCTCTCTCTCTCTCTCTCTCTCTCTCTCTCTCTCTCTCTCTCTCTCTCTCTTTGGAAAATAACTTTTCTTCATGTTTTGAGGATATCACAATCAGAATCAGCCCTTATCTAGAACACAACTTTTTTCATGACCACTATTCTTTTATTTCCTTACGGAACATGGAAGTAAAAAGAAACCTCCAGGTAATATACAACTGTATGTACACCCGAAAACATTGCATCCACAAGAGCTGCTATCCTATGCTAAACATTCTGCCTGACGCCATACATAGTTTCACGTGGCTTGTCGAATACGTGTTCAAAAATTCTTCATAATGATTTAAACATGCACTCATACAAAATCAAATATTGTAAATCTTAAGTGACAGTGATCCAGTAAATCGTGTGACTTTTTGTGGGCAGTTCTTGTATGGCATAAATAACAACATAAACTTTATTCACAATACACTAATGAGTAATGAAATGCATTTCCATCTGAACGAATATGTAAATAAACAAACCTTTCGGTACTGAGAGCCAAATAACTGTCAAGAAATGCTTCGAGAATCATTTACACACTGCTAAACTTACTGTATGGTGGGCAATAGCTTCCATTGGAGTAATCAGTCCTCACTTCTTTGAGGATGAGAATGGGAATTCAATTACTGTCACATCAGAGCAATATGTCCAAATGATTAACGAAATTTTGTCTCCCCAAGTCGCAGAAAAGTATGAAATCACACCACACAGTATAGGGAGCAACCAGGCATAGGGCTAGGCAATCAATGGATGTAGTTTAACGAGTTACCTTCAGGAGTGGCAACATTCCGTGGCCCACGAGATGACCAGTGTACCATTTATTCTACTGGGGATATTTTGTGAGTAAGGTGTACAATGATCCACCCCCATGAAACATCGAAACACTCAAAGTTGGTGTAATTTGTGTTTACATGTTACACTATGTAATGGAAAACGTAAAAACTCAACTTCAAAATTGTGTGAGTTGAAATTGTCGCCACATTAGGGGCATAGTGTTCAAAAACTTGTAGTTTCTGCGTTCAGTTAAATGCTATTATGTACACTTTCAATTTAGTGTAAATGTTAATTTAACAATCCATATATAAAAACACAACTGAATTTTTAAAGTCACCCGTATCATTAACAATCCTGTATTTTAAGAATAATTTTTTACAAATGTTTAAAGGAATTACATCATAGTGGACATTGTAGTATGTTATATTTCCTGAAAATCCAAATTACAGCACTTAATTCTCATTACTTGTATAATAGTAAAGCATTTAGAAAAGAAAAAATTTTTAATTTTTCATTTTGTAATTGTTACTAACAATAAGAAGTTCATTTCTAAGCAATTGATATAAATTAAATTAAATTATTTAGTTTAATTCATACTGGCAATGATAATGGATGTGTCTCTGCAGATAAATTCAGCTTTTGGCTCCTTTACCCACTGTGAAATACTCCAGGTAATGGAATTTTTGCAACTGTGAGTGTTACGATTAGGATACAGGCATCACACTTACACACACCCGTTTGGCAGACACATGTCCTGCGTTGCAGTCTGCGTGTTGGGAGTTAGTGCAAGCGCGTGCCTTGCATTGACTTCAACACGCACTCTGGTAAACGTGGGCATGAGTTGCCCGCGCGTACAGATTCACACCGCACCGCTGAGCCGACACATGTCCTGTGATGCAGTCTGTATGTTGGGGGTCAGTGCAAGCGCGCGCCTTCCATTGACTCCAGCATGCACTCTGGTATGTCGCATGCATGTGCGCTCTTGGTGTACACACATGCTTCGTTGTTTTAATCGTGGCAATCATAGTAGTAAAATTTTGCAACTAGAGTATGTTCCCAATGGGCAAATTGAGCCAGGGTTGAATTTATTGTAGAGACAACATACAAAACACACATGTTCTGGTCTATGATTTGACAAAATAAATACACACATTTCTGTTGGATGAACACGTGCACCATGATGGACTTACAATAAATTATATTAACAGAAACTACAAATTTGAGTTTTCTTGTTACTTCATTTAATGTATGTCTGTACTTAATAGTTTCAATATTCTTTAATCAATTTGTGAAATATTCGTTAATATATTTTTTTAATTTTCTGTTGTTGGTGTTGCTCCTATCATATAAGGTGGTGTCGTACAATGTAGGTTGTACTTTGTAAAAGGCTTAACATTCACTCTTGAAAGTTAACTTTCTTTAAAGTTAAATTACATATTTTTAGTTTTCTTCTTCTTCTCAACCCAAAGGTTAGTGGACTTACAATTTCTTCCTTTACATAGACAGCCTCTTGATCACCACATACCTTCTTCCATTTCTTACCCGAACCATGTAGTCCTACCTGGGCCTGGGCCTTCCCCTCCCACTATGCCCTCGATCAGGGTGGCGAACCAGTTTGAATGGCATAGCAGGTGCCCATCCAACTTTTCCTTTCCACACTTGAGCCAATCAACATTTTTTTTTATATATAAGCATATGAACTGTCACCAGACAAAAGGCTTGTCGCTTGACAAATGGTGCCAATTGTACAACTCTTCGTTATTTTGGTGACCCTAAAAAGGGCCGGGTGGCAAAGACGCTGTGATGTTAGTTCAGCCCGAGCCGCGCTGAGATGTTCGACGGCTGCCCCCACTGTTTGTGGCGTACTGCAGTCCTCCTCTTCTTTCGGCATCGGTTGCGTCAAGTCTGCTGCTGGCCCAGCGAAATCCGTCGCTGGTTGCGGTACAGAGCGAAGAATGCAAGAACATTGGTTCTACTCTTCGGTTGTTCCTTCCGGCTGACTCCCCCTCGATGTCGTCTGATAGTCCATCAGTGAACGCAATGTCACCTCTTCTTGTGGTTGTTGGGACTCCTGTCCCTGCGCTCTGACGTCTGATGTCTCCTCAGTCATTTGTGACTCAATTGGCGATTCTTCACTTTCGTTATCAGGCACTCCCTGTGGGTTGTTGATTTCGAAGTTCATAGAATCGGAACTACTAGTCATTTTTGCGGCTTTACTTCGCGTTAACATCCAGACTAGTTAGCTTTACACTTATAAATCTTGTTCTAATAACTAACATGTAAATATATACTTATTCTATCTACTGCCTGCTCTTTTGCCGTGCGATGGGCGCCAATTTATACAACGTGCAATTATGCTAATTTATGGAATTTAATTATGTAATTATCCAATTAGGCTAATGTATGTCAAATTAATTTAAATTATGTAATATATTAATTACTCTGATGTGATTGACTGTGTTCATTAACGATTAGCATAATTACTGCACTGAGACTCTTATAGTTGTATAAAAACGATATAGGAAAATTTACTACAAATAATTCAATTGACGTTAGAGTTTGTTACAAGGTAAAATGACAATAATGAACGCATAAATACTTAGCAAATAAATACTTATTTATTTAACATTATTCAAATAAAGAAAACTTCCGATATATGGATATAAATTATGCCCTGTAAGCACATTCATAAAAGAAAACATATATATAAGAATACAAATTACAATATGAATTCATTATGTCGTTCGCTGAAAAACACACATATATATAACACAATGAATATACATAAACATAGGCAATCAATATATTAATCTTACACTAATGCGTTCATTTTGCCTCAGATGAGTAGCTTTATATATTTAATGTTATCATTACATTGATATAATTTCTCAAAGTGTGGTTTCTTTGAAAAGAGTCAGGACAGTAGAGTTATTATAACAGTAATAACATGAAGATTTACTTGTGATAGTTGATTATCCAAAAACTCCATCGGTGAAGACTCCTTTCCACTGATGATCCAAATAAGTAAAGGTTGCGTAGATTTGATGCTTGTCATCACTTAGCACTCGCGGATAAGATTCACTGGCGGTGTGTGTGTGTCCTCCGTTGGTGTCGGCCGTTAATATGAAAGTCTATAAAGTTTTGTGTTGCATAAGTGCATTCATTGTTAATGATCATGTATAGATAACTGTCTACCGTCAAACTTCTTCGTGCGTCTATATACATTAATGTATTGTGTTTAGTTTACATGACGTATTGTTTCATTAAAATATCGTGCTTGAATCTTAGCGGTATTTATAACACTTCATACTGCGCTACCGCGGTACGCTTCCGTAACTCGGTAAAATATTGACGTAAAGTTTTGTGAGTCTGTTATTAATGAAGACTGATTAACTGATTAACTTGCGAATAAATGACTTAGTTCTTAACAAGTGGTAGCTGAGTAAAACTGAGTAATATGTTAACTGACTAAAGTACTGCGTAACTGAGTTTTTAGAAAAGACTGAGAAATATATTAAGACTGCGAAATATAGTAAGACTGAGAGTCCGCGTGACCTCTAAACAGTTTTTATTAAGCTTCATTTACCATAATGCAATGTCCTGGCAAATACACCTTTGGTCAATCACGATATGTCAGATATTTCCTACCACTATGAATAACTATGGTTCTCGACCCCTGATTCGCTGTTCTCGTTGCCATCATGACAACAGTCCTCTCCACTTGCGTCCTGGGAAGATGCTAGACTCTGGTTGGTTATCGGACATCCCCTCAAGTACACGACGAAAGGACTCCGTACCATTTCTTAGAATGTAGAGCAATCCCGCGCCTGTCCATCAAGCTTTTGTTCAAGTATGCTCCGAAGGCCTGCTGTTATTCTCATGCGAACAATATGTAGCATTTCGTTATTGTTTGGCTTCCTATGACCCTTTTTCTGTCAATTAGCAGCTCCTTGCGTGTTGTCATCCCCAAGATGCCACTCCGGTCTCCCGTCATAAATACTAGTTGTCTTCCTTATGATGTTTTCATGCTGTGCGCACTTCCTGGCTGCATTCACTTGATGTACACTGCTTTGTCTTCATACGGGGTAAGGCTCTCCTAAAGCTGGCACGCTCCAAATTAACCTTACAGCGTGTGTTCGCTACAATTTCTCCATATCTGTGCCACCGTACTGTATCCTTTGTTTAGTTTGTTGTGGTGCTGTAAATCTGAGTTGAACCGAGTCTGTCACAGTCGATCCTACTTTCTATTGTAGTGTTGTGTCAGGCGTTCTCTCATTGTTTCCTAGCAAGCGTCCAGTTGACATGTTGTTAAGTTGTCCCTTTATTTATTACTTATGGCTTGGGTTGGGTGACTCGACCTGTGTAACGCACTTCTCGATCAAAATTTATAAAATTAAAATTTTTGGTCATTACACATTTGAACATACTACACAACACAACAAACACACACACACCAACAACGTCTTTGAACAACAGCGTCGTCACAAAAACAGGATGGATTGCGCACCTAGCAGTACCCTCTGATGAAGCTCATAACAAGCAAAAACTGGTTCAGGCAGTGAGGTAAAATTTGTTTAATGTTATCTAATATAATTGTGTTCTGCATCTGAATAATTTATTACAGTTAGTGATAACACTCAGATATGTTATATACAACAAAATTCAAGAAAAATGAAGAACTGAATGCACTAGTTGAACGGAAAGATGTAGTAAGGTTCACCATGGCACAAAGAATAAGATGGCTGGGGCATACTGACAGAATGGAGGATTACAAGAATGGCTAAGAGTGCCTGCAAGGAGAGATAATATGGAAGGAGGAGTCGACCAAAGAAAAGATGGATAAACACTCGAGACCTTGCTATGATGGCTATAAGAAGCTAGAAAGGACTGGCACTAATAATAGAGGGGAGTGGAGGAAGAGTGTTGCAGAGACCAAGGCTCACTAGGGGCTGTAGAGCCAGTGAAAGAAGAAAAAGAAGAAAATTCTTAATGTTTGTCTCCTGTTGGTACCTCCATGTGCTACCATACATCAGCACAGGCACAGAGATTACATCATAAAACTTCAATTTCTTGTACATTTACTAATGTTTTCTATACCATTCCAAAAATCGCCTGAATTCTCATCTTCCTCTCAATATCACCAACCTAGATAACACACATACGAGCTCAAATAATTAAAACGTGACCATTTTTAATTATTCCATCATCCAAAAGGACTGTCTCTCCCACAGAAAGTTATCACTTTTGTCTTAGAGCATGATAAATTTGTCATAAGATTTTTGCTAAATTAGTTCAACTTACACAGTAATTACGTGCATACCTCCCTCATTTTTTTGTACAATTGTTAAATCATCCACATACACCAAAATATTCATATAATTACCATTGCCTACTTTTATTGAAGTGTTTACTGTTTTCTTCTGTTGTTTAATAACATCAACATAGAGACTAGTAAGCTCCATGAGCTGTAGCACTCACTCACTATTTCAAACAAAATATATTCATTAAAGTACTTCGTATGTATGTAGCTGAGAAACACAAAGAAAAAATATGATAGACCATCTATCATTTCTCGTGCTTATTGTGTGTGTGTGTGAGTGAGTGAGTGAGTGAGTGAGTGAGTGAGTGAGTGAGTGAGTGAGTGAGTGAGTGAGTGAGTGAGTGAGTGAGTGTGTGTGTGTGTGTGTGTGTGTGTGTGTGTGTGTGTGTGTGTGTGTGTGTGTGTGTGTGTGTGTGTGTGTGTGTGTGTGTGTGTGTGTGTGTGTGTGTGTGTGTGTGTGTGTGTGTGTGTGTGTGTGTGTGTGTGTGTGTGTGTGTGTGTGTGTGTGTGTGTGTGTGTGTGTGTGTGTGTTTACTTTATACATGCTTTTTGTATACATACACATACAAATGAAGAGATTATAAACAATATACTACATATCAAAATTAATTAGGTCTATTCTACATACAAAACAAAAATCTTAGTATTATAACGGGCTGCATTCATCTTACAATAAAAAACCTGGATTAATTTTTACAATTTTTTAAATTTTAATTTCCATTTTTGGTCTGTAGGTGCCTAAGTTAACAAATTTCAAAGCAAATAATACAGTCACGTTCGTTTGGGCTAAAAATCCCTTTAATCTGATAGTTGGCAATGATTTTTGCAATTTTTTCCTCCCACCCCCTTAATTTTGAAGGAAATCAATCTAAACAAAAAATAGGGGTATGTGGGGTAAAAGTGCAACAGATTGGTACCACGTTTTTACAAAAATTAGTTGGTCCATTCAAAAGTTATCGTGAGACATACTCCACACAGACATCAGACAAATTCCAAATAGCTGAGTTAAAACTGAGTATTTGTTCTGCCCATTCAATTAAATACAAACCCAATTTGTCTAGAATAATTCAGTTTTAAATACCCTTAAATCTTTATGAAAATTCATACAGTGAAGCATTATGCAGCACACATGTTAGACTTCATGACAGAGTTCATCAGTCGTGGTTGAGCATAGCGTCTCCACCCTCACGATTTCATTTTTGAATTTTCTACACTACACACACAGTCTCTCTCGCCCATAGTCATAACTCCTCACAGTTTCTCAAAATCTCTTACTGACAGATCATGGCAGTACTGTCACCTTTTGTTTGCAGAAAATGTACCAAACCATACATCTCACAATTAACACAAAATGGACATCTGCTTGGGATGTAACAATCTAAAAGAATGCTAATGACCACTGTGTATTATCTATTGTATTTCTATAATAACACTTACATTGTTTATACTCCCAATTGGAAGCTAATTTTGGAATAACCCTCATAAAATCATATGTACAGTGAAAAAACAGTATTCTTAAAACCTAAAGAATTTTCGGTTATGTATACAGTTCCTAAATGGAGAGAGAGAGAGGGGGGCAGAGACAGACAGATAGACAGAGACAGACGGAATGAAACTCATTACAGTTTGTACAAGTCACTTAAGAAAAGAAAATTTTATGTTCAGAATGACATCTTTGCTTTACCAGTTGGACAAGAAATTCTGTTTTTATTCGCCGTGAGCTCTCGTGTTCAGTTTCGCTTCTCTGACTAAGCAGTGAATCGATTTCATCTATGAACACTACTGCTGGCTGATGGACTCTGAAAAAAAAATCAAATCAATTTTTATTAAATAAATTTTATCAATAAATCTTGATCGCATATTGTAAATAAATTCTGATTGTAATCATTCTTAATAAGTTGTAAGATGGCACTGTGCACTCTTTTAATATTTCGTATACACAATCAATTCTTATTCTTCTTATGCACTTTGCCAGTTCTGATTTCAAAAGTTAACTTCCCAACTTTTCCTGGCCTCCCAACATTTCTCCATTACAATCTTCTATCTCAGAGCCACATATGGAATTCATCTTATACACCAACATTCCTCAATCTGACACCTCGATTCTTGTTTACCAGTCAATGTTCTACTGTCACACACAAACACACACACACACACACACACGCTTACTCACACTCACACCGGTTTGGTCACACACTCACACTCACACAGCTAAACCGGTTTGGTCATAGCTTTGAAAAGTCCGGTTTTTGTTTCTCCAAACTAAATTTATTAAGTGCTCTGTGAACACCATCTGAATTTTATTTATTTCAATTCGATTTACATAGTTTGTAAAAACTAATATTTTTATTAGTAATTACCAACCCTACTATTCATTTTATGTTTTACTATAGATGATGACTTATTGCTTATCATGGCTAATTAAGTCTAGTATTAAGTGGCAAGGGAGAAAGGTCAAATAAAATATACAAAGTGTAAGATCACAAGGTTAAAGCAAAAACAACAAGTAGACACAGGAAATGAACTCTGTGTCAAGAGTCAGGCACATGAGCAAAATCTACCTACACAGGCCTATTGTTTTTGGACACTGTCTCTGAAATACTATTGTTCTGTCTTGGACAGAACCAAGAAGGATGGTGTGAGCTTCAGCACGTTCTCAGTAGTGACATTCTATGTCACTTTAAAAGAATGAAGTTATATTACTGTTTGACTTTCTGAAGACAATTGAACAAAGTGTGTAATTAAATGGAAAATATCATAGGATGTACTTCAGCTCACAATGTCTAACATATGATAGAAAATTGTAGAGATGCTAACAAGCTTAAATGATATATTATTAATATAGGCGTATTAAAAAAAAAAATCTTTTCTACACTATATGGTTTACCTGGCAACAGCAAATAAAGCTCTAACCATTTTCTCACCATCACCAATCCACTTAGATGTTAGAGAGGAGGCACTAATACTGAAAAACGTCGACTTTGATTGAGAAGCAATACACTTTCCTGTTGGCACAGAACGGTATAAATTAGTTACTATTTTACGGAAAAATAGGTTTTTTAAGTTTTTAACGTTTCATGTTATCTCAATTTATATGAAATATTTTCAGTTCATATTAAGGAAAATGATTAAGTTGTGCTATTAACTTTTATTGATAATTAAATTGAACTGATTTTAAGTTACTGTTCACTGTTTACTTTCTAAAATTTCTTCGGGCGCCATCTTGCCGTACTGCAAGAAATTAACTATTGTAAAAATATATGTACTTACCATTTTTTCGGGCCAGATTCTTTTCGGCAAACTAAAGAGAACAGAAATGGTTGTCGAAATAACGAAAACTTTATTGGTTCCCCATGATTTAAAATTTATTGTCATTTCAATTTTTATCATAAACAAATTATTCTTTTCTCCCTCTTTTACATTTTGTTCCTATAGTAATTCAAGTAAAATATAGACATAAAATGGATCATTATTAAGTTGAACATAATTGGTTCAACAATAGCCAAAATAAAACAGGAAACATAAATACACAATAATTCGCTTAATACTTAACTAACATAACGGAAACCAGCGCTTTCACACACACACACACACATACATATCTACCCCCAGATTTTTTAGAGCTCTGTTAATTGAGAAAATATTAAATTTTTGAATATTTAAACCATAGTTGAAAATTTTGTTTTTCTTTATATTATTGTAGATTACTTAGCTGATTTTTTAGTCCAGAAGAAGTCATATTGCTCCACGCGCACACGTTTGTTTTAATTAATAATCCGTTTTACATCTCTACAACTGTCATTATTTCAAGAAAACTGTTCATTTTACGTGATTTAGGTATACCTTAAGTTTTACGTCACATTTTAACACTGTTAGTTACATTTTGTTGTTTTGTGGGCCCGCAATTTACGTTCCGGAACTGTATGTGTGTCACTCGCGCGAGTGTTGAAGTTAGACTGGGGTGAGACAAACGGCACTATTTTGTGTAGTTGCCTCGACTGTTTTACCAACTTGCATTGTCTTCAGTTCGTATTCCTACGCCAGTACAATGTTTTGGTTTACACACCCGACATTCCACAGCGGGGATCGTCTCTGACGTAAGATCGTCCGATGTTCAGTTACATAACTTGTTTATCGTTTTGTAAGTCATTGGCTGACCTTGACTCAATTCCAACTTGTTGTTTTCTACGTTTCACAATAATAATTTCACAAGCAGTGCTACCACTGTCGCTACCAATAAGATTTACCGTTTGTCCCTTTATGTTTACGTTTTCCACAATTATCGTAAAAAATGTTATTGGTTTTCATTCAAAATACAAATTTCTTTATTTTACCCCAGGAAGGCCAAAATTTCCCGTTACAATACCCCCTCAATGAGAGGTTTTATGCCGAAGCATAAAAACTCTCATTGACACACTCATACTTGCTAAAGGGATCAGCCAGGATATGTCGCCACAACCCCCTTTACGGTTTACAAAAAAATATATAATTAACTCACCCTTCGTCCAGTGACTGTGACCGCATCTGAATGACAATACTGGACTTCTCTCTCGAGATCCCAACACCATAAAGTCAGACAGATACTTAACGCCCCTGCTCTGACGCACAGGCCAGCTCAGGATTGCCGCCACAGCATCACCAAACACTGAAACAACAAATCAAATATCAAATAGTGGCCTTATACAACACCATATCCCCAACTGATCTGTTTCCCCCTGGTGCTGGTTTACGTTAAGAAGCACTGGTTTTGTTTTTCACTTAACCACTAACATATATATGAATACCTAACAACACAACATGATACCCATTTTAAAATTCCATAATCTCATTCTGTCTACTTTTTCTTGTTAAATTTAAAATTCAAAATTACTGCCCTGATTCCTATCAGAATTTAAATAAACATTTCCCATTACCATATTATACATCTCTCTCATCCCCAATTTGCATCTAAAATATTTAAATTCATAAAAGTCTCTTAAATACTAACAAACACAATACAACATAAGAAAACATAGTACATTCATAATTCACATTGTTATTATTATCTTTATTATTACCTTAAAATAAACAATTGGCATTTAAAAATTTACACACTTTACATCTTTAAATTTGCATATAAAGTTATAACAATTACATTTTAATCTCAATTTGACTTTTATTAATTCATTTCCCCTAAAAAAATTGATTTTTTTTTTCATTCCACCTAACATTTCATTTATTATTCCATTTCATTAACTTGGGTTATTCATCATAATTCACTTTATCAACTTGGCATTTACCCATACTCTTACCCCTCTTATGACTCTAACGCTCCCCTACAAAATCTTTAACTAGTATGACACCCATCTACCAAAACGTCTATCAAACCTTCAGTGGCGGCGATAAGGCCCCCGCAGACCCCGCGGCGTGGGGGGGCCCCGACCCTCTGGGGGGCCCCGCCACTCTGGCCCCTAGAAAAAAATATGAAACGAGCTATAATAGGAAAAAAAGTTTTAATGGGGTCTGACTACCGGAAAATTTGTATTTAAAATACGAAATATACTGTCACCGGACAAAAGGCTTGCCGCATGACAAATGGCGCCAATCGTACACTCTAGTTATTTTGGTGGCCCTAAAAAGGACTGAGTGGCGAGAAGGCTGATGTTGGTAGTGCCGCGCTGAGACGTTCGGCGGCTGCGCCCGCTGATCGTGGCGTACTGCAGTCCTCCTCTTCTTTTGGCACCGGTTGTAGTCGGCTGCCGGCCCAGCGAAATCCATCGCTGGCGCGGAACGGGAGTGCGAAGACGCAAGAACGGCGGCGGTTCTATTCTTCGGGTGTTCCTTCCGGCTGACTCCGCCCCTATGTCGTCCGAGAGAGGAGAGGAGATGAAGTGCGTTCGATGGCGTGGCGATGAAGAGTGCGTACAATTTTTTGCCGGCCCGGGTTTTATTAACTAACCGGGATCGCTGATTGGCTAGCTCCGAACACGCAGTTGGTCACGTCTCGGCGGCTGCTGATGCCGGATTGGCTCGCCTCGTCCACCGCTGGTACCGGAGAGCAGATGTTCGCATACCGCTGCCGTCACAATACGTTTTATTTAAGTGTATAAACATGCAAAAAAACTATGTTTTCCGAAATGACATTACTGTTTGTAGTTTGTAAGCGAAGCTTATCTTATCTCTTGTGGTGCCCGTAGGCCTACGTCCGGTGCGATGAGTCACTCGGCACTGAGGAGACGTAAACAAACACAACACAATGTAGTTCAGTACTCAGTAGTGCGTCGCATCTCCTGCGCGATAGTACTGTATTGCATTCACTTCGTAATTTAGTGCCGTTTAAGTTTAATGACTTAACATTTGATTTTAGTTTTTGTATTTTGTGTAGAGTTAGAGTGTTAGAGACAGAGTTTATAAAATGGAAAGTAAGCGTGAATATTTAAGTGGTGCTACGAAAAGGAAACTGCAAAAACAACGAGAAGAATCTAAAAGTAAACTTTCAAAACTCGACCAGTTTTTTAAAAAATCATCAAAATGTGAAGTTGAACAACCCAAACCCGGGTCAAGTGCAAGTAATGAAAAAGAAACAAAAATCGGACTTGAAGTTGATTGTGACAGTGACAATAAACCTGATTTAAACATTAGTCCGTCGGATACAAGTGATATAACTACGGAAACAAATAAGCAACTGCAACATGAACAAGAAGAACAACTGCTAGGCATTGAATGTGTTCGCCAGTCCGAAGACATACCTGGACCAGAAAATCAGTTTGAACCAACTGAAGTTATAAGTAATCACGCAAATAAAACTAGTTTAGCAGGCCCTTCCGATCCAAACTGCCAAAGTTTTGAGACAGATATTGCATTCTATAAAAATCAAGCTACAATGATAGACGAGGTGAAAAAGTTAATAACGTTAAGTGAACTTTGTCAAACAAAGGGTCCTTTCCCGAAGGATTCCGTTTCTAAGCGGTCTTTCAGTACAGCATATTATTCTTTCAAAACTGCAGCAGGCCAAATTGTTCACAGGTTTTCGCTTTGTTACTCTCGTAATCTAGATGGAGTCTATTGTTTACCATGTTGGCTTTTCAGCCAAAGTGCTGATGGCCAAAGCTGGCGTGAAGGCGATATTAGAGATTGGAAAGGTCTCAGTAAAAAAATTAAACTTCATGAAAGTAGCAATGCTCATTTACAATCTTGTCTTACGTATGCCACTTGGAAAAAGAGTAAAACGGTAGCTGATCAAATTTCCGATGAGCGGAAAAAATGGAAAGATATTTTCATACAGATTGTGGATGTCATTCGAACCATGGCACTGTGTTCATTGCCATTTCTTGGCCATAGAGAATCATTACATGAAATAAATCCTGAAAGTGGAAATTTTTTGAACATACTATCTTTAATTTCTCGCTACGATTCTGTCCTTAGTGCACACTTAGAAAATGAAAAAACCAGATCAAAATACCTCCACTATGACATTCAAAATGAAATCATTAACTTGCTAGGAAAATCAGTATTGACTGCCTTACTAAAACAGATTCACTAGTCTCCTTTTTTTTCTATAATTGTTGATAGCACACAAGACATTTCTAAGATTGACCAAATGAGTGTTGCAACCAGATACATTAACATAGTAGAAGAATCTCCTGGCAATTATAAAACTGTGATTAGTGAGTCCGTTTTGGGATTTCAAAAAATAAAGGATCCCAACAGTGAGGGGTTTCAAAGTAAGATTTTAGACTTTTTGAAAACAAATGAAATTGACATTAGTAAGTGTAGAGGTCAAGGTTATGACGGTGCAGCAACAATGAGCGGGAAATACTCTGGGTTACAGAAAAGAATTATGGATATAGTCCCAAACGCGGATTACGTACACTGTGCTGCACATAACCTGAACTTGGTGATCAATGATTCAGTATCAAATATTTCTGAAATAAGACAATTTTATGACATAGTACAGAAAACTTATGTGTTTTTCAGTGAAAGCTTACATAGATGGCAAGAACTTAACATCTTCTTTGTTAAAGAAGACAGCTCTGCCAAAAATCTAACTTTAAAAAAGCTGTGTCCAACAAGGTGGTCTTCTAGACACGACTGTCTGTTAGCTTTAAGAAATGATTTCAAAAATGTGATTAAGTGTTTGACAGAAATTATTCTATACAGTTCAAAAAAACCTGAGGCAGAAGAAGCATTGGCAATTAGAAACCACCTGGAAAACTTTGAATTTATTCTTGTGCTCTGCCTTGATTTTAGAGTATGTAAATATAACTTCGAAAGCACTACAGAGGCCAACTGTTGACCTAGGCAGAGCGTGGCAGTTTCTAAGCCGCGCTTGTGATGAGTTAAAAGTTTTAAGAAAGGACTTTGCCGGCTTTCTTGCTGGTGCTAAACAGTTGGCCCAGTCATGGGACATAACTTGTAACATGAAAAATAAGCGTAAGCGAGTTGTAAAACGCTTCTTTGTTGAATTATCAGTTGACCATAGAATTGACGACCCAGTGAAATCATTTGAAGTAAAAGTTTTCAATGCAACACTAGATATTGTAATAGCTCAGCTACAAATGAGATTCGAAGGATTGCGTTGCATTGATGATAGGTTTTCATTCCTGACGCCTCAGAATTTAGTAAACTTCTCACAAGAGACAATAGTGGAGAAAAGTAAGGCTCTGGTAAATGTGTATCCTGGTGACCTTTCCACATCACTGCCTGACCAAGTAATATCCTTCAAAGCTCTGATGGCCAAAGAAATTGTACACAAGAAAAGCATTCGAGAAATGATGAATTTACTGGTTGAAGAAAACAGCTGCCTTATGAGCTGCCTCCCAGACTTAACTACAGCTTTGCAGCTTTATTTAACAATACCTGTCACAACAGCTACAGCGGAAAGAAGCTTTTCAAAACTTAAATTAATTAAGTCATACTTAAGAAGTGCCATGGCCCAAACTCGGTTGAGTGACTTGGCACTGTTAAGCATTGAGCATGAAGAGACACAGAAAACTAATATCAACGAAGTGGTTGAAAAGTTCTTAGCTATTAAAAAAAGAAGACTAGGCTTAGGAAAACAGTGAACTTTGGTTGATCCTCATCTGTAAATATTGTACATTACTTGAGTTCGAGTGTTATTGAATTGGATTAGACTTAAGGAGAACGTGTATAGAGTATATTCAAGAATTTCACAAATTCAGTTACAAACTAATTTAAATGTTTGAAAAAAGCTAGAATGTTACTTTGATATTCGTTTTTAAATAATAAATTTTTAACACTCTGTGTGCGGTACTGTTTCATAGTCTGAATTTAGATCTTTGACGTAAAAATAAATAATTCTTTTTATTTTGTTTTTTTTTATAGTTTGTATAGAACTTTGTCTATTTAGCAACAATGAATTTTAAGAGTTTGTATACGTGTAAAACATCCTTTGCAAATTGCAAACGTTTTGTGATAGACGAGAAAGTATTCACAAACCATTGTTGTGAAACACACGTAAATAGAAACTCATTTGAGTGTTTTCCCCTATTACGTATACAAAATTTAATCATTTTTTAGGGCCCCCTAATTAGTTTAGCGGGGGGGCCCCCGTTTCCTTAGCGCCGCCACTGCAAACCTTCTCTCCCTCTAACTACTCTACTATTTTAACTCATTTCGCATCATTCTACCCTCATCACAAAAATACTCTCTACCCCCTTTGTACTCAGGATGTGTTCCCCCCCCCAAAAAGCTCATTCCCTTATTTTGGTCCCTGGATTCTACCTAAGGCAACCCTTTCCGGCGCTAAACGGTCCCTTCCCGTCCCAACCCTTTTGTTGCGGACTCCTACCACCACCCCCTTACAAAACTCCCATCAACCAATTACTCTATCATTACATCATTACTACTACAAAATAACATCATCACTTATAAACATCAATATATCACTCTCATTTCTCCACATAAATTCTCCATTACTACTGTGTCACTACTTATACTCAAATTCTCTATTACTTGTATTTCATCTCTTATTCTCTCTAACACCCATCTATATTCAACTTGGACTGACTCAAATGTCTTACTTAAACAATTACTATCACCCAACTTCTATCTTTTACAACCCATTGAAAATTCTAATTATCTCAAATTTATTTCATTATTTATCTAAAATCTTTAAACACATTTAAAACTTATCCTATAAAATATTATTATATTTTTATAATCCTTATTCCTAACATACTACATGCAATTAACACAATAAGACATAATAAACACAATATAGGAAGTATCTAGTGCATCTATTTTGCAAATCAAAAACAAAATTATTCAGTTATCTCAGTAGCGAGTCATCATTATTAAAATACAACAAATTTTTTAATTCGTTACCCCCCCTGGGTAACCTCCTTGCCACACACACTATGACCCCCCCTGGACTGTGGCGTCCACAAGGACTGAAGTTTTGGAGGAATTTTGTCATCTCCTTGTCCTTGCTTCAGCGTTACATTTTTTAAAAACTAGATATCATAATATCTAAATGTACATATTATACGCCCCTAATGCGGGTCTACCATCTGGCTTGCTGTTCCTCCTCGAACAGAGTGGCAGCCGCTGTTCCATAGTTTCCGGGATTTCCCCTAATGTCACCCCCCATCAATTTCTAATATAAACCAATTTCAAGCCAGCTATGGTCAAGGGACTTAAATTATGGCCATAGCTGACCGCTAGCCAAAACCACGATTAGTGCTGGTAAGGCAGTAATCGCCCGAAAAGTCGGGGAAATCATCTCTACCTTCAGGCATGTAATCATCATCATTAACTGCACGGCACGGCAGTTTATCAAGATACAATATAAAATTGTACAAAAGGGTGTGCCGCGCATTTTACGCCATTTTGGCCTCCGATGGAGGTAACACTCTCTGTTACCCCCAACACTTTCCGCTATCTACTGTGGCACATGCCACCACAGCAATAGCACTTAATAACTAAACTAAACCTTTCTACAATTGCTGTCTCTACATTACATTATTATATCACTTATATAATCACCACTCTACCCCCCAAAATTCCCCACACATTTTGTACGATAACACAATAAACAAATAGACATTAACCTTGATTATTAGCATTGTTACATTCACATCAAACAAACAATTCTCTTTTAAATAATTTATACAGAATATTATAAACATTATAATTTGTAATTTTCATTAACTCTTTTATATATCATCATTTCATTATTTATCCTTTGCTGCAATTAGATTCCTCAAAGTTTTCAAATTTATTATTAATCTATATATTTTAACAATTATGTTATTCCACAAACTAAACCATTTAACATTTATTTATTCATTAATTGTCATTAAATTGAAATTTCATAAAATAATTTAAATGCATCCTCAAAATTCAATTTTATAACATTTTAAATCAATCACAATATTTTAAACATCTCAAATCATTTACTTCAATTACTTATTAAAAACACAACATATTTCAATTATTATCAAAACAATTACAATTAATCAATTACTGTCTGTAAAATTATTTTCATTATTTATTTAGTCTACTGAAATAATCTTATTACTATTAAAACAATTACCTACACACATTACCTTACTTACAATTACCTTATATACTTGTTATAATCAATATACACACAATCAATTTCACTAAATTATTTACAAATTATTCGTCATTAACTGTTCAATTTTTTCACACTTCATATGTCCAAGTCTGCAAGGTCCTTACCAAAAATTACAATATTTAACAATGTCCATACACTGATTTTTTAATTCAACCTCCATCATCATATATATATCGAATATATTTATAACATGCATCATTGTTATCTACACACAATTTGTTATTATTATTATTATAATAATCCATTAACTTTATTTCATTCATTATGCCATTATAATTTATAGGGTTATTCCCTATTAATATTTCATAAGCCTTGTCAACATAAGTTATTATTGTCCAGTCTCCATCAGTATTATTGGTTAACGCCAGGTAAGCTATTTTATCATTTTTATATTCCTCTACTATTACATTAGGTAAGTGTTTATTGTTTATAAAGATATTATCAAAATAATCCTCTATCTCTCTTTCAACAGGTAAGTATTTTATATTGTTTATCTTCACCCCTTCTAACCTTTCTCTCAACTCATTATAATTTCTCTTTAACTTATATAATTCTATCTCTCTCTCAATACACAACTCTCTATCTAAATCTCCCTCACCATAACACCATATCTCACTTTCTCTCTCACTCCATGCAGAGGGTACTAATTTATAAAAATTCGGGGAACAATTCAAAGACCTCATGTCTTCCAATAACAAGGGACTCTTACCCTTCAACAACAACATTTGTGAACACCTTGGTTCACCATAAATATGGGGAAAATTTACCCTCTGCTTCATACCTCCAACATAACTCTCTTCACTCACTCTCTTTAATCCATTAACACACACTAACATTCCATTATTACATTCTACAACTTCATCAGTACTATCAATATTTATCTCCTTATTTTTTAACATCATATTTTCACTTATATTGTCATAATTATCATTCCTACTTACCTCAGAATTGTAATTAACATCATTATCTTCACTAGTCCATACTACCTCTTCCACTATTTCGTCATTATTAATATTTGTCATACTTATAACATTGTCACCTAACTTCTCAAACACTCTGTTCTAATCTGTGAAAGTTTGCTTCTATTATTTCACTAGTGTGGTTTAAATGCTCATTAATTTCATTCATATGGTTTTTTAATTCATCAAATTTATTATTTTGTACCTCTAATTTGGTGTCAAAATCATTGCTTAATTTAATTTGTTCATCTAATTTCTCATTGAAACTACTCTTAATTTCTTTGATTTCGTTTTTCTGTTCATTCATGTTAATATCGTTTACATCAAAACGACTGTTTATTACTTGAAATTGTTTTTGTAAAAAATTCATTATATCATTATCGAATTGGCTATTACATTTCTTTGATGTTGGAGTTGATAGAGTGTCCGAGTCGTCTATAGCTGATTCAGTTAGGGTGAATTCTTTTGACCGATTTACTGGGGTTGAATGAACCTCTGGTTCCCCCACACCAGCCGACTCGCTCATTTCAACTACAGTCTCGTTATTATCTGCCATTTAAAAAAAAAACTTTTACATATATTTCTTTTCAAAATGTTACTATATATAACATATACTTATTATCAAAAAGATATTCTATTTACTCATACTACACATAATCATAACATAACCTTATCCTTGTACGTGTTTTCACGTACCTCAAAAAAAAAAAAATTTGTTTATGTTATTTCAAATAACCATTCTGCTCTTCCAGTAGGCCTATATTATATACAATTTATATAATTGTCCCTGTTCGGGCGCCAATTGTGCTATTAACTTTTATTGATAATTAAATTGAACTGATTTTAAGTTACTGTTCACTGTTTACTTTCTAAAATTTCTTCGGGCGCCATCTTGCCGTACTGCAAGAAATTAACTATTGTAAAAATATATGTACTTACCATTTTTTCGGGCCAGATTCTTTTCGGCGAACTAAAGAGAACAGAAATGGTTGTCGAAATAACGAAAACTTTATTGGTTCCCCATGATTTAAAATTTATTGTCATTTCAATTTTTATCATAAACAAATTATTCTTTTCTCCCTCTTTTACATTTTGTTCCCATAGTAATTCAAGTAAAATATAGACATAAAATGGATCATTATTAAGTTGAACATAATTGGTTCAACAATAGCCAAAATAAAACAGGAAACATAAATACACAATAATTCGCTTAATACTTAACTTAACTAACAACGGAAACCAGCGCTTTCACACACACACACACACACACACACACACACACACACACACATATCTACCCCCAGATTCTTTAGAGCTCTGTTAATTGAGAAAATATTAAAATTTTGAATATTTAAACCATAGTTGAAAATTTTGTTTTTCTTTATATTATTGTAGATTACTTAGCTGATTTTTTAGTCCAGAAGAAGTCATATTGCTCCACGCGCACACGTTTGTTTTAATTAATAATCCGTTTTACATCTCTACAACTGTCATTATTTCAAGAAAACTGTTCATTTTACGTGATTTAGGTATACCTTAAGTTTTACGTCACATTTTAACACTGTTAGTTACATTTTGTTGTTTTGTGGGCCCGCAATTTACGTTCCGGAACTGTATGTGTGTCACTCGCGCGAGTGTTGAAGTTAGACTGGGGTGAGACAAACGGCACTATTTTGTGTAGTTGCCTCGACTGTTTTACCAACTTGCATTGTCTTCAGTTCGTATTCCTACGCCAGTACAATGTTTTGGTTTACACACCCGACATTCCACAGCGGGGATCGTCTCTGACGTAAGATCGTCCGATGTTCAGTTACATAACTTGTTTACCGTTTTGTAAGTCATTGGCTGACCTTGACTCAATTCCAACTTGTTGTTTTCTACGTTTCACAATAATAATTTCACAAGCAGTGCTACCACTGTCGCTACCAATAAGATTTACCGTTTGTCCCTTTATGTTTACGTTTTCCCCAATTATCGTAAAAAATGTTATTGGTTTTCATTCAAAATACAAATTTCTTTATTTTACCCCAGGTAGCCCAAAATGTCCCGTTACAATGTTGTGATCAGTTGTATCATTCATTTTCATTCAAACAGCGTCAATGGTTGTAATTCACAATATTCATCAGCTGCTGACAAAAAATGGTACGTTTCTAATGGCACTGCTTTTATTAAGTTTAGCTGCATACAGAAAGTGAAAAAAAGAGATCTATACAATAGAAAAAATAAACATGTTGATAGAAAAAAATTCATCAACTTTAAAGGCATTTTAAGTTTACAAAAATTCCTCTATACTACAATAACTAATCTTTCATATTTCTACGTAGAATAAAACTTTCTAATGCAGTGTATAGAATAAAAGTGTGAGTATAAATGAGTAGTCCAATTGCAAAACTCCATTGTTTTTATGTCCATAAAAACACAATTTTCAGAAACAATGAAAAACTGTGGTTCTTTTAATATGTTTACACATGACTTGAATTTTTTCTGTAAATAGGTCAAATTACTCTGCACATAAACAAAATCAAGTTAGTCATTTGGTGGGAAAATAAAAATAAACGTTTGGATATAACGAGTTTTGCAGCCCGTTTAGGATACAGTATCGTGTTTTGATTCGTTTTGTTTATTTTTTTTTTTTAGCAATTTGTTCATTATTTTTATGTGTTAGATAGTACTTTTATATTTCAATACACTATAAAATATTGCAAAACCAGGATTGTGAACTGTCAGGTTTTTTTGTAGCAATTTATGTGTACCCCATCCAACTGTTTTGTTACATGATGGCAGGGATAAAAAAAATAAAAGCAAATTTATTAACATATTACCAGTAAATGGTAAAAAATTTACACAAATCAATATAATTTGGTGTCCGAATTTACAAAACAAACAAAGGGGTCTGCCTCCATTTTATCCGCACTGTCCGAATCTCCGTCCTCAAGTTGTTGGTATAGTAGGGCTCTTACTTCTCAAAAAAGCTTTTAAAGAAAGTAAGATTTTCCTTTTCTTTCCAGGTAGGCATGAAACGTTTAGAAAGCAACTTGTTTACATCCATCAAATTGGCTAGCTTCAACGGAACTCCTTTGCTGATGTTCTGTGGATTAATTGTGACCAGTTGCTTTCCACGCTTCAGCATATTTTCCCTTCACCCACATTTTGGTTGTAGTACAGTTTCCCTCCCTACCACACACTCTCCAGTTTGTTTTGTTTTTGATATAATTATTCTCTTGCACTCTTGTAATATGCTAATTAAAAGGTTTCTTTTATCACTAATGAGGGGGTTTATTTTACCCCTCATATACTGGACAGTCCTCACGTAGCCTGATGACTGTAGCATATTGTTGAAATATTTTAATGTCATCTTGGCCCATCAGAAGAATACTGTGTTTTCAGTAAAAATGATTTTCTGGGCTGTTGGGCCATGGTCCTTTTATTGTAGTTCCAAATGTTACGACTGCAGCTGCGGCAGTCATCTTCAGTGGTCTTCTGTTCTACTCCTTTGGCGAGTAAATGTCTGAGGACGATTGCTGCAGCTGCAGTCAAAATGTTTCGATCTACAAAAAGAGGACCACGACCCAACAGCCCGGAAATAATTTTACTGAAGATAACTTCGGCCGTGAAAGCTTCAATGTTATGATGAATACCTTGTTTTTTAATATTTTTTTATATGTGGGCAAACACCCTGTCAGGGGGGATAAAGGAATGGCCTATAACTGGAAATATGATTTTTATTATCTTACGTGGTACATTCGAAAAACTGAATAAACATGTTAACTACAAACAATAGTAACAAAATATTATAAAAGAATAAACAGTAGTTCTGCACACAACAGACAAAATGAGTTTTGCTACAGTGTTCTTTACTCATCATTTCACAATAACGGGACATAACGAGGTACGCTGCTGTTTTCCTACAGTGGACATAATGAAGTTTGCTGTACATGAGTTTTGCAGCAGTTTCTAGTTTTTACACCGTAAAATAATAGGATTTCAACGTGTTTTGCAACAGTTTTTCTTCATCAGAACATGTGTGTATGATCTCAGAACAAAATGACAGCCTTAACTTAAAATCGACTTTGGTGGATATAACAAATTTCGCAGTTGGACTACTCAAATATGAGTATAAACATTTAAGGGGGAGGGTCGATAATGCCTACCTTCCCCATACTGACGTTTGGCCCGTTTTCTCAGCTGTCCATACGTGGTATGACTTTAAATTTTTACCATATATTTACTAACATCTTTTGCAAAGACTGATAGAGAATTTTGTAGTATCTTTTTTTTGCAATTAAAAAATTCCTGTCACCTGGTTTCAGAAATCTTAAATTCTGTAAGAAAAATTTCTATTTCATTTTTTAATTAATATTTTATAAAATGCTCCAATGAGTAGATGTACTATTACTATTCAAAATTGCAGTAAAAATTTGAAACAAACTGGTCCGGCAGTTCCTGAAAAATTAGTATTTTATATTAAAAAAAAAAAACAATTTTGAGAAAAACACGATCAAAGATAATTAATATTCTATTATAAAGTAATTATTTTCTTTTAAGCACTATTAATGCTTTCCACTCCCATAAGAGGGACAGTCTTCACCTTCTTATGCTGCTAAGGCTGCTTCTAACTTCCTTTTTGCAAATTAGAAGTCTCTATCTTTCTTTTTTCTGTAGTTCAAGTAATGCTTTTTTTCAGCTTTTGCATCTCACTTTGTCTAAATGCAACATAATATTGCCACAGTTCTTCCTACACTTACACCTAACTTGCTTAACACTCAACAACGAGTAACATTTCCTACATTAAAATACTGCATCATAAATACCAAAATTAATTGTCTCTAGCGACCTTTAGGTTTAGTCATGACTTACAAAAATAATATACAAAACAACAGAATATTATTATTATTGGGTCCATCAGTCTTTCTACTGGTTTGTACCCTCCCCACATATACCCTTGGTGCATGTGTTAAACTGTAGATCCCATATACCTGTGTGATACAGAGTCTCTCACAGGTATATGGGATCTACAGTTTAACACCGGATTCGAACGGCAACAAAATATAATAACCTACAAACTGACAAAAAGTACTACTACACATCTGAAAACAAAATTCAACACAAAGCAACTAGCACTCTGACCTTTCTAACAATTTCTGAAATCACATGAAAAAGACGGTGTTACAGGAATTCAAGGAAAGACAAAATATTCATGCAAAAAAAAACTGAAACCAATAAAAAATATTCATTTTTATGTTTTACAAGGTAACAGCCAATGACAATGACATATAAAAAGTATCATAAAAAATTGTTTAGCCATCAGAATTAAATGAAATAAGAGCTTAATTTAAATTACAGAATATTGATAGAATGAAAACTAAAATTTCAATATTTTGACCAAAATTATTCTTGTTTATTAATGAACATTTATAATAAATACTTTTATTTTTACACATTTTTTTATTTTTTTATTTTTATTTTTCAGTGTCTCACAGTTTTGTATACTGTCGTCTTCACTGTTGAAAATTGTAGTCCTTAATGCCTCCTCTTATACTGAAAAACTGGTGCACAATAATCATCTGATATTTTGGGGGATTAAAAAGGAAATAACTGAAATCATAATATTAAACAGTGGAAAACATATATGATGTCTGACAAGATATATGAGGTCTGATTAAAAAAATAAGAATTTTTGTTTTTTTTTATAAAATTATTTATTTATTCTTCAAAAATAATATTGTCCCTTCAAAGTAGTCCACAGCAGACACAATGCACTTATGCCAATATTCTTTCAAATCTATAAAACATTTGTAAGAAACATTTTTGTTCTATATTGTTAACTGATAAAATCGGACATGTCATGGACAACAAAATCGAGGATATCTGTGAAATTCCTGTTTTGATATAGCCTTCAGTTAACTCAGCAATCTTGCAATTATGTCCTCTATGGATGCAAAATGTTGTCCTTTCACTGTGCTCTTTGTTTTTGGGAACAAGAAAAAGTTGCACGGGGCCACATTGGTGGATAGGATGGCTGCACCATTACATATGTGTGTTTTTTTTTGGCAAAAGTGTGTGAATGAGTAGTGAAGTATCATCATGATCCAAAATCCAAGAATTGTATGCCCACAGTTCTTGCTGTTTTTTCTTCCAACTGCCTCACAAAACCGACATAAGACTTCAAGATAAAACACTTTATCTTATAAAAAATTGTTTCACATGGTCCATACAATACACCAGCTTCCTCAACAGTTTCTCTTACAGTGATCTGGTGATTAATGAGCATGATATCCTTAACTTTTTCCACATTTTTTTTATTCAATGTCTTCACACCCCTACTAGAAATGTTTGTATGACTTATAAATCCTTTGTTTAAACATAGCATTCTCGCCAAAAGCTTTTTCCAACATTTGCAAACACAGAATTCAATGCAAATTATTTGTCCCCTCAGTTTGAGAATACAAAAATCCCCAAGCATGCTAAAAATGTGTCATCAAAGTTCGCTTGTTAAACGCAAACTTAGCATCCAATATTCCCCAAAACTGACATTACCATCAAGGAGACTGGTGCCAACATGAGACAAAATTTTGTGTAAATTCAAAACACATAGCATGCAAACTTACAAAATTCTCATTATTTTCTTATTCCACCTTGTTAGTAGTCACCACAACTTAGATAGCCTCATCCACAGTGTTCTTTCACAATGAGTTTAGTTCCAATTCTCATGATGCAACCCACAAAGTAAAACTGAACCATATGTAATTTTATTTATTTTAGTTGTTCCTTTCAGTATACTAAAAGTAAATAACAATTAATTTGATTGGATAAAACTTCCGGGCTGAAAGGCCGTGGTCGATTGCTTGATGCATTGGCGCTATACGTTTCGGCCGCACCACCGGTGGCCATCTTCAGTAGCAAAACTTGTTCGAATAGATGTACGCCGAACACGTCCCCAATGTACTGGGAACAAGCAACAGCGAGTTACGGCTACGAATCCTCTATTTATAGCTTTTTGGCCGCTTCAGGTGTATCGCGCGGACCAATGAGAAGCCAGCTCATCATTCTTGATTCTGATTGGCCATGGAAAATAGACCATGCCAGACACTATTTAAGGAGATGCTTTCTCCTCGGCGGTTCATAGCGACAGACGCATTCTTATGAATATGGATGGACTCCAGATGCAGGCGAGTGAAGTAACCCCGGACAGAAGACAACACGCGGGCTTCATCAAACATCACCCGGTGATCGTCGTGGGAAAGAGCGTGTTCAGCAACTGCGGACTTTTCCGGTTGGCCCAGACGGCAATATCTCCGGTGTTCAGAGAGGCGCGTCTGGACACTACGCTTCGTGGTGCCTATGTAGACCTGGCCACACGTACAAGGAATACTGTACACCCCGCACGACGAGAGTGGATCCCTGGCGTCTTTCACCGGTCGCAGGAACTGTTGGATCTTTTTGGTTGGCTTGAAGATCGTCCTGACGCCCCGCTTACTCAGCAACTTCCCGATGCGGTCAGTCACGCCACGGATGTAGGGCAAGACAGCAGAGCCAACAACCTCAGGCGACACAGACTCGTCCAGCCTACCAGATCTTCTCGGCCGGGCAGCTCTCCTAACCTCCGCAGCAGAATAGCCGTTGGACTGCAGTGCTTCCTCGAGATGCCGAAACTCATCTTCGAGATACTGGGGCTCACAGATTCTTTTTGCCCGGTCTACCAGAGTCTTCAGCACCGCCCTCTTCTGCCTAGGATGATGATTGGAGGCTTTATGCAGATATCTGTCGGTGTGCGTTGGCTTCCTATAAACTTTATGTCCCAAGCTGCCATCGGTCCTTTTTAGGACCAGCACATCCAGAAAAGCCAATTGTTCATCCCTCTCACGCTCCATCGTAAACTGTATGCGCGGGTGCACAGCATTCAGATGTCCAAGGAATCGCTCCAACTCTTCGTCCCCATGGCTCCAGACCACGAAAGTGTTGTCCACATACCGTAACCAACACTTCGGCTTGAGAGGCGCAGATGAAATTGCCAACTCTTCAAATTTCTCCATATAGAAATTTGCAACCACAGGGCTGAGAGGACTTCCCATTGCGACGCCATCCAACTGTTCATAGAAGCCGTCATTCCACTGGAAGTAGGTCGTTGTTAGGACCTGCCGGAACAAAGCAGTGATGTCCGCCGAGAACAGGTCACCCAAATACCCCAAGACCTCCTGAACAGGAACCATGGTGAAAAGAGAGACCACATCAAAACTGACGAGAACATCGCCAGGCTCCAGCACCAACTCCCGGATCCTCCGGATGAAATCAGAAGAGTCCCGGACGAACGAATCCGTCTGCCCGATGTGCGGCTTGAGCAATCCCGTGAGGTGCTTTGCCAAGCTGTAAGTAGGCGAGCCAATAGCACTGACGATGGGCCGCAGCGGAACGTCTTCCTTATGGATCTTCGGTAAACCATAGAGACGAGGGGGAAGGGCCTCCGAACACCGGACGGCCGTCTTCACATCAGGCGCCAGAGAAGATTGCTTAATCAAAGAATCCGTTTTTCTTAGAACTGTAGTAGTCGGATCTTTGTTCAGCCTCCGATACGTGGCTGGATCTAATATACCTTCAATCTTCCGCTGGTAGTCTTCGGTGTTCAAGACCACAGTGGCGCTCCCCTTATCCGCAGGCACAATAACAATGGAGTCATCCCTCTTCAATTCTCTCAAGGCTCGCAACTCCGCCGACAGAAGATTGCATTTTGGCGGAGCGGCCCTTCTAAGGGCCCTAGAAGCTTCCAATCGGATTTCATCTGCCTGGTCTCGGGGTAGTCCTCGGATGCCTGCCTCCACGCTCGCAACTATTTCCTCCACCGGTACTGTCTTCGGGGTAACTGCAAACTTCTCACCTTTGGCTAACACCGAGGTCTCATGTGGTGTTAGCTGGCGGTTCGATAGATTTACCACCATCCTGTCCATCCTGTCACGATCTAATCCTCTTCCCCCGATGTTCTGGGAACCAAACCGCTCGAATTTGTCACGCTGTCTCTGGCTGGTACTGGCATAACACGACTCGAAGGCATTGTAAGTAAGCCCATCCAACATCTCCCAATCATGTTGTTGGAGGGAACTGCTAAGATGTAAATGCAGTTTTAACAGTTCTTGGTCATTAAGTGCCAACTCTTTCCTCGTATGGTGTATGCGCTCACGCAGCATGGCATTTTCAGTTCTTCTATAAATCCTATTGGCCTGTGGCGTGTTAAAAATGTCTTTGTCGTAGGAACCTGGGCACGGTTCCCGAGTCTCTACATCGAAGTAAAAAGGCCAAGGAACACAGCAGACTGGCTTTCTCCTTCCGTAACGTCTCCAACTTTTTAATTTTCTTCAAAACCTCCTCCCCGTAGAGGTTCTTAATTTTAGTACGTAGGCTTTCACGGCCGGTGTCAATATGATTGGATAAAACTTCCGGGCTGAAAGGCCGTGGTCGATTGCTTGATGCATTGGCGCTATACATTTCAGCCGCACCACCGGTGGCCATCTTCAGTAGCAAAACTTGTTCGAATAGATGTACGCCGAACACGTCCCCAATGTACTGGGAACAAGCAACAACAAGTTACGGCTACGAATCCTCTATTTATAGCTTTTTGGCCGCTTCAGGTGTATCGCGCGGACCAATGAGAAGCCAGCTCATCATTCTTGATTCTGATTGGCCATGGAAAATAGACCATGCCAGACACTATTTAAGGAGATGCTTTCTCCTCGGCGGTTCATAGCGACAGACGCATTCTTATGAATATGGATGGACTCCAGATGCAGGCGAGTGAAGTAACCCCGGACAGAAGACAACACGCGGGCTTCATCAAAGATGAAGATGATGATTGATGTTTGATGAAGCCCGCGTGTTGTCTTCTGTCCGGGGTTACTTCACTCGCCTGCATCTGGAGTCCATCCATATTCATAAGAATGCGTCTGTCGCTATGAACCGCCGAGGAGAAAGCATCTCCTTAAATAGTGTCTGGCATGGTCTATTTTCCATGGCCAATCAGAATCAAGAATGATGAGCTGGCTTCTCATTGGTCCGCGCGATACACCTGAAGCGGCCAAAAAGCTATAAATAGAGGATTCGTAGCCGTAACTCGCTGTTGCTTGTTCCCAGTACATTGGGGACGTGTTCGGCGTACATCTATTCGAACAAGTTTTGCTACTGAAGATGGCCACCGGTGGTGCGGCCGAAACGTATAGCGCCAATGCATCAAGCAATCGACCACGGCCTTTCAGCCCGGAAGTTTTATCCAATCATATTGACACCGGCCGTGAAAGCCTACGTACTAAAATTAAGAACCTCTACGGGGAGGAGGTTTTGAAGAAAATTAAAAAGTTGGAGACGTTACGGAAGAAGAAAGCCAGTCTGCTGTGTTCCTTGGCCTTTTTACTTCGATGTAGAGACTCGGGAACCGTGCCCAGGTTCCTACGACAAAGACATATTTTTAACACGCCACAGGCCAATAGGATTTATAGAAGAACTGAAAATGCCATGCTGCGTGAGCGCATACACCATACGAGGAAAGAGTTGGCACTTAATGACCAAGAACTGTTAAAACTGCATTTACATCTTAGCAGTTCCCTCCAACAACATGATTGGGAGATGTTGGATGGGCTTACTTACAATGCCTTCGAGTCGTGTTATGCCAGTACCAGCCAGAGACAGCGTGACAAATTCGAGCGGTTTGGTTCCCAGAACATCGGGGGAAGAGGATTAGATCATGACAGGATGGACAGGATGGTGGTAAATCTATCGAACCGCCAGCTAACACCACATGAGACCTCGGTGTTAGCCAAAGGTGAGAAGTTTGCAGTTACCCCGAAGACAGTACCGGTGGAGGAAATAGTTGCGAGCGTGGAGGCAGGCATCCGAGGACTACCCCGAGACCAGGCAGATGAAATCCGATTGGAAGCTTCTAGGGCCCTTAGAAGGGCCGCTCCGCCAAAATGCAATCTTCTGTCGGCGGAGTTGCGAGCCTTGAGAGAATTGAAGAGGGATGACTCCATTGTTATTGTGCCTGCGGATAAGGGGAGCGCCACTGTGGTCTTGAACACCGAAGACTACCAGCGGAAGATTGAAGGTATATTAGATCCAGCCACGTATCGGAGGCTGAACAAAGATCCGACTACTACAGTTCTAAGAAAAACGGATTCTTTGATTAAGCAATCTTCTCTGGCGCCTGATGTGAAGACGGCCGTCCGGTGTTCGGAGGCCCTTCCCCCTCGTCTCTATGGTTTACCGAAGATCCATAAGGAAGACGTTCCGCTGCGGCCCATCGTCAGTGCTATTGGCTCGCCTACTTACAGCTTGGCAAAGCACCTCACGGGATTGCTCAAGCCGCACATCGGGCAGACGGATTCGTTCGTCCGGGACTCTTCTGATTTCATCCGGAGGATCCGGGAGTTGGTGCTGGAGCCTGGCGATGTTCTCGTCAGTTTTGATGTGGTCTCTCTTTTCACCATGGTTCCTGTTCAGGAGGTCTTGGGGTATTTGGGTGACCTGTTCTCGGCGGACATCACTGCTTTGTTCCGGCAGGTCCTAACAACGACCTACTTCCAGTGGAATGACGGCTTCTATGAACAGTTGGATGGCGTCGCAATGGGAAGTCCTCTCAGCCCTGTGGTTGCAAATTTCTATATGGAGAAATTTGAAGAGTTGGCAATTTCATCTGCGCCTCTCAAGCCGAAGTGTTGGTTACGGTATGTGGACAACACTTTCGTGGTCTGGAGCCATGGGGACGAAGAGTTGGAGCGATTCCTTGGACATCTGAATGCTGTGCACCCGCGCATACAGTTTACGATGGAGCGTGAGAGGGATGAACAATTGGCTTTTCTGGATGTGCTGGTCCTAAAAAGGACCGATGGCAGCTTGGGACATAAAGTTTATAGGAAGCCAACGCACACCGACAGATATCTGCATAAAGCCTCCAATCATCATCCTAGGCAGAAGAGGGCGGTGCTGAAGACTCTGGTAGACCGGGCAAAAAGAATCTGTGAGCCCCAGTATCTCGAAGATGAGTTTCGGCATCTCGAGGAAGCACTGCAGTCCAACGGCTATTCTGCTGCGGAGGTTAGGAGAGCTGCCCGGCCGAGAAGATCTGGTAGGCTGGACGAGTCGGTGTCGCCTGAGGTTGTTGGCTCTGCTGTCTTGCCCTACATCCGTGGCATGACTGACCGCATCGGGAAGTTGCTGAGTAAGCGGGGCGTCAGGACGATCTTCAAGCCAACCAAAAAGATCCAACAGTTCCTGCGACCAGTGAAAGACGCCAGGGATCCACTCTCGTCGTGCGGGGTGTACAGTATTCCTTGTACGTGTGGCCAGGTCTACATAGGCACCACGAAGCGTAGTGTCCGGACGCGCCTCTCTGAACACCGGAGATATTGCCGTCTGGGCCAACCGGAAAAGTCCACAGTTGCTGAACACGCTCTTTCCCACGACGATCACCGGGTGATGTTTGATGAAGCCCGCGTGTTGTCTTCTGTCCGGGGTTACTTCACTCGCCTGCATCTGGAGTCCATCCATATTCATAAGAATGCGTCTGTCGCTATGAACCGCCGAGGAGAAAGCATCTCCTTAAATAGTGTCTGGCATGGTCTATTTTCCATGGCCAATCAGAATCAAGAATGATGAGCTGGCTTCTCATTGGTCCGCGCGATACACCTGAAGCGGCCAAAAAGCTATAAATAGAGGATTCGTAGCCGTAACTCGCTGTTGCTTGTTCCCAGTACATTGGGGACGTGTTCGGCGTACATCTATTCGAACAAGTTTTGCTACTGAAGATGGCCACCGGTGGTGCGGCCGAAACGTATAGCGCCAATGCATCAAGCAATCGACCACGGCCTTTCAGCCCGGAAGTTTTATCCAATCATATTGACACCGCCCGTGAAAGCCTACGTACTAAAACAATTAATTTGTATAATGTTTTGGGACTACAGTACCTATTAGTGTCTTGCCAGTTCCTGGTGGACCAAACAGTAAAATGCCTTTTGGAGGTCGTCTCAGCCCAGTGAATATATCAGGTCTCAACATTGGCCACACAACAATTTCCTGCACATATAGAAAAAAACATACCGTAAACAAAATATAAAACAATATAAAACATTAAAATATGTTTTATTATATATGGTAATATAAAACAACTAAAAAAAATTCTTCTTTTTTAGGGGGCCCCAAATCTCCAAACTATGTATATATGTTTTACATACATTACAGAATCAACAATCCAAACAAGTCAAAAGTCAATAAATGGAATCCGTAATCAGAAAAACTCCGACTATGGAAAAGAACATGAGGACGCTTGTTCTCAGTGCACCGTAGTTGACAAACTCCTAATAGAAATACCACATTGCTGCTAGACTACATGTCGCTTACCATGATAGTGAGCTCAGTAGAATTATATAACGCTCTAGATAATTTGAGATGACCCTTTCCACATGTTTCTCAATAATTCTACTCGCATCCAAGCCCACTGTGTCATTACAACGTGAGGCGGATAAGGTATAAATATTGGATTTCGAAGCAGCCGATTTTGATTAGCTCTGGAAATATGTAATTTCGGTTCAGAGTTTTTGTAGTTAAGTACAAAATGATTATTGTGTTAATTAGTGCAAAACTGTAATACGGTGGCATACATTGTTGTGTGTCAGACAAATGTAACTTGATTTATTGTATAAGAGTGACTTTGTTGATTTTTAACTGTTGTTTGTGTCTAATTAAGTTTGTAATTAGTGATTTCATTATTGGTGTCAGTTATTCCATTTCCATTGTATAACACAGTGAATGTGAGACTGGCATAACAATATTATTTAGATAAAACTCAAAGACTGTATGCTCTTGTGAGAGAAAAATACCATCAAGAAAAAAAATTATTAGATAACTTCAAAAAATTAAAATGTTTTGATTCAGTTTTTAATAATATTTCACCTAAGACCAGCTGTTTTCAATTTTCTGATATGCTAAATAATACACTTTTAATACATCAATAAATGAATCTATTGATATTTATCCATTAGAATTCACGTAACAGTCTTGATATTACAGGGCCACAAGCAAACGTGATAAGACAAACACTCAGTCTTCCTCCTTGCACAATTGGGTAATCACTCAATTAACTAAATTTAGTTAATAATAATTAAAGAGGCTGCTTGTTAGGTTTTTTAACATTTAATTTTTTTGTTAGCACATTAGGTTTTTAACATTTAATATAATTTAAGAATGGCACAAGATTCTTATGACCTGGAATTTATGCTCACCCAACTATACAAGGCATATGAAACGTGGGGATTGAATGTTAATGTAAATATGACAGAACATCTAGTCGTTAATTCCGATGTCAGATTTGAAGTATTGATTAAGGTTCTGCACGCTAAATTCAAAATTCCATTGTCGATATTAGCGCACTCATAGCAGCGGAAGCAGGAGGAATTACTTGATAACTATCCCGTATGTATGAAAGTTTGTAAATGCTGCAAGTCGTACTAATTACTACGACACAAAAAATAGACCCCCCGCTGCCTGCATGCCGCTTTGCACCAGACCAGCCCACTCACGCACGCAACTATACACTCATCATTCTATCAACAGCAGTTGTTACATAATGTGTACACACAGCAGGTCATCTGCAAAGTATGCCTACTAACAGTACAGTCTAACATAATCGTGTCAGTATAGCCAAAGTAACAAGTAATTTGTGTGACTTTATTTTTAAATCTATAAACAAAATAATTTATGTCTTCTATATACTATCATCTGAAGACCTATAATAAATGAATTTGTAACACTTAGTACGAATAAATGAATTTGTACCACACACCATAGTACTTACTATATCCATTTACATTTGGAGTTTCAAAACTAAATATTTATTGTCGTTGATAAACTCTAACCGTCCCAGACAAAAAAAAATTATCCAAACCGTATCCCACATTTGACTGCTACAAATTATATGATAAACGCAAGTACTTATTGTTCTGTTCTTCAGTAAACAAGCCTTATCCACAAAGCAGAGTCATTTGTAAAGCGGAATTTTTTGGTCATTAGGCCTATAACTTCTCAGAAGTCGTATGTGATAAATTAGTGAATACGTACTGATTAGAGAAATGTGAATTTGCTGATGTCTTACTGATTGATTCTATATTGGTGATAATGAAACTGTTGGCATAGACAAATCTATTTTTTTCATGGTGTAAATCATGTCGGGAGACTGTTCCCTCAACTATAGGTTTTTAGAGGGATCAATCCAAAACACTGTTGTATTCCCGATTGAACGGGGGGTTACAAACATAGTGACAAACTTTAACCTAGTCCGAAGATTATGTTGGACTGTTGGGAAGTTTATGGTGCTATACATTTTGTGCATGAAATGTCAATCATTCTGTGAATTTTGAACGTCCTGTGTCGAGTATTCACACCAATACGACAAAGGTTATAATCAAAATCTAAAGTGAGAAACGAGAATTTGATGCTAGGAGGCGCTCAACTCATAGCCTATTTGTGCGAATTTGGCTATTCCAACAATAACAGCCAGTAAAAATGTCATATTCATTATCACTAAATAAATCAATGTGGTTGTCAACAGTAAAAAGCATCCGCTTTACAAATGCGTTCGCTTTCTGCATAAGGCGCCAATACATTTCATCTGCAAAAAATTAAAGTACAATTTACTCGCTTTCCTCCAACGAACTGTGCAACTACAGAGTTGTAATGTTCAGCAATGTTACTGTCAACATCTTGAAGCAAACTCTTGATGTTATCCATTAACATGCCAACACCTGCCATTATTTTACTGTAAAGTCCACATTTACCATGTCCAGGACATAATTTATTTCTTCTTCTTTACTTCTATTACACAAATATTTTTGACTTATACACTGTTTGTGCTCTCCGATTACATGATTTGGACCGTTTAAAATATCATCCCTTAAATTCATACATTTCGAATATAATGATCCATCTTCTGCCTTTCTGTATTTGACAGCTTTTGTAACTGCTGCCGTACATCGGAGGATATTCAAACAGATGACTTTTCTTAAGTTAATGTGCATAACTTGATCAAAGTCTGCACTTGGCTGGTGGACACTAGTTAGAGTTATTGCTTTTAGTTTGTTGCAATAGTTCTATAACAAATGGTTACAGCATTCAACCTTTTCTACCACAACATCATCATAAGGGTTTACTTCCAAATTTCGTTTGTAAATGCTACTGTCTCAGTCAGTAATTAATTTTCTGTACTTGGCACCATACTTTTCTTCACTGACAAAAAACCCTTCGACGATAGTTGCAGCTTCCATACTGGTATAACTCCCTGACCAGTTCTTGAAGCTCTTTTTGTGGCTCATCATTTGCTTGTAATCAGGTGCAGGCAACACAGTTGACACCAAAAAACAGCACTTTTTTAGTATGATAACCAACAACAGCTGCCTGTGGACAAATGTTCAGTGAAAAAAGTAAGTATTGTTTGTCTCTTTTCGTTAGGTTATTTTAATAACCATCATATATTGTGATAGCCTACTGCTAATTACACTGTTCTGTTTATAACGATAACTGAATTGGTTTTAAGTGATTTCTAGTTTTGGGTTTGATTTTATAATTTTTTATCATCGTTTTATCACTACCGTAGAAGGTATAAGTTGTATATGAAGGGTACAGGGAATAAAGGGGCAACTGTAATTATACAACTCTTTTTAAAATTATTTTTACTCTTTTCCCTGTAGATTTATGAAAATGTTGTAAGTTATTTGTTATTATATACTAACATATTGAGCCACTCCATATTTGAAAACAATGTCATAGTGTAACAAAAAAATTTAAATTAACAGAGTAGGTTTTAAACCTACAGGTTGACAAATAACACTTTTTTTTATTACTAAGGAAAATTTATTTCAGTAAAAAAAAGTTTACATTTATTTTATATATAAATCATTTTAACAGTGGAATTGATTTTCTAAAATCATTTTAGTAGTGGAATGTGTCACTGCAATTATTAAACTACAGTTCAAAATTGTCAAAAGTTTTTCTTCATTATAGTTCGTTGTTTGCCTTTTTATATAAAACAAACCGACAAATTAATATTCTTGTACTCAAATATCTAAGTACTCAAAGTACTTAAAAGCAAATCGCTTTTAACTTCAAGCAAAGCTACATTTAACTACATTAACTTCACATTATACATTAGTAATGTGAGACCACGAAAATAATATTCAGAATTGAAAAATAACCTGTTACCAACAAACGTCTAGAATAAGAACTTTATAAAGATCAAAAATATGAGCCCAAATCGTTTTTGTGTTCCCAGTGATTACAGTGGTCGCGTCATACAGAAAAATCGGCCGACAAATGTTCATCTGAGCTACAGAGACAATTTTTCTGTACAACGTTTGAGAGATTGTGTACGCCTACGCCTGCTGCGGTCCCTCCGGAGATACGAGAAGTTAAAGTGTTAATTAAATGACTTTTTATTAACGGGTAGGTCTTTAAACATTTTTTGGATGTTCTCCACAGAATTTTGCCTAAGCATTTTCTGAATCAGTTTATTATTTTAAAATTTATTCTTAACAGTTTTGTACGGAACTTGACAAGTATTTTCAGTTAAATTATTCCTATTATATTAAAAAAATTGTTGTAATTACATGTTATATCAAAGAGTTATTATTTCAGAAACTTCAACTTAGATGAAAAAGTTTTAACATCCCCCTTCTCTATTAGTTTTGTTTTGTTTAACTTTTTAGTTTAAGAATAAAATCAACATTCTAAAAATTTACACAAATTTGTAGTACAGAAACAACCATCGTTACTGAAATTGTTCAAAATTTATAGGAGTAAGGCTTCATTGGTGTAAGATTTTGTAAGTAACTATCAGAGTGAAAGTGCCTTTGAGAACAACTAACACAAACATTATATAGGCTACCAATTAATAGACAAGATATTCAGAGAAACTTGGTTAAGTTATGGCTTTAGGTTCTTTAAGAAACACAAATTATGGCATTAGGTTCCTTTGAAATCGCCTAGCCTAGCCTAGCCTAGTGGTGGTCTTATAATTAGGTTTAGTTAATTTGATAGCAGATTACTCTGTGTTCCAATTCAAGCTCCACTCAGTGGAACATTTCTACCAGACACGTGAGTAAACCATTTCAACACGTATTATGAATTTCCAGATTCTACAGAGCTCTCGCTTTTTTCTATCATCCCCTACCTGTTTTTAAGAAAAGTGGTTAGTGTATACACATAAATATGAAATGCTTCCGCGATGTCAGCTTTCTTTTGTACCCTTTTCTACCACACTGAGTACCTCGAACTTTTACACCAAAAATTTCTTTTGTTTAGATACAGACGTATCATAAAAATTTAAAAATTTATTGACTATACTTGTGAATAAAACAAAGTTTTATATAACAACAACCCAAAACACTAGTTTGTATTTATATTTTGAAAAACCATAAATATTTATATGACAAACGTAGACGTTTTGCATATTAGGTAAACAAACTCGAAAGAATAAATATAGGCCTACAGTGACCAACTGTGGAGAGCATTGAGTAGGTAGGACCTTTGTATTCCAGGAATCTGTCAAATAGGTGTAGAGAGAGCTATTTATGTCTAGACAGGAAGAAGAAACAGCCATAAGAAATTAATTACGAACATACTACTTTTTATATGTATATATACTTACTTCTTACTTCTTGGGTCAGGCATCCAGCATCAGGTGATGCCGATGGCCCGATGTCCATAGTATACCGCAGCCGCCAGACCCCATCAAGCCTTGGTCCTGAGGACATTCTCCAGCTTCCCATTGTCACCAATAAGTGCTCTCTGTCTATCTCTCCTGCCATTGATGGAAGTGCATTCCAGGAGAATATGAGCCAGTGATTCCTCCTTTTGCTCACCGCAGTTTTCACAGTTCAGGGAGGTGCTCAGTTTAAATCGGAACAAATATTGTTGTATAACTATGTTGAATGTTAGGTACGTTTAACAAAATTCTTCACGCTTGGAGATTGAGGATAAATGTTAGGAAAACTAAAATAATGGTTGTAAGTAAAAAAAGAGAAGACATTAAATCAACCATTATGTTGAACAACACAATATTGGAGCACGTTACTGAATTTTGTTACCTGGGTAGCATAGTTACAAGCGGGAATAAGTGTCTGGCAGAGATTAAGAGGAGAGTAGCTCTGGCAAAACAAGCATTCCAGAGCAAAAGGAATTTATTAACAAACAACCATATTAGTATTGAAACAAGGAAAAAGTTTGTTAAGGTATTTGTATGGAGTGTTTTAACTTACGGGTGTGAATCGTGGACCTTAGGGAAGGTAAAGAGTGACAGACTTCAGGCAATGGAGATGTGGATTTGGCGGAGAATGACAAAAACTAGTTGGACAGATAGGAAGACGGATGAACAGATCTTAGAGGAAATAAATGAGAATAGAACACTGCTTAGGAGTATAGAGGTGAGGAAGATTAAGTTGATAGGGCATGTGATCAGACATAGTGCTTTTTTAACTAACATCTTTGAGGGCAAAGTAGTCGGGAAGAAGCCCAAAGGAAGACCAAGAACTGCATACTTCCGCAGCACAATGAGTGTCGTGAATAGTGTATGGAGAAATGAAGAATATCGCAAGGGATAGAGTGACGTGGCTACAGCGACAAGGCATTGCCTTTAGGAGTTAAAAAAACTATGTGTCCTGTTCTGGCCCTTGCTGCAAAGGTGGCGATTTCTCTTGGAACACCTTCATAGAGCTTGTGGTCTGTTGGTGTTGGCTGTAGCTCAAACAGCCGTCTCCCCGTGCTTGCTTGTCTCCATCTCTCCTTCCATTCTTCCTGGATCATCCCCTTCACATCACTGTTTAGTCAGGCCCCGATTTCAGGTACCTTGCACCCTGGGCAAAGCATTCTTATAGCCGCCCCCTTTCAGTTTTTTACTTTTCTCCCCCACCCCCACCCCACCACACCAAGTTATTGTTGAATGTCTAAATTTTGTTTTTTTCCCCAAGTATAAACTATTAGTACCGATAGCATTTCAGTATTGCAAGTGATCTAATCACTACGTAGGCTACACACAACAAAAATTAAAACAACATTTCTTGAAAATAAAAGTAAATATGTTTTGGCAAAAATCGCATGATTGCTATTGCAATTTTATTAGAAATATTTGTTCTAAAAATTCTAAACATATTTGTAATAGTATATAATATAGTCAACCTTTGAAATTTTATAGAAATATTTAATGTATTCGAACGTAGTTTCCTTCATTCCTAGAATTTTAACAACACTCAACTGTCTACTGTCTTAGTCTTAACGCGTATTGTTTTTCGTTTCTTGGCGAAAATTGTAAATTAGATTATTTAATTGGACCAGGCGCCCTGGGCATTTGCCCAGTCAGCCCATTTAAAGCTCGGGGCCTGTCTTTAGTTTTGATAGGGACATCTGTGGCATTTGATTTGGCTGCATTTTCGCAGATGCTTTTGCGATTTCATCAGCCCACTCGTTACCCACAATTCCGCAGTGGGATTTATATGTATATATGAATAAGTATAATTAAATGGTAGTTTTATTTACCAAGCAAAACAAAGAATAGGCTATATACAATTTTATTACAATGAGAATTATTCGAATTAACCAAAAACATCAAATAAGCACAAACGTCTCTGATACACTTCGAAGTCAAAGAATTCTAGGAAGCCAAAAAAGTTCAAATTATTAAAAAATCTGAATTATGCAACATTGAGTTAACCGAGTTTCACTATATAATTTTTACCAATTGAATACCCTACTGTATTTGGAAAATAAAAATATTGTTTAAATACTGTCAGTAGACATTGTAAAGTGTTGTAACGGGGCAGAATGGGATGAGGGATTTTAATTTGATTGTAAATGCGACGCACAATAGTACCCACACAGGGCCTCAGTCTGTAACAATAGACATTCCTGTAGGGAACGCCCATCTGCATGTTGGTCCAGAAATATCTATCAACATGCACTGTTTTCTGATGCTCTGGAATGTGAGACCGTGCGGAAGTGCGTGCCTGTACAGGTGAATAAGCACGTACTCGGCTCACTGGTTACTTAGAGTGAATATACTATACATTGTGTTAACTCATTATGGTGTCACGTGGTTCCCTTTTGCGCCTATTGGAAGCAAGAAGCCGAACACGAAAACATTTTCGGCCATCTTGAAAAAGACAGTCGGCGTCTAAATTCGGAACCGCGCAGATGCGTTAATGCGCGGTTCGCCTAAAACTGTACTCGACAATGTAAACCGACCGGCCGACCAGTAAATTATGTGATTTAAAGTAATAAACGAGAAATCATGTCATAGTGATCAATCAGAAGTAATCTGCAAGTAATAACAGTCTAAACTTATTTTTGGAGTGTGTTAGCAAAATCGAGAGTTAACAGTGATGGTGTAACCACGTGCAGACGGCGATAAAACGATGAGTACATACTATAAGCAGTTGACCAGATAAAACAATTCAAAATTTTTTACGACTTAAATATCGAAACCCATTATGAAATGTTAAGAAAGCGCTTTAAACTAAAAAGGGAAAAGTATGAATGAGTGTATGAGCAATTACTGGGTTGTCTTCCTTAAACTAATGATTAGAGTAAGTGAAAAAATGTTAAAGTAAATGTTTTGCTTTTGTTTGTATTTTAAAAGAGAAAAGTAAAAAAAAGAAACGGTAATAGTTTGAGCAGTAAAATGGAAAGCAAGTAAATTCAGAAGTAGTATAAAGAAGGTTGAATAAAAATGTGAGTTGATTAACCAATGCAATGAGAGTAATTATTACAAAATAAAACCCTAAATCACTTATAGGTACGAGTTCACATGAAGACTCTGAGACCCGATAAAGGTAAGGGATTTGTGTATGTTTATTAAAAAATTATTTTGCGAAGAAAGTTGTAAGTTCTCAATGGCGCGACAGAACAGGGACAATTTGTACAAATTCAAATTTTGTACAGACCATGTCTACTCGTAAATAAGTGATTTAGTGGTTAAGGCAGAGTGCGTAAAAATTTACGAAAAACGATGTCATGTTAGAGTAGGTTATACGTAAGTAATACCTATACGGTTGAATAATACTTAATGAATGTAAAATAAGGATTATTAAAATATATGATAATTTTATAATTTAAAAATGGCAGGAAATAATGAAAATAATATAAGTGAAATAATTAATTTTAATGAATCAGCTGTCATGAGTAACCAGGGAGTTCATTCAACTCCGAATGTGGGTCAAGAAAATAAAATCAAAGAATTAAGTATTACAGACGAATCAAACGTCACAGATGATTCGGGGATTCAAATAACCCCAAAATTAACTAGGGAAAGTAATAAAAATGATGACAAAACAAGAGATTGGTTGCGTGAGATAATGGGGGAGATTAAACTGATGTCTAACCAAAATATTAGTTTAAAAGATGAGATTAAACTGATGTCTAGTGATAATAATAAGAAATTTGATGCATTAGATGATCGTTTTGACACTAAATTTAATGAAATAAAGAGTCGTTTTGATGTCAATGATGAAAAGTTAAATAATAAATTTGATAAATTAAGCAGTGTCTTTGATAATCGTTCTGATATAAACGAAAGTAATTTTGATGAAATTATAAATGAAATAAAGCAAGTTAATAAGAGTTTTGATAAGGCCGATGAAATATTTGAAACTAAATTTAACGATTTAGAACAGAGTATTGAGAGAATGGGAGTGTGGGGAATAAATACAGGTAAGTGCAATGTAAACGAAAATAACGAAGAAACAAACGATAAGGTAAGAAGTGTGGTTAATACAAGCGAAAATAATGGAGATATATGTGTTAATAGTAATGGTGTTAGTTTAAATGCAAAACAGGTGACGATAGACAAGGTGAGTAATAACGATAATTCTAATAATGAGTTAACAAGTAATAGCGGTAAAATAATTGAAAACGAGCTAGTTAAGAGTGAGACAGTGAAATCAAATAGTGGTAATGAAGTTTCTGTTGAAGTAGGGTTTAGTAACGAAGTGTTACCGAGTGTTGATGAAATTGTGAGAGAGTGTGAAGAGAGGTTAGGTGGGCAAAGGGCAGATTTTTCCCAAATATATAGTGAAACAGGGTTTTCACCATGGTGGTATGAGGACAAGGTTTCCTCCGGTAATTGTGTGGAAGACAAGGTGTCTTCAAATAGTCCCTTAATTTTTTGTGGAGTTCTTGGAAGAGCCAAGAAGTATAGTAAGTTTGTTGTGCCCTTTGCGTGGAATGAAGTATGTCAGTGGTGTGGTGACAGGTATTGTGATGAAAGTGATTATGAGAGAGAGAGAATGATAGAGGTATTTAAGTTAAATAGAAGTTATAAAGAGTTGATAGAGAGGTTAGAATTGAAGAAAATAGACGATATTGTCGACTTACCTTGTGAAATAGATATTGATGATTATTTTGATGATACCGTTGTAGATGATAAACACTTACCTTATGATGTGAGGGATATAGTAGAAGAATATGATAAAATAACTTACCTGATGTTGACCAAAAATACTAAGCGTGACTGGACCAAAAATACCAAAGTAAACGGGTTTTATGAGTTAATAGGGGAGAATAATCTGGTGCATTATTCTTGTGATAGAGGGGATAAACTGATATTCAAGGGTTATTATATAAATCATAATAACGATAGGAGTTTAGTTAAAGATGATAATTGTTATGTGAAAGTAAGGCTAATATACGATGATGGGGGTTAGAAACAGTGAATGAACATTTTATTATTTTAGTTCATGGTAATGACTTGGCTAGATTATGAAATGAGGTGTGGTAAACAGAAAAATAGTGACAAAAAATTGTAAATAAATTTATAGTGAGATTAATTGTGTTTGTGTTGTAAAATGTATTTTGTGTAAACATTGTGTGTATGTAGTAGAAATTGATTTAATAATAATAATGGTATATCAGACTAAATAAATAATGAGAGTTTGTAATAAATGAATTGTAATTGTTTTGGAATAAGGTAATTAAAGTAATGTTGTGTTTAAATGACTGATTGAATTAAAAGAAATTGTAGATGAATTAATTGATTACGTAATGTTGTAGAAATGAATTTAAGTGATTTTTTTTAGAAATGAATTTTGAGAGTAAATAGTAAATGAATAAATGTAAAATGTATTTAGTTGTGGAGTCATATGAGTGTTATAATGTTTCAGAAGGTACATATGGTTGTACGTGATATTTATGGTGATAAATTGTTTATATTTGGAATTAATGACAGTAATCATGTGTTTATTAGATGGAGTGATTGACCATATGTAAGTATGAAGTTTATAATGCAATTGAAATAAAGTAAAATGTTTAATGTTTGAATAATAAATATTAAATGGGTTTAAAAGGTTTTAAATTAGGTGATTAAATTAATTTGAGGTAGTTATGAGTTTTCTAGTGTAATTTTCAATGATCATATTCATGTAAAATGTTGAAAAAGATAGAGTTTGGGTGATAATTATTTCAATAAGGCATTGAGTCAGTCAAAGTTAATTTCAAATGGGTGTTAGACAAAGTAAGAATTTTGGGAAATAAAAATAATACAGAAACGGGTCAGTAGTAGGGACACAGTAACGGGAGTGCATGTATGTAGAGAAAGAGAGTGATGTAATTGGAGAGTAAATAAATGGTGGTGAAATTTTGTAGTGAGGGTAGAGGTGTAAGGAGTCATCAACGACAGGCGTTATGGCAGGAGGAAACAGATTTAAATGAGGTTTGGCGGAGTTACCTGGAAAGGGCCAGGAACTAATAAGGGAGCGAGTATACAGGAAGGAAACACACATCCTAGGTACAAAGAGGGTATCAGGTATTTAGTAATAAGAGGAGAATGGTTTAAGTGGAGTTAGAAAATTATTGGTAGATATTTTGAGAGATTCGTGTTACCCTATATAAATGGTCTTTAGAAGGAAGAAGGGGGGTAAGGTTATATTTTAATACCCATTCGATAAATTAGATAATTGTGGATAACTGAGAATCACCCAAACAAATAAATGATGAAAATGTTAAATAGAAAATCATAATTGAGATGTAATAATAAAATGTAACAAGGTAAAGAGTTAATAGAATTTGAAACTAAACCTAAAATTGAAATTTTTGTAATTTTGATTCAGATGCAAATTAAATGTTTATTTTAATGGAATGAGATTTGTATTATTTATGAATGTTTATGTTTTATTAAGTGGTACCAGGTTAGAGTGTAGGAATTATAAACATGTATTATGTATTTTATACTGTATAATTTTGTGTATTTGTGTTATTTGTATTTAGTGTGCCTAGGGTAAGGTCATTCACCTGACAATGAGGTATCAGCTGATGACTGGTGTGGACTGTAGAATGTTTAGTGTCATCAATTCATATGTTCTTTGAGTAATTAATTTCATTTAATAATTTGTTTCTTTTATTAATTATCAGAATATATATTTCTGGAAATAAAATTTTTTTTTTGGAAAAAAAAGGATTTTTGTTCTTTGAAGTAAAGATGGTATTTTATTTTCATGTTCAAGATATGAAGTAGAGATTGCGTATGTTGATAATGTATTAACTGATTCATAGTGTGAATACTATGTTTTATAACTAAATGTAATGATAATGGGATTTATGATAGAAGTAAGTTGTTTATTTTATTTTGTTTATTATGATTGTTAGCATCTAATTAAGAGGAGTTATAAAGTACATTCATTTAAGGGATTTTGGAATTTAAAAAACTATGATTAAATTAATTAATTGAAAGAGATGATGTAAATTAATTTCAGTGTGAATCTTTGATAAGGGACTTAGATTTATTTCACTATTTGAACAAAATTTAAATACTTTAATTTGATTTGGAAAAGTAACATCAAACAGACCAATAAAAGTTGAGAAATGGGAATGAATTTTGTTTAGGAGCAAATATAAATATTTATGTGAATTTTATATTAATAATTAATGTGGAGATAGTGTGTTTAATTTGGTAATGAATATGTGTACGCATCCAGTATTTTGCTAAAGGCAACCCAGTATATATGTAAGGGGAGATATATCGGTTGAGGATCTGGTATGGTATAAGGCTAGTTGTTGATTTTATTTGGAATGTTACAAGGTTAGGTGGTACTGTGAATGAGTACCTGTCTGACTATACGGTGTTGGGATCTCAAACACAGAAGTCCAGTAATGTCGGGCAGATGCAGCCATAGTCGCCGAGCTAGGGGGGTAGTTTACCCATGATGTGTTAAGGAATAAAGGGGGGTTGTTGGTGCCATATCCTCACTGATCCTCTTAGGGTTTAGCAATGAGTTTTTCTGCTTCGGCAGAAAACCTCTCATTGGGGGGGTATTGTAACGGGGCAGAATGGGATGAGGGATTTTAATTTGATTGTAAATGCGACGCACAATAGTACCCACACAGGGCCTCAGTCTGTAACAATAGACATTCCTGTAGGGAACACCCATCTGCATGTTGGTCCAGAAATATCTATCAACATGCACTGTTTTCTGATGCTCTGGAATGTGAGAGTGTGCGGAAGTGCGTGCCTGTACAGGTGAATAAGCACGTACTCGGCTCACTGGTTACTTAGAGTGAATATACTATACATTGTGTTAACTCATTATGGTGTCACGTGGTTCCCTTTTGCACCTATCGGAAGCAAGAAGCCGAACACGAAAACATTTTCGGCCATCTTGAAAAAGACAGTCGGCGTCTAAATTCGGAACCGTGTGATTATACAAATCACATGCCAATAAAACATACTTAACAATTACAACACTGAATAATTACAGGCGCCATGATGCAAGTCTGTGCAACAACATATGAGATTAGGCTTACCTTGCGGTCCAGGATTCGTTTTAACGAACCAGTAATGGCGAAATGTATTACCTAAAATAACTCACTCGTGCTTGTAATTTTTACCAATGACATTACCCTTTATTCAAACCTACTCACAAAAGACATATTCCCATATATTCACAAAAAAAAGGTGTGCCAAACATGCACGTTTTACGCCTCGGGGCGTAGTCCCATTTATCTGAACATAAACATTAATAATAATTACATTTTTTGACCCTCCAAAATAAACATTTGTTATAACTATGGTATACTAAACATGATAAACAATAAATATTTGCACAACCCAGCACTTGGTAAATTATTTAGTTCACTCTCTCTCTCTCTCTCTCTCTCTCTCTCTCCCTCTCATTCTCTGGTACAAATTTGTTATTTTATGAGCTCATTTTAATTTAATTGTTTATTAAATGAATATTTTAAATTTTGAATTGGTCATTTGAATTTAGTTATGAACTTGAATGATATAAATATTGGACCGGTCTCACCAACTTTTTGGACAGGTCTCACCATACTGCTTAGATCAGTCCATCGTGCACAATCTGGTCGTTTTACATCATCTTCGGGCCCACACCGTAGTGTCCCCCCTCGAAAACACTTTGGCAGATTTTAGCCGCACGTAATTGATGATCCCCTGGCCGATGACACCTGCTCAAGTGGTTACCGCCCCAACATTTCCGATATTTTGAAAATTTGAAAATAGTTATTCAACCACTTTTGGTGGTGTAAAAGTTAAATATTGTAACGCAACAGAAATGCTGTCATCCATGTTACATAAATATTATATTAACAAAATAATAAGCAAGTCAATATCTAACCCCATGATAAAACAAAAGTCTAATAATTACATTTATGATTATAGATAAAGTGTAACAATAAAAAAGAGAAGCCGAAATATATATATAAATAAAACCACTACCAGGACTTACCTGTACGCAATCCTATCCACTTACCTGTTATTCGAATTTTACCAGAAGACCAAGGTCGCCACGATTATTTTTTATATAGGACAAAATATCGAAAACCTTTACACTTTACCTTAATAAAACGGACAATTTAGCAATCTGACCCCACCCAATTAAATAATTCAGAAAGATTCCGGAACGTTTAGACGAATTTTTTCAACACAGAAATAAGACAGTGGTAATGACGAAATAACTTAGACTAACACATTGTTTTGAAGTAAACTAAATAATTTTAATTAAGTAAAACAAGGACATAAAAAAGCAAATTTTCACATATACGTTTATAGATTACAGATTTCGGTTATGGATTTAAATATTATTCAAGACAGCCCAATCTGCTTACACACGCTTTCACACAAGTTAATACTTTACCCCTTGTTTATTATATTTTACAAACTCCTTTATTGTTTTACAACTGTTCACTACCGCGTGGCCGGCCGAACATGTGTTTTGTCCCGATTCGATTCCAATGTCCGTAATTTAACTGTTTGCGATTCGCACTTGCAACAATTTTTAAACTGCGGTGTGTTGAGTATTTCCTTGGGTCCCGGTCGGTCTTCTTGAATTAATTACATTCCCCGAAAACCCGACCAACCGGGCCCGAAACAAAATATAAGCGTCTGTAGCGGTACTCTGTACCTTGTGGACTGGGTGGCGTCTCTGACTAAGATCGACTGGCATAGGCGGTAGGAAGCTGCCGTTCACTGCCACCTGCTTTGCGTCGTCGTGCATGCTTATTATGTTGTACCATATTCAGTTTATGCATGGATTATAGCTGGTATATGTGTGTGTCCAGAGCTTAATATTGGACTTGGCTCTGATGATGTCACCAACAGTAGGCGGAGTTTAATGCGACTTCCGGGAGGTCTTAGAGAAGACGACGAATATTTTTACGCTCTGGCCATCTTAGTTTTTTGTCCAGAGCGTCCTTTTGAGCGCGTGCAGGTGTAGTTGCGCTTGAGCGTTGACACACATTTACAGAGTTCTGCGAATTTTTAGGGTGGTAAATTCTTCACCGCATTACTCAACAACAACCTGCGTCTTATTGCTTTGTTTCCAACTGTTCTGTTTCTCAACACTGGTCTGTTATACGGACAAATACGTTGCACAATAATACCTATTTGCATTATTTTATACAAGCCCCCGACCGAAAAAGAAATGAATAAAAATATATATATGCCCCAAACGGTTAAAATAAAAACACCCAAAATTTGACCCGCTACAATACCCCCTCGATGAGAATTCTGCTGTTCACGACAGAAGAAATCTCATCGATAAACCCCGAAGAGGACCGGTGAGGAACTAGTGCCAACAACCCCCTTGTTCTTAATCTCATGGGTACACGACCCCCCTGGCTCAGCGACCATGGACTCATCTGAACGAGATCACTGGACTTCTCCGTAAGAGATCCCAACACCGAGAAATCGAACAGACTCGCACCACCGCGCGCCTCGCCTTCTAACATGCTACCCCCAAAAATCCTCAATCCCTGGCTAAAATTATCCCAGCTCCTCCGCCGATATGTTTCCCCTTTTTGCAAGCTGGGCTGCCTTTAGCAGATACTGGGCTCGCACACACTAACATTACACATTACCATAACACATTAAAAGTAAAAAATTGCTTTTAAGATTTATTAAAAATTTTAAAAATTCAAAATTCAAAAAAAAAAATATTTTATCAAAAAATTCTCTTCCTTGTTTTTCTAAATTTTTGTTTCAAATGACTTAACCTAGACATTTCTACTAATCTAAACACATCCTTACTCTAACATGAGAACCACTTATAGTCTACCAATACAATGCAATACAATAAAATAAACATGGTTAATGCACACATAATAAAATAATCATTATCTAAAATATTCATTCGCTGGCAGGCGAAAAATCAAGTTTTTTTTTTTTCAAAAAAATTAAAATTTTAAAAATTTTAAAATTCCAAAAAAAAATTTTAATTTATTCATTAAAAAATTTTATTAAATTTATTTATTAAACAACATTTATTAAAATTATTCAAATATTGGTTTGAATTAATCAAACAAACAAATTAAAATTGGATTCCTACTATACAAGCTTAGTAGGTGTATGACCTCATCAGCTGATCGAAACTAGGTCAAGTCCAAAACCCTTGACCTACATATATTACGTATACTCTCTGCACCTCCATTAAACATCTGTAGCAATCTAACTCAAAGCACAAAACATAATAAAATGAAATATTTAAAATGAACAAAATATTAATATAATAATCAAATTGACTTTTACATAATAATAACATAAACAATTCTTAACTTTACATTATTTTCAATTCTATCCAAATTTTGTCACTGGCAAAAAAAAATGCAAATTTTATATCTTTATCATAAATCACTCTCTCTATGTAACAATCTTACTTTATTCTACTTTGGGTGATTTGAACTATTTATTCTCATTGACTGTACTACTTGAGCTGAATACCTATATAATCTTTCTCCCTCTGACTCTACTATTAACTTTTACTACATGACACCCATCTCTATCAAAACACTCTAAATTCAATTTACCTCTGGCACCGCTCATCTTTGTACTAGGATGTGTGTTCCCTACCTGGCTATAACCATACGAGCCAATGCCCCTCCAAAATATCGGCAAACACTCACGCGAACTACTCTATTCTCGCCACAACGCCATACGTTGCTCACACCTTACCACCTCACCCTTACTACAAAATATCATCAACAAATATGTTTAAATCTCATTCACATTACTCATCTCTACATATACTCACTACTACTGTGTCAACATCAATACTTCTCAAAAAATACTATAACATGTATAAACCAAACAACATTACCTTATATCATCTCTACTAATTCAACTTTAACTTTGACAGGTCTATATGTCACCTAAAATATTTATCATCCAAAAACTCTCTTTTATTTGCTTTCACCACTCGTTACTTCATTTCTCATTATCAAATTATTTTTTATCATTACATTAAAACGTCTGTAATACCTCAAACATTACATTGAGCATCAATTACTTAAAACATTTATAACTAATATACCGGTGACATGTTATTGCTGATCAGCTGATATCCTAACATAATGAAAACACATCTCAAATTTGAACAACTTATATGAAATATATATTTATTTTTATTTATTCTCACTTCTCACCTCATTGTTTCCCATTTCTCTGATTCTGGTTATTTATGTTAGCCTGCCAGACGATTTAATTATTAGCTAAATACACACATAATGAAAATACATATTCTTATCAACGCTTATCTAACAGACAACAATAAAATAATACACTTAAAATTATAGCATGAACACCTTATTTTTAAATATCTAAGCAGCTAGTTACCTGAACAGAGCATAAGCAGTTTTATTGAATCCAACCTTGAATATAAAAAAATGTTATGTTATTAAACTTTACATTCGTGACTCCTTTGCGTCACCTCCCAGCCACACACACTATTTCAGATTATGTTGGACTGTGGCGCCCATTCGCTTCCACAGAGACTGTATATTTTGGAGCAGGGTTTTACCTCTCCGTGTCTCTGCTTCCGCTATTAAGTTTTAAAGTAGGGAACATCATAATGTTCTTGTTAATAATCATACACCCTTAAAACGGATCTGCCACCGGTCTTGCTACCCCCACGCGGGCAGAGTGGCAGCCGCTGTTCCATAGTTTCCAGAGATTTCCTCTAATTGTCCCCCCAATGAATTTCAAATATATACCAATTTCAAGTCAGCTATGGTCAAGGGACTTGATATGACCATAGCTGGCCGCTAGCCAAAACCACGGTTAGTGCTGGTAAGACAGTAACCGCCCGAAAAGTCGAGGAAATCTAAACTTTTATTTCACTGCCTGTTTCATCAATACCATTATGTGCGACACGTTATTTAGTAATGTGTGTAATTTTTTTTTTTTTTTTTTTTTTTTTTTACACGGACAAGGTGTGCCGCACATTTATCGCCAGTTTGGCCTCCGATGGAGGTAACACTCACTGCTACCCCCAACCCATTTCGCTACTTAAGAGAGCACAGGCCACCCCCTTAATAGCCACATAATAACTAATTACAATTGACAACTAATTAAAATTTGTATATACATTATCATATAATATTTGCATCAACACTCATTTAACCCATTCATAACCTTTTACCGTTTAACTTTCTTGAAATTTTCAAAATTTATTATTGATAATCATTATTTATCATTTTTCATTTATTATTAAAATTTTTTAATTATCTTTATTTCTTGAACCAAATAATTTATCATTCATTACCAAATTTCCATCTCGTAAAGCAAACTGAATTTACAAAAAAATTAATTATACAACATTTACATAATCAATTAAAATATTTAAAATATATCAAATTGTTTTAATTAAATTAATTATTAACAATATAGAATTCATTACCATCCAAACAATTATAATTCTCTGATTACTTGTTTTCAAAATTAATTTGGTTTATTTATTTAAATTGCAAGTATTTCAATATTATTATCACACAATCATCTTACATACACACATATAAATTCACTATATTTTATTTACAACTCTTGTTAATTATTATTCCATTTTTTCCACACTTCTGTCCAAATCTGCCATGTCAAAAAACCATAAAACATAATGTTTAATTGTCTTTTATTGTTTTACAGTCTACCCTCCATCGTCACAAATTAACCTTGGTTCTACATAGCACTTTTCGATTTCGCTAACACACATACTGATACTTTGTGTGTCATAAACCCAAAAATCAAAGTCATCCGTCTTACCAAAATAATCTTGCAACCAGTCAACACTAAGTATATCTGTTAAGTCTCCGTTAGTAAATTTCTTCAATATCGGGTCAGTTACTTTCGTATTAAACATCAAATCATTCTTATTTAAATACTCTTCTAATACTTCTTCCAACTCACCATAATCTCTCTTTAACTTATATACTTCTAATTCTCTCTCATCATAACACCATCTCATACTTATAAAATCATTCCACACAGAGGGCATAATATCATACAAATAACATAAACAACTCCAGTCTTCTACTAATACGGGACTCTTGCCCTTCAAAAACTCTTGTGACCACATTAAATCATCGTAAATAATAAAAGGAAAATTTCCCCTCTGTCCCCACTCTACTACAACATTATTTCTCCTCTCTCTCTCTAACTCATACACACACATTAACATTTCATTATCAACTTCTACTCTTTCTACAATTACGTTATCACTCTCAACATCTACACCATCATTTTCTAACACCACATTTTTATTTGTCTTATCATTGTTATTACTTGTCAACTCATTATTTAAATTATCATTTCCACTACTACTTACCCCGTTATCTTTGTTTGATTTTAATTTGTCTATGACTTTCTCATTTTCTAATGCTATTTCGCCTAACCGCGTCTCTATTTCACTTAATCTTTTATCATAAATACAGCCTTGTTCTTGAATTTCTTTTTTCAATTCATTCAAATCATTTTTCTGTTCGCTAAATTTTTCGTCAAGGTAACTAAATTGTTGGTTAAAAAGCATTTGCATCATTCTTATTATTTCGTTATCTCGTACTTCCCCCATATTTAAATGTTATTTCTATTTCTTTTTATATATAAAAAACGACTGTTATTGTAAAATCAGAACGCCTAACACAACTGTGTACCTTACTATCACAAACCTAACCTACGTAAATATATGCGATATAATTTTTATACATTCGTCATTGCCACATCCTATTTTCTGTGTATTAAAATAGGTCTATCTCGTATAAAATTATAATTAAACGAAAATCCTGGCAGCGAGAGCCATTTGTAACAATAAAAAAAAGAAGCCGAAATATATATATAAATAAAACCACTACCAGGACTTACCTGTACGCAATCCTATCCACTTACCTGTTATTCGAATTTTACCAGAAGACCAAGGTCGCCACGATTATTTTTTATATAGGACAAAATATCGAAAACTTTTACACTTTACCTTAATAAAACGGACAATTTAGCAATCTGACCCCACCCAATTAAATAATTCAGAAAGATTCCGGAACGTTTAGACGAATTTTTTCAACACAGAAATAAGACAGTGGTAATGACGAAATAACTTAGACTAACACATTGTTTTGAAGTAAACTAAATAATTTTAATTAAGTAAAACAAGGACATAAAAAAGCAAATTTTCACATATACGTTTATAGATTATGGATTTCGGTTATGGATTTAAATATTATTCAAGACAGCCCAATCTGCTTACACACGCTTTCACACAAGTTAATACTTTACCCCTTGTTTATTATATTTTACAAACTCCTTTATTGTTTTACAACTGTTCACTACCGCGTGGCCGGCCGAACATGTGTTTTGTCCCGATTCGATTCCAATGTCCGTAATTTAACTGTTTGCGATTCGCACTTGCAACAATTTTTAAACTGCGGTGTGTTGAGTATTTCCTTGGGTCCCGGTCGGTCTTCTTGAATTAATTACATTCCCCGAAAACCCGACCAACCGGGCCCGAAACAAAATATAAGCGTCTGTAGCGGTACTCTGTACCTTGTGGACTGGGTGGCGTCTCTGACTAAGATCGACTGGCATAGGCGGTAGGAAGCTGCCGTTCACTGCCACCTGCTTTGCGTCGTCGTGCATGCTTATTATGTTGTACCATATTCAGTTTATGCATGGATTATAGCTGGTATATGTGTGTGTCCAGAGCTTAATATTGGACTTGGCTCTGATGATGTCACCAACAGTAGGCGGAGTTTAATGCGACTTCCGGGAGGTCTTAGAGAAGACGACGAATATTTTTACGCTCTGGCCATCTTAGTTTTTTGTCCAGAGCGTCCTTTTGAGCGCGTGCAGGTGTAGTTGCGCTTGAGCGTTGACACACATTTACAGAGTTCTGCGAATTTTTAGGGTGGTAAATTCTTCACCGCATTACTCAACAACAACCTGCGTCTTATTGCTTTGTTTCCAACTGTTCTGTTTCTCAACACTGGTCTGTTATACGGACAAATACGTTGCACAATAATACCTATTTGCATTATTTTATACAAGCCCCCGACCGAAAACGAAATGAATAAAAATATATATATGCCCCAAACGGTTAAAATAAAAACACCCAAAATTTGACCCGCTACAAAAGATAAATAAGGATGCAAGGTAGAAATAACGAGAATGAACAAACCTGTAAATTAGACAATAGTTAATGATCTATGTTCAGTGAAAAGTAAATCAATATGATACTGATGAGAAGTGTAAGAAGTAGAATAGTACAGAAATTGTCAAAGTAAATGACCATGAAAGTAAACAAAAATGAAACAATAATTTACCTTATAGCAATAGCAAGTAAGGATTTTGAATTAAATGATATTATTTTGTGACAACGAATGTTATGATAAAGTTTATGTTATGTTATACCAATTACTTGTTGAGTTAATGAAAGGTAATGAAACAAGAGTTATTATTCAATTACTGTTATAGAATGATGTGGGAAGCAGCTAGTTAGCGTTAATAGATTTCAATTTTCTTATATGTGATCCATAGATCAAGGTAAAATTGTCATTAGATATGAAAAGAATAATTGTTTATGTAAATGTTAATAGTTAAGATTTGATTATATGTATGAATTTATGTAAAAGGGCTATAGTTGTTCACCAGTTATAAACAAAGGTAGGTCCATACAATAAAAGGCCTAACAGCCAATAACACTATATAACCACTCATAACATAAAGGTTAGGTACGCAAGTTAATAATAATTAATGAATACGGTTCGAAGAGCTAGGAAAAAACATTAAATAAGTAATGATATATAATAAACCATCTCAATTTATACAAATTATGATAATGACACAATGCCATGATATCGATTGATAATGTTTGATATCGAAAAAAGTAGTAAATATAAAAGAAACAGGCTCATATCAAAAAACCAGCAGAATATATGTAGAAAATAATAAACCAACTATCGGTAAAGTTATATTCCGATATGATAGCAAATTAATAAGGAATAGACAAAAAATATATGAAATAAACACTATATACAAAACATGGAGAAGGAAGAAAAATAATGGGTTGCTATGGACTACAGGAAATGAAGTAGTTGTTGATTTTCAATTATTGCTTTTTATGATCTGAATGTGATGAGATTAAAAAATCTAAGAAAAGCCTAATATAATCGGAATATTCTAAATTATTTGATCATCTTATAAAACACAAAATTTTAATGACAATATTCTTGACTCTTGCCAGTACAGTTTAACCAAACGAAGCTATAGTATAATATCACAATAAAAAATAAATAACTGGGTTCTACAAGGAAGGACTTGAATTGTCCCATATCCGAAAGGAGTTGATGATATATTAAACCCAATATAAAGAGTTAACTGTATCACAATCAATAATATACACTACACTGGAACTCATAACCTTATAAATACACGGAACATCACCAATTACTTCAGACGAGAGAAGAACGTATTTGGATCCAGAAATTACAGAAGGAACCAGTCTGGCAGTAAATCAACCTAGGGAGCTGTATTTCCGAGGTGAACAGGACAAGAATTCCATTTTATTAACATCCGAAGAAAGAAAATTGTACAACCTAGCCATCCAGAACAGTGAAGTTATCAACCAACAGCCCACACGATTCGCTTCGTTCTAGTCTGGTAAATTATTATTGTATAAATCATATTAACTACACAACACTTCAAGTTTGTAAATCTTGCATTCTTATCTATGTATTTTTAATCTTCCCCACAGTTACAAGAACCTTCACACCCTGAATTAAGTTAATTACAAACTAAAACACATTATATAACCGAATCTAAATAAAGTATCGGACTGATCAATAATCGATTCACGCAATCTATAGCCTTTGTGTATGCCAGTTGGAACATATCTCATTCAATGTTGAAGAAGTAAACAAATAAAGAACCTTTGTATAGTTGCAAAATCTTGTCATTTGGAGTATGATTTAATGAGTTGGGAATAAAAAAGTAACTGACTAAGTATAGAATAATTGGTTAACCTAAACAGTGAATTAACCTCTAAGTTTCGTTGCCCCGGTACTACAGCGCTTATAGCGGAATTCTCCGACACCAAAGAGAGAGCGTTAAAATACAAAATTATACATAATTCTCTTCAAGGTATAATAGGGTTGAACGAAATTACAGAATAACACATTAATTATTTAAGTTTCAAGTACACTAACACTGATATTTTTTTAGAGAGATAAGTTAATATTAGTTAATTAAATCAATATATCCCACAACTCTAAATATCTCAGATATTTAAATAATTGAAGTAAATTAAAACGACCTAAGAGAGTAAAGACAGGGGAACATACCCATTCATAGCAACGAATAGGCTTACATTGCGTGACACATTATAAGACGCAAGTAGTCGTCTTATAACAAATTGACGAACCCAACAGTGGGGCTTAACCCAGTAATACCCGTTTTATAACAAATTGGCGCTCAACCAGTGTAGGGCTTAAGTTAAGTAAATATAATTACATTAATATTACTTAACCAGAGCAGGCAACTGTGGGAGACTAGAAATGCAATAAAGAAAGATGATGCAAAAGGAAACGAAAATGCAAGGACAAGAGAGACGATTAAGTTACGCGGAATGGACGACAGTACCATTTAAGAAATTCAGCAAAGAGTTGGGATACATAGAAAAGAATACCAATGATCACGAAAGAGCGCACATGAGTAGCGCGAATGCATTGGGAACACCAGACGACAAAATGACATTGAGAGAGATTTATGATGAATTGTGGGAGTTAGATGCCATGTGTAATAAAGAAAAGACTATTGGGATGACTAACGAAAAAGACGATAACAAGGTGGAAAGGATGACTGAAGAAGATTGGGAAAGATGGGACGATAATGAAGAAAAAATGAAAACCGAAAGAATAGGAGTATACGCCCAGGTGACAGAACAATATACTCAGGAAGACTATGAACAATGGAAACGAGAAATAAGACTACCTGAAAACCCAATACAAACAGAAAACAAAGAATTAAGAGAATGGATCAGGGTGATGTTTGAACTATCCCGAGAAGATATGTGTCACTGGAGGAAGAAACATAATCAAACAGAAGGATTTAGAGAGATGCCAAATAATAAAAAGCTAGAACAATCCAATGTACAAAAAGGAGTAAAAATAGTCAAAGTAAAGCAACAGAAGAAAATACCAGAACAAAAGAAGGAGGAAAGCTTCGAGGAATGGTGGGACAAATTTTAAAAAAATTCGGTAAGGTAATCGAAGAATGTGATAGGAAAATGAGTGATGAGGAGCGACAACAACTTGGACAGTGGATAGAACGTTTGAAGAAAGTGAATGAACCACTAGAAACCACTTCTGAAGGTAGAAAAGAAACAGAAATTAGAGAAGACCAAAATGCAGAGCCATCTGAAAAGAAGAATAGAAAGGACAAGGAGGAGATCCAAACCATGGAAGAGAATAGCCAGAAAATAAGAAAAACATGCAGAAGGAAAATAGTCAATACAAAAGAAGAAATGGACATGAGGAAAGGTGGATTAATTAGTACATTTAACATCCCAATTAATGAAAGAAGGGAGTTATGTAAGGGTATGAAATATAGAAGAAACTTCATGAAAATGACCAAAATGAACCACCATGGAATAATTACAAAAACCTTAAATAAATTTAAATGTCATTTAAATAAATCAACAATCAAAAAAGTATATGACCACATCAATTATATCGTTAACACGGAAGATACCCGTAAAACATTTAGTAAATAGTCCAGATATCGAAGGGAAAGGAAGGGTAGAATATACCAGTGATTATGTTAGAATAGAGGAGATACGATACCTGATAATTCAAAGGGAGCTAAATATGACTGAGTACCCTGACTTAAATGAAGACTTTGCATCAGCCGAGTTACAGTATTGGCTTTGTATCATGCACAAGAGATATGTAAAAAGTGTAGAAATTGGTATGAACACTGCAGTCATCCGGACAACGGGTGCAGTCGAATTAATGGACTATGGTTAGAAAAGAAACAGTCAACCAGAAAAATGGGACTGATTTGATGAAAACTGACCAGGCAACCAGTTGGAAAGAAAACGGAAATATTATGAATAAATTCTAAAATACAATAAGAACAACTTATCGATTTTGAAGAGAAAATACTTGGAATTTAAAAAGAATTTGAATTTGAATAAAACCACTAAATTCTAAAATACAATAAGAACCACTTATTATCGATTTTGAATAGAAAACACTTGTAAATAAAAGAGAATTTTTTGAACAATAAAATAAATAGAAAAAAATGTCATTCAAAATGAAGTAAGTCTGAATTAAAATATAGTTATGAAGAAGGTACTAAGAAGAGTTAATAACAAACCCCAAGATTACAGAAGAAAACTAGAATTATTACTAAACGTCTACAAAGAAATAGTGTGAATAATGAATAATGAAACCCCAAGATAAAAGTTTTTACATCAAATCTACCTATGCAAAATAATAAAAGAAAAATAATATGACTAAAATACATACCGCATTGCCAAGTGAAAGAAACAACTTCAGTAAACGATTGATTGTAACCAATGTAATATTAAAGAAAACGAGGAAAAAAAAATATTTATGAACATAATTCATTGAAATATAAACAGCCAAAATAATGAAATACGATAAGAAAAATAATAGTTGAGCTAAGGACTGTATCTAGTCAGAAACACAGTTATAATGATAATCAAACAATAACTATTTAGAAAATATTGAGATCAGAAAAACAAATGAAGAAGATACTTAGCGTTATTATCACAACAAGAAAGAAAAAACAAAAATAATTACAAATGATAACTGTCAGAATTATTATCAAAGAATGTTTAAGGAAACTAAAATGGAATCACAAAGTATGAAGGATAGTAATAAAGAAATATAAAAGCAACAAAAGAAAAAAAAATTCCCAAATATTTATTATTAATTAAATAAGGAGATTATTATATTTTATAGCTGACTGTAGATGAATTCCAGCAGTACTATATTAAGGTGTAGTGTGGGCAGCAGAGTATGAAGCCAAACAGTGCCTCTCTGAACTGTACCAACGCACATATTAGGGATTGTTAGGGAAATTAAATATTTAAGGAATATTAGAATAGTTGCAAAAATGACCTCAGTTTCCAGAAGAGTAGGACAAAGAAAACAGAAAGAAATTAGATGACAGAAGAATAATTGAGAAATACAGTCATTACAGTAATTATAAGTAGAAGAGATGTGAACCTAAAGTATCATTGAATATTGTAGCCAACTATCAACAAATACTGTTTACAGAAATTAAAAATGATCAAGAATGTTAATTGAAATAATGAAATGATATTAAATAAAGAATTATTAATACTAGTCTAATGAAGTTATATTGAGAATCCCATCGTCAACCATTAATATTGATATGAAGAAAAGGCATGTGAAAAAGACAAGTTTATTTGACCTAAACTTCATTCAGGTAAACTAAACTTTTTTAGGAGGGGGAGCATATGTAATGCAACAGAAATGCTGTCATCCATGTTACATAAATATTATATTAACAAAATAATAAGCAAGTCAATATCTAACCCCATGATAAAACAAAAGTCTAATAATTACATTTATGATTATAGATAAAGATAAATAAGGATGCAAGGTAGAAATAACGAGAATGAACAAACCTGTAAATTAGACAATAGTTAATGATCTATGTTCAGTGAAAAGTAAATCAATATGATACTGATGATAAGTGTAAGAAGTAGAATAGTACAGAAATTGTCAAAGTAAATGACCATGAAAGTAAACAAAAATGAAACAATAATTTACCTTATAGCAATAGCAAGTAAGGATTTTGAATTAAATGATATTATTTTGTGACAACGAATGTTATGATAAAGTTTATGTTATGTTATACCAATTACTTGTTGAGTTAATGAAAGGTAATGAAACAAGAGTTATTATTCAATTACTGTTATAGAATGATGTGGGAAGCAGCTAGTTAGCGTTAATAGATTTCAATTTTCTTATATGTGATCCATAGATCAAGGTAAAATTGTCATTAGATATGAAAAGAATAATTGTTTATGTAAATGTTAATAGTTAAGATTTGATTATATGTATGAATTTATGTAAAAGGGCTATAGTTGTTCACCAGTTATAAACAAAGGTAGGTCCGTATACAATAAAAGGCCTAACAGCCAATAACACTATATAACCACTCATAACATAAAGGTTAGGTACGCAAGTTAATAATAATTAATGAATACGGTTTGAAGAGCTAGGAAAAAACATTAAATAAGTAATGATATATAATAAACCATCTCAATTTATACAAATTATGATAATGACACAATGCCATGATATCGATTGATAACGTTTGATATCGAAAAAAGTAGTAAATATAAAAGAAACAGGCTCATATCAAAAAACCAGCAGAATATATGTAGAAAATAATAAACCAACTATCGGTAAAGTTATATTCCGATATGATAGCAAATTAATAAGGAATAGACAAAAAATATATGAAATAAACACTATATACAAAACATGGAGAAGGAAGAAAAATAATGGGTTGCTATGGACTACAGGAAATGAAGTAGTTGTTGATTTTCAATTATTGCTTTTTATGATCTGAATGTGATGAGATTAAAAAATCTAAGAAAAGCCTAATATAATCGGAATATTCTAAATTATTTGATCATCTTATAAAACACAAAATTTTAATGATAATATTCTTGACTCTTGCCAGTACAGTTTAATCAAACGAAGCTATAGTATAATATCACAATAAAAAATAAATAACTGGGTTCTACAAGGAAGGACTTGAATTGTCCCATATCCGAAAGGAGTTGATGATATATTAAACCCAATATAAAGAGTTAACTGTATCACAATCAATAATATACACTACACTGGAACTCATAACCTTATAAATACACGGAACATCACCAATTACTTCAGACGAGAGAAGAACGTATTTGGATCCAGAAATTACAGAAGGAACCAGTCTGGCAGTAAATCAACCTAGGGAGCTGTATTTCCGAGGTGAACAGGACAAGAATTCCATTTTATTAACATCCGAAGAAAGAAAATTGTACAACCTAGCCATCCAGAACAGTGAAGTTATCAACCAACAGCCCACACGATTCGCTTCGTTCTAGTCTGGTAAATTATTATTGTATAAATCATATTAACTACACAACACTTCAAGTTTGTAAATCTTGCATTCTTATCTATGTATTTTTAATCTTCCCCACAGTTACAAGAACCTTCACACCCTGAATTAAGTTAATTACAAACTAAAACACATTATATAACCGAATCTAAATAAAGTATCGGACTGATCAATAATCGATTCACGCAATCTATAGCCTTTGTGTATGCCAGTTGGAACATATCTCATTCAATGTTGAAGAAGTAAACAAATAAAGAACCTTTGTATAGTTGCAAAATCTTGTCATTTGGAGTATGATTTAATGAGTTGGGAATAAAAAAGTAACTGACTAAGTATAGAATAATTGGTTAACCTAAACAGTGAATTAACCTCTAAGTTTCGTTGCCCCGGTACTACAGCGCTTATAGCGGAATTCTCCGACACCAAAGAGAGAGCGTTAAAATACAAAATTATACATAATTCTCTTCAAGGTATAATAGGGTTGAACGAAATTACAGAATAACACATTAATTATTTAAGTTTCAAGTACACTAACACTGATATTTTTTTAGAGAGATAAGTTAATATTAGTTAATTAAATCAATATATCCCACAACTCTAAATATCTCAGATATTTAAATAATTGAAGTAAATTAAAACGACCTAAGAGAGTAAAGACAGGGGAACATACCCGTTCATAGCAACGAATAGGCTTACATTGCGTGACACATTATAAGACGCAAGTAGTCGTCTTATAACAAATTGACGAACCCAACAGTGGGGCTTAACCCAGTAATACCCGTTTTATAACAATATCCACACTCAGTGAATCTCTGCCGGCCGTGTGATGTGCCGACCGGCTCAATTCACGGTCCAGGCGAAAATGGCACAGAGTCTTTGTTAAACATTGCGTAGGTGGGGCAAAAACTACGTCACCAGTCTTTTGTTCGTATAGCCAAGCCTCGAGTTGTTTACAAAAGTATGCATTCCTTCAGCTGTCATCAGGGCTAGGCTCGTTATCGCTATATGTGACACATGGTTTTTTGCTATGTTTGCAGTTTTACAATGAATGCGATCGAAATCCTGTCAATTCCAATCTGCGTTGTATAAAATATTATATAGTCCACTCACCAAAATTTTATAGGGATTATGAAATATTACAAAATTTATTACAAAATAATTGTTAGGAAATAAATACAATAATTATGGTTTTTAGGACCATATTTTTATAAAAGTAGGATTGTACCAGAATTGTACCATCACAAAACCCCCTCAATGCAAGATTTTGTGCCGAAGCATAAAAACTTTCATTGACACATTCGTACTTCCTAAAGGAAACAGCCAGGATATGTTGCCACAACCCCCTTACAATTTATATAAAAAGAAATACAATAACTCACCCGTGGTCCGATGATGATGACAGGACCTGCATGACCTTACTGGACTTCTCCTTTGAGATCCCAACACCATAAGGCCAATCAGGCGCGTAACGTTCCTGCTCTGACACGCTGGCCAGCTCAGGACCGCCGTCATAACATCACCACACACTGAAACAATAAATTAAAAATATCAAAATAGTGGCTTGGTATATTACTCTATCCTTAACTGATCTGTTTCCCCTTAGCTATGTGCTGGTTTGCGTTAATAAGCACTGGGTTTGCTTGAAATACAAAAAATACAAAATACAAGAATTGTATAGAATTGCCATTCTCTTCATGGACTACCATTTAATTGTAAAAATTGTTTCGATTCCCATCGATAATAATTAACTCTTTCTGTTTCATAATTAATGTAATTATAAAAGAAACAAATATTTAAATAAAATACATGGAAATTCACATATAAATCCCAAATATTACCTAAATCTCCCAATATTACTCAAACGTGGAGAAAAACATTTTATAGAAAAAAATAATTAATAAAATCTTATTGAAATTAATATTATTATTATTATTATTATTATTATTATTATTATTATTATTATTATTAACAGTTAATAACTGGCACTATCAATAATATTTACCCCTCTTTCTCCTCCACACACACTATTTCTTATACATCATGTTAAAATTTCCATGTTAATACATAATACATAATACATAATACATTAATACATTTAATACATTGAAATAGTTAATTCATATTTAATCTTGATCAGAATTTACACATTCTACCTATTTAAACTTGCATTTAAATTATAAAAATTACAATTTCAATTAATTAATTAATGCTTTTAATTATTTGACTTTTATTAATTAGTAATCAATTATCTATCAATTATTTATTATTAATTTATTTCAAATTTATTATTAATATTCATATTACATTATTATTATTTCATTTCATTTCCTATTTCATTTCTACTCTGAACTTTCTACCTAACTTTTCACATTCTTATGTTTAGTTATGTTATTGTTTAGTCTGGGTGGCTCCTGTATTCACTATGATTTTATTTATTACTAGCGGAATACCCGTGCTTCGCTACGGAGTTTCACGTTGTACGTAATGAAAATGTTAGTTTAATTAATAAAGTTCAATTAAAGTAGGTTTCTTAAAAATAAATAGCTGTTGCCCACAACTTGTTCGCGTGGTCTTCAATTTAATGCTATAATATATTTAGAACAGAATCTATTCTATTGGGTTGCCATAGTAACCAGATCTAATAGTTTTTTAAGACCCCAAAGGACCCCCCAGAGGATCGTATCGAAAAAAACACCTGTCCTATGTTGGTTCTCCCCATTGCGTAAAATATTTGTGCCAAGTTTGGTTGAAATCGGTCCAGTGGTTTAGGAGGAGATGTGGAAGACCCCAAAGGATCGTATCAAAAAAACACTTGTCCTATGTTGGTTCTCCTTTTGCGTAAAATATTTGTGCCAAGTTTGGTTGAAATCGGTCCAGTGGTTTAGGAGGAGATGTGGAAGACCCCAAAGGACCCCCCCGAAGGATCATATCGAAAAAACACATATCCTATGTTGGTTCTCCCGTTGCGTAAAATATTTGTGCCAAGTTTGGTTGAAATCGGTCCAGTGGTTTAGGAGGAGATGTGGAAGACCCCAAAGAACCCCCCAAAGGACCCCATCGAAAAAATTCAGAAACCTTCGCGGGCGTGCGCACAACAACTCACCGAAGTTTCATCGCAATCGGATGAATGGTATAGGAACGCATACGGGACAAACAAAGAAACATTCATTTTTATATATAAGATAATCTTACTCACCTTTCTTCTAACTAACAACCAAATTTACCTATCATGACACCAATTTCTCAATTATAAACACCTTTCACTAATTACATTCTGACGATAAATCCTATAGCACTGCGCGTCTTTGTACAGAGATGGGTGTTCCCTGCCTGGCTATATACATTCATAATATTTTGCCCTTCCAAAAAATTTGGCAAACACTCCCTTAAACTACGCTATTACCTGCCACAACGCTATACGTTGGCCACTCCTTATCACCTCACCCCCACTACAAAATATCATCAACAACAAATAAATGTTTAACCTTTACTTTACTCACCTCTACAAATAATCACTAACTACTGTGTCCCTAAATATCTAATACTCTCTTTGTATTATTTACTTTAAAATTCTTAACTATCTAACTCCCATTAACTTCAATTAAATAACTCACATGCCTTTATCTATACCCAGGCTCTATTCCCTTTTTAACACTCTACCTTACTGTAATCATTGACAATTGCTAAAATTTATCTCTCACCTACTCATAACAATACATCTCAAATATATATTCTTACTTAATCATTTATTATTATTCATTAGGAATTACCTTCATTACAAATTAAATAATAATTTAACTTCATTAGAAACTTTCTATTACAATTAATAATTTACAACTTCAGTTACAAAGTTAGTACAACTTTCTTTTGTACCATTAATTCAGTAATTACTCTTTAATTATTATTCAATTATTTAAACTTGTTTAGTTAAACAAAAACATGTTAATTGTTAATTATTAAAACAATACATAATACACAGTGTACATAAAATTTACCTGTAATACACAACATCAAAATACATAAATACATTGATATTAACACATAAACACAATGAAAAATATACAATCCAAACTCATTATTTTGTCATTAATCAAATCAGTCCATATGCAGTCCAATTCAAAACCACTTTTCACATATATTAAATGTTCATTACACAAAACAATCTATCCTCCATCGTTGAATAACATTCTAATCTTAGGTCTATTTATCTTATTGTTTAGTAAATGACTTTTATTATTATAATCATTATAATAATTATCAAACATTTTATATATGTCGTTTACAATCTCATTTACATTAATAGAGGTATTTCCTATTAGTTTATCATATGGCAGGTCACAATCGGGTATAGTTCTGTCTCCCTCAGTATTATATGTTATAATCGTATTAGTCATATTGTCATCAGAATTATTATCATAATTTTCTACCACTACACCTGTAACTTCGCAAGGTAAGTGCTTGATACCATTATTATCATCATCTATTATTATTTTAATTTCACTTTTACTACAAGGTAAGTATTCATTATTTTCATTCACCATCTCTACTCCTAACCTTTCTCTAACCTTTCTACAAGTTCTCTATACTTTCTATTTACTTTAAAAATCTCTATTACTCTCTTTCTCTCACCATATCTCTCACAATACCTCTCTACACTTTCTCTCTTCAAATATGCAGGGGTCACTAATTCAAAATTACTGCAACCACCTATGAGGTACACAAAAACACCAAGGAACTCTATTTGTAGACCTTTTGTCTCCCAAATATAAATTGAAGGAACTCTCATCCTTATTAAAAATACGTGAAGACTTGACTTCACCCCCTAACACAACATCAAAGGAAAATTCTAACCCCTGCACCCCTTTAACAAATGTACTTTCTCTCAGCTCTCTCTCTGACTCAACACACTCAAACACCTCATTTTCACTCATAATACTCTCATTATCTTTTTCTAATATCATATCATTCTTACTACCTGTAAACTCATTATTCAAATTATCACTGTTACTTACTTTATTAATCAGTACTTCGTTTTTTTGTCATATTTTCACTACTACTCACCTTCTGATTCTCTATTTGGATTAATTGCTCATCCAACTTTGAAATTACTATATCACATTGCTTATTAAGATTATTGTTACGTTTTTTAATTTCTCTTTTTATTTCGTCAAATTTCTCATTGAAATCACTTTTAATAATAGATTTTAGTGTTTTAATTTCATTTTTTATTTCAGTTTTGAAATTATTAAAATTTTCATTCTGTTTATCAAATTTCAAATTAGAATCTCTTTTTTGTTCATCAAACTTCTCGTCTAACTTTAACAATAATTGCATCATTGCACTAATCTCATCTTGTTTATTTTCTGACCTAGTTGAGATGGATGTGTTGACTTTCTCTGTATCTACAGATGCAAGCGTATTCGACTCGTCAATCTGACTAGTTTGTGTTGATGGAACATCCATCTCACTAGTCAAATCTACATCAGTTGTACTGATTTCTATAGTTTTATTGTCATTGGTACTCATGTTTGTTATTATATCTCTAACACATATATGTTTATAACCTAGTAACTTAACCCTATCTTACACACGTGTTTATGTACTTACAAAATTATTTCAGGCAATTATTCCGCTTTCCTGGTAGGTATACTCAACATAAAATTAAGTTTTATGTCGAGTCACTGTTCGGTCGCGCCAAATGTGATTATACAAATCACATGCCAATAAAATATACTTAACAATTATAACACTGAATAATTACGGGCGCCATGATGCAAGTCTGTGCAACAACATATGAGATTAGGCTTACCTTGCGGTCCAGGATTCGTGTTAATGAACCAGTAATGGTGAAATGTATTACCTGAAATAACTCACTCGTGCTTGTAATTTTTACCAATGACACTACCCTTTATTCAAACACTACTCACAAAAGACATATTCCCATATATTCACAAAAAAAAAGTGTGCCAAACATGCACGTTTTACGCCTCGGGGCGTAGTCCCATTTATCTGAACATAAACATTAATAATAATTACATTTTTTTGACCCTCCAAAATAAACATTTGTTATAACTATGGTATACTAAACATGATAAACAAAAAATAGTTGCACAACCCAGCACTTGGTAAATTATTTAGTTCACTCTCTCTCTCTCTCTCTCTCTCTCTCTCTCTCTCTCTCCCTCTCATTCTCTGGTACAAATTTGTTATTTTATGAGCTCATTTTAATTTAATTGTTTATTAAATGAATATTTTAAATTTTGAATTGGTCATTTGAATTTAGTTATGAACTTGAATGATATAAATATTGGACCGGTCTCACCAACTTTTTGGACAGGTCTCACCATACTGCTTAGATCAGTCCATCGTGCACAATCTGGTCGTTTTACATCATCTTCGGGCCCACACCGTAGTGTCCCCCCTCGAAAACACTTTGGCAGATTTTAGCCGCACGTAATTGACGATCCCCTGGCCGATGACACCTGCTGAAGTGGTTACCGCCCCAACATTTCCGATATTTTGAAAATAGTTATTCAACCACTTTTGGTGGTGTAAAAGTTAAATATCCATACTCAGTGAATCTCTGCCGGCCGCGTGATGTGCCGACCGGCTCAATTCACGGTCCAGGCGAAAATGACACAGAGTCTTTGTTAAACATTGCGTAGGTGGGGCAAAAACTACGTCACCAGTCTTTTGTTCGTATAGCCAAGCCTTGAGTTGTTTACAAAAGTATGCATTTCTTCAGCTGACGTCATCAGGGCTAGGCTCGTTATCGCTATATGTGACACATGGTTTTTGCTATGTTTGCAGTTTTACAATGAATGTGATCGAAATCCTGTCAATTCCAATCTGCGTTGTATAAAATATTATATAGTCCACTCACCAAAACTTTATAGGGATTATGAAATATTACAAAATTTATTACAAAATAATTGTTAGGAAATAAATACAATAATTATGGTTTTTAGGACCATATTTTTATAAAAGTAGGATTGTACCAGAATTGTACCATCACAACCGTCCAGATGCGTTAATGCGCGGCTCGCCTAAAACTGTACTCGACAATGTAAACCGACCGGCCGACCAGTAAATTATGTGATTTAAAGTAATACAACGAGAAATCATGTCATAGTGATCAATCAGAAGAATCTGCAAGTAATAACAGTCTAAACTTATTTTCGGAGTGTGTTAGCAAAATCGAGAGTTAACAGTGATGGTGTAACCGCGTGGAGACGGCGATAAAAGGATGAGTACATACTATAAGCAGTTGACCAGACAAAACACTTCAAAATTTTTTACGAATTAAATATCGAAACCCATTATGAAATGTTAAGAAAGCGCTTTAAACTAAAAAGGGAAAAGTATGAATGAGTGTATGAGCAATTACTGGGTTGTCTTCCTTAAACTAATGATTAGAGTAACTGAAACAATGTTAAAGTAAATGTTTTGCTTTTGTTTGTATTTTAAAAGAGAAAAGTAAAAAAAAGAAACGGTAATAGTTTGAGCAGTAAAATGGAAAGCAAGTAAATTCAGAAGTAGTACAGTATAAAGAAGGTTGAATAAAAATGTGAGTTGATTAACCAATGCAATGAGAGTAATTATTACAAAATAAAACCCTAAATCACTTATAGGTACAAGTTCACATGAAGACTCTTGAGACCCGATAAAGGTAAGGGATTTGTGTATGTTTATTAAAAAATTATTTTGTAAAGAAAGTTGTAAGTTCTCAGTGTAGTGTCGAGTTGCGCCGATATGCAGGTAAAAAGTAGGTATAATCCCGTGGGTGTCAGCCAGTGGTCAACTAATTGGTAGAAGGGCCCACGAAACTTGTGACTGAAACATCCTCAGCTGCTGCAAGCGTTCAAGCATGATGCTTCATGACATTCGAGCATTTCGAAGGGATTTTGATACAGAAAAAAGAAACATTCTCCTCCTCTTTCACATCTAACTTTTACGATCTGCGTTAAATAATTTGAAAATCACAGCAAACTAAATTATATTGTTTTAACATTCTCTACTCGGCTAGTCGTTCACCACCACGATTTTTCCATTTACGAGTATTCTTTTTGTTGCCCATAGTAATATAATAATAATAATAATAATGGCTGCCATGTGTACCACCGAAGCAGCTTAGGAGTCAGGCAGGGTAGGCTGCCTTACGCGAGCCGTATAGCGTACAAGGAAGGAAGTGTGGCCAGCACTACTCTTCAGCAGCCACCCATTATTATCCCCAGGATGTTATCCCAGGTACTCATTTTCAACAGGCTGAGTCGACCTGGGGGCTGAAAAACGCACCTTGATTTTTATGGTGCGGGCCCGGGAATCGAACCCAGGACCTCTAGATTAGTAGCCAGGTGCCCATAGTAATAATTAAATAACAATAAAGATAAAGAAAAACAGTGAATCATAATGTCACACAGTCAAAACAGAACACAGTTGTACAACACAGAGCATCAGCGTAAAGCGATAACACGAACGCGATGGCAAACGTAATTTACCGCCGCTGCATTCCAACTCTCTTCACAGTAACCTTGAGATACCCCTCCAGTCCGGCGCCATATCGTCTAATCGTCCGCACCTTACACTGTATCCATCTGCCACATAAAAGTTGCTCTCTTGACCACCAGGTGGCAGAGTTATCACTTGTTAAAATTTGACAGCCTGTTGTGAACACAGTTTTATTTAAAACCAAATAATATTGTCATCAGAGACATAAACATTATTGTATTATATATCTTTCCAAAGACAATGAAATTATGAAGCAACTCCCTGCTTCAGAATCATTATTTTGTTTATTACTTTCACTAGTCAAGGTCAAATAATGTAAAATGTAATTTTTTTTACACTAATTATAGTTTTAGAACTTTTTATAGTGGATACAGTCCAGATTTTTGAGATCTTTAAAATTACACCTCGTTTGTAATTTTCTGTTTATGATTAAGGGAGAAATGTTGTGAATAATAAAGCATTGTTCTTATGCACTTTGAAATTCAATATGGCGGTGCATATGCAGACCCTTAAAGACAGAACGTCAATTGAACAAGTCGATGAGTTTAAATACCTAGGGGCACTAATAACACGGGAAGGCCTAGGAAAACCCAAAATCAAAAAACAAATAGAACAGAGCAGGAAAGTTTTAGGAAGCTTGGACTCTTATTTGGTGGAACAAACATTTCGAGAGCCACAAAGATTCATATAGGAAAAGCTTTTGTAGAATCAGTTCTGTCTTACGGCTGTGAGGAAAGATGTTGAGCACGGAAATTATACAATTGAATGTCGTGGAAATAGAGTATCTCCGTAGAAGTGCCGGAGTCTCAAGAAGGGAGAGAGTAACCAGCAAGGAGATCAGAAGAAGGATGCATACAGAAGACACAATTATTAACAGAGTAGAACGAAGAGGCCTAAAGTAGTTCGGTCACTTACTCCGAATGGATGAACAGAGATGGCCGAGGAAAATATTTCAGTGGAAGCCCCCAGGCAGAGGAAAAAGGGGCAGACCTAGACTGTCCTGATATGAAAACATGAGGAAGGCCATGGAACATTATAACTGTAACGACCACTTAGGCCGATACGTAAAATTTAAAAACTAGACCACTTGGCCTAGCGGAAGCGAAAAGTGTGCTGGACCCCAAAGTGACAGGACTTGCAATAAAATACTCTTGTAACCAGTAACAATTTTTATTAGTGCTATTTCTGTTATCATAACATGTTTAGTTAAACGTCTTCAAACAACTGAATTCTAGTCTGATTTACATTACAACATCAATTTAAATTATGCCAAAAGTTTAGTTACAATATTATACAGGGTCCGCCAGTGAAGCGGGAAATTTTGAAAGTCCAATAGTTCATTTTCTGCTCACGAGAGGGTGTGGAGGTTTTCGATTGTAGTTTTACATTTAATGCCATTTGTTAAACATTGTGACGGAACAAAAGTCTGTCTTCATATTTATTTGCCTTAAAGAGATATTTTATTGTAATTTTTATATAATAAAGATGGTTAGGTTGGCTTCCTGAGAGATATAAAACACGACGCAATTTCGTCTGTACCATTCGACTCAAGGTCGAGGCCTACGTGCGTATTGGCAGCGATGTGCGCAAAGCAAGTGGAAAATCAGACTGAAACGGCAGTAATAATGTCAGAAACGTAATCACAATGACGCAAAACCATGACGCAAGCCAAATAAAACAATGGAATAATGACGTCATAACACTCCTACATGCATAGATCGTACCCATGTATTGTTCTCAGTCAGCCATAACTACTCAAAGGGTACACACGATGTACAATTCGCCGGCAGAATATTGCCAGCAAAAGTGTCTTGTGTAATCATGAATATAGTTAAAATGTAGACAGTAAAAATTTAAACAATAATTGGTAAATAACAACACAAAAATGGAATTTAAATTTAGTGAAATATAGAGACAGACAATCAGGAACGTTCAGCCGAACATCTGCCCGACCATGGTCAATGACGGACGCCAACTTCAATTCTACACTAGCAGGGAAGTCAAAAATCATAACTACCTTTTAATATTCTTTTTGAACGCAAAATTTTACTAAATTCAAAATGTACCTTTGTCAATGTATGTGTGGGTGAGAGCATGATACTGTGTGTGTGCCGGCATACAGAAAATAATTAAGGCATTGGTTTGTGTGCAAATAAAGATCTGTAATGTAATAGAGCAATAGAGCTGCAGCAAATTTAAAATGGTTTTATAATGAGATTAAATACCAGAAAGAAATAAGTAAAAAATTAATGAATAACTAATAAGGGCGGAAGTAACGTGAGACGCCATTTTGTTTGATTTTATAAGACACCATGTTTTTTGATATTCATAAATGTAAAGTATTTAGCGTCATTAAACAAAGTTTTTTATGCCACCACTATTGTTGTTAAAAGCATTATTTCAAGACCCAGCTCAGTCTCTGATTTCGGTTTAAAAGAACTCTGGACCCTATAGAGAAAGGCAGTGGACCATGTGCTTCAGCGCATAATTATGATACTCACATGGTAAGTACGATAGTAATAAAGCAAAGAATAAATTTGTTAATAAATATAAGGTAACAAATGTCGCCCTCGCCCAGAACTAGGGACTCAATTGTTTATAAGTTTTTATTATCTTAACAACATCGGGCAGTGGTCCGGTGCACAGCATGCTTTCTGCGTAAAATCGTTTTATAAGAATGGTGACTGTGTGACTTCTGTACAACGATTGTTTCATAATCATTTCAATATTCCACGACATGGAAGAGTGCCGTCCGCTCATGCAATTATGTCATGGGTGAAAAAGTTTGAAGAAACTGGTTCCACATTAAACTTAAAGCATAGAGGAGCAACAAGGTCTGTAAGAACAGAGGAAAACATTGAAAGAGTTCGAGTAGCATTGACGCGTAGTCCACAACGTTCTGCAATGAAACATGCATCCGCACTAAACATTAGTGACACATCGTTACGATGAATTTTGCATAAAGACTTATCTTTTCATCCTTACAAAATTCAAGTAATCCAGGAGTTGAAAGTCCATGATGATGAAATAATGAAAATTTATTTTAAATGATGAAGAAAACTTTATTTACTGCATGTTTATGTCAGATGAAGCACATTTTCATTTGAATGGATATGTAAACAAACAAAATAGTCGATATTGGAATGATGAAAACCCAGGTGAGTTGCATGAAAAGCCATTACATAGTCCAAAAGTTACGGTGTGGTGTGCAGTTTCATCATCTGGCATTATTGGGCCATATTTTTTCCAAGACGATAGAGGAAACACCACAACTGTCAATGCAGACCACTACACACACATGGTCAGAACATTTTTGATGCAACAGCTCCCTAGGTTTCCGGAAATTAATTTTTTCCAGCAGGATGGGGCCACAAGTCATACTGCTCGTGTGTCCATGGCTGCTTTAAGAGAACTCTTCCCGGACGGACTCATATCCAGATATGGCGACATCTCGTGGCCTGCAAGATCCCCAGATTTGTCCGCATGCGACTTTTTTCTTTGGGGATTTCTGAAGAGCAGGGTGTACATTGATAGACCGCACACCATACCGGAATTAAAAACGAATATCAGACAAGAAATTGCACGGATTCAACCTGACCTGCTTCGTCGAGTGATGGAAAATTTTCGGTCAAGATTAGAAGAATGTTTACACAGAAATGGCTCTCACTTAAGCGGCGTTATTTTTAAAAAGTAAAATAATGGCATACTTTACTCAACTCAAATCTGTAAAAAAAAATTCTGATAATAAATGTTTCATGAAAAAATTGGGTACTTTTAATTTTCCAACTTCACTGGCGGACCCTGTATTTAAAACAGCTGGGCTTCTGGTACTCTTTTGTTTAAGAGCATGTCTTTATATTGGTATAAAATGTCAGTTACACTTGATTTAAAACCCGTGGAGTTGTTGATTGTTGACTGGTTTAGTAATTGGAATACTCCCACCTGTACTTTTGAAGAACTCAAATGATACCATGTAGACCAGTGTGCAATGAGTGTTGGTAGTGGTGCTTGAAGTGTTCAGAAGTTCCAGCCAGTTTCATTCTGGGCAGATGTCTTTTGGTGTTCTGTAGTAGGTGTTCTGGGCCTGACAGCTTCGGGGAGCATCCTGCTGCACTGGTCTGCAGATGGTGACTGGTGTATGTGTCACTATCTCCGCATCCCCTTTCTCCCGGCTGTACGGGGACCCTGAAATGCTTTACTAGGTTACGAAGTCATTTTCTCCCGGCTGTACGGGGACCCTGAAATGCTTTACTAGGTTACGAAGTCATATTGATATATCAACTAAGTACTTCCCCCTGGGCCGTCAGACCAGCAAACACCCCATCGGAAGGTTGGAGTCGAAATGAGGAAGAAGCACGTATTCTTCGAACCCACCATGCCACATAAACTCAACCTGTTGCGGATTGCTGAACATAAACTTTGGCAAGCAACCATCCATCTGCACACAAACAGCTGATACGGCTTACTAGATTGCTTCGCCGTAGCGCAGACACGGCCTTACTAATCAAGTTAGCTTTGCGACCCAACTGCGACATGCTATTGCGGTCTTCCACGTTTAAATCACGCCAGGAAAATTCAAACCCTGGCACATAACTTGGCAGAAAAAGATGCACAGGACAGAAATAGATGGCAGTTAGGTGTGGGTATGCGGCAATACCCAATGAAAATCCCCTTTGAGAAAGAGTAATTAAACAGGAAAACAGAGGTACTAGGGAAAGAGCTAAGAAAAAATAATAAATTCTGCAGTACTAATAAAAACAAATATAAACCTTAGGGAATAGAAGTGGAAAATTTATGATGGTATAGAGAGTTATACAGAGACTCCAGAGTCTGTCCTGGAGTCGACTTTCAGGTGGATAGAAAGATGAAAGAACATATTGTGCAGTACGAATACACTAACATTCGAATTTTACAACTGAAATTTAAAAAAAAACAAGAGATAGATATCTCTTATCTATAATTGATAATAGGAAAGTAGGGTATGAAGGAGGAGAGAGAAGACAACAGCAAAGATACAAGCGGTATTAAACCAAGTTAAACAAAAATGACTACTGCACAATAACAAGACGTCTAGAATACATACAGGAAATATACTACCTGAAAAAGTACAGGGTTGAACAAATTGATTCCATATGTTTGTACCAGTCACAATGTAGGTACTACTGTCGATGAAGGTAAGTGGGAGTATTGCCGCGACATAGTGCTAGTTGCACCAGTTTAGTTACCACTAGTTAGGCACAAACATCATGCTTTCGTAACTGAAGCATATACCAAAAATAATTATTCTGATGTAGCTATGGAGTGTTTACTTTGCAGCCATTTAATTGAAACACGGCTCTGCCCAGTAGGAATACAATATTGTGATCGGTTAATAATTTCAGAAACACTGGTTCTGTGCTTTAAAATAAGAAATCAACTGGACAAAAATGTAATGTGAAAACGTCTGAAAACATTGGAACTGTCAGATTACCTTTAACGCAGTTGTACAGTTACGTTATTTTTGAATTTATAGATACGATATATTATATCTCACAAATGTGGTTATGTATACAAAAACTAAGACGCCATCTTTTACTACCTAAGTCATGGGCCAGAAGTTCGTTACGCGAAGTCATAGGAAACGGAAATTGCTTGAAATAACAAAACAGCTGTTCTAATTGTTACCAATGAAATACCCCTTTTTATTCTTTACTTTGTTACATAACATTTTTTAAAACCAACTGTAACCCTTCCAAAAACATAATGTGTAATAATAACTTTGATTAAGTTTAATGATTATATGATTAAATGATTATACAATAATAACATGTATATATTTATATTTATATAGTGGTGCTCAACCCAGCACTTAGAATAATTACGCACGCACACAACCACTCACCCTTTCATTATCATGGTACAACTTATTTAAATTTTGGAGCTCCTTAAATTTAGATTGAAATTTTGAATAATTTGTTAAATGATTGATTTCTACAATAACATATATTGGGAAATAAAGGATTCAAAATATATAAGGAACGCTCTCACCAATTTCCGTGTTGGCTTCCTCGCACTGCCAGTCTCGTTCGTAATATCGGCACAATCGGTTTATTTTACTGCGCTTGACGGAACTTTATGTCAACCCACGTAACCCACCGTCGTGGGACCGATTCTATACGTCGATCTTGTTTACGAACGATTTAATCGGTCGAGGACGCCTACACCAAACCGAACTATTACTTTCCTTAATACATTTTGATAGTAGATATTATACTGTTTATTAACCACCTACAGTGGTCTAAAAAGTTAAAATTCACTCGTAAGTGAATGGGCGGCCGGCCGGCTCAAATCAGAGCTGCAGATGAAATGACGGCAATTTCTGGTTGAAATCTGCGGAAGTGGGGTGTATTGACGTCACATTCCTTTGTCTAAGTTGTTGACATCGCCGTTTGTAGTTGTCAACACATTCTCCGCCTCTGACGTAACGAAGGCTTGGCTCTGCTTATCTCAATAACTGCACACTGTTTTTGTGATGTGACACCGTTTTTTGTCATGAATTAGTTCAAATACTGTAATATAGTCCACTCACTGTAAATTCGATATCGGGTGTTTGAGATTGGGTTGGGTATGTCAAAAAATAGGAAAATACAATATTTATGATCTCTTTACCATATTTTATGTAATTATACAATGTACCATGATTGTACCATCACAAAACCCCCTCAATGAAAGATGGTGTGACGAAGCACACAAACTTTCATTGACCCTTTCATACTTCCTAAAGGGATCAGTCAGGACAAGTCGCCACAACCCCCTTACAATTTTATATAAAAAATAACAATAACTCACCCTTGGTCTGGTGATAATGACTGTACCTTCATGACCTTACTGGACTTCTCCTGCGAGATCCCAACACCATAAGGCCACTTAGGCTCTTAACGCCCCTGCTCTGACGCGTTGGCCAGCTCAGGACCGCTGTCACACCCCCAAACACTGAAACAATTTATAAAAAATATGAACATAGTGGCTTATTGAATCACTACCTCCTTAACTGATATGGTTCCCCTTAGCTAAGTGCTGGTTTGTGCCAATAAGCACTGGGTTGGCTTACTATTTATAAAATTATATTAAATAAAATGAGAAAGTATAAAAATTATAAAAATAATAAATCTCAAGGATTAAAAAGAATATGAAAAAGGATTAAAATTGAATGAAATATAATTGAAAATATAAAATATATATAATATAAAATATAATTATATATCTCCCAAACTTGGAGAAAACAAATCAAGAAATTTAATAAATCGATTTATTTATTTATAACCCTTAAAATAAACTTTTATTATGATTATTAGTATTATTATTATTATTATTATTAACAGTTAATCATCTGGCTGATAAATATTATTAACAGCGCCATTTAAAAAATTGTTTCTCTTCCTACACATATTATAAAATCATGTTAAAAAGTTTTCAAATAAATACATAATACATTAATAATTAACACTGATATATTAATACAGTTAATACATTTAATACATTAAATCAATCATATTTAATCATATCTAAGATATGCAGTAACATTTGTATAATTTACTTAAAAGTTGTATTTAAATTAAAATTTACCATTGCAGTTATTAATTAAACATCAAATTTATTTATTTATAATAATAAATACATTTTGAACTTATTGTTACTATTCATATTACATTATTATTTCATTATTCATTTTCTACTACCTCTCTCCTCTGAACTTTCTACCTCCCTAACTACCTAACCTTTCACCTTCTATCATTGTTTAGTCTGGATAACTCCTATATTCACTATACTTTTTATATTTTAATTTTACTCACCTTCTTCTAACTAACCATCAAATTTACCTATCAATGATACCAATGTCTCAATTATATACTCCATTACTACTTCCATTTAAATCATATGGCACCGCTCGTCTTTGCACTGGGTTGGGTGTTCCCTAACTGGCTATATACATCTCTAATATTTTGCCCTTTCAAATAATTCGGCAAACACTCCCTAAAACTACGCTAATACCTGCCACAACACTATTGGTTGGCTACTCTTTATCACCTCACCCCCACTACAGAATTCATCAACAATAAATATATGTATGTACCTTTACTTAAACATCTTCTTTACAAATAATCACTAACTACTGTGTCCCTAACTATCTAATAATTCTCTTTGTATTTTCTTAAAACTTCTTACCTTTCTAACTCCATTTACATCAATTAAATAACTCACCTTCTTCTAATTCAATACCCAGGTTATATTCCTGTTTAAACACTTACCTTACTGTAATCATTTACCATTGTCTTATAAAATTCCTCTCCTACCTACTTATAACAATACCTCTTTTCAAAATTCAAATATAATTATTTATTTAAACATTCATTATTATTCATTAGTAATTAATTAAAATATTATTATTAAACATGTTATATATATATAATATATATAATAATACACACTGGGGTACCTGTAATACATAATACACATCAAAATACATGGATAAATAAATACAGTTAATACAATAAAAATATACACTCCAACTTCATTATTGTGTCATTACTCAAAATCAGTCCATAACAGTCCAATTCAAAACCACTTTGCATATTATTATTTAATGTTCATTTCACAATATAACAGTCTATCCACCATCATTAAACAACAAACGAATCTTAGGTCTATATAAATTCTTATTTAATAAATAGATTTTATTAGATACATTATATTCATATGTTATTGAACGGTTATTAAACAAATATTCCCAGTCACGATTAAGTAGAGTTCCGTTTGTCTTAGTATCATATGTCATTAATCGGTTTATATAATAATTATCCCCATAACATTCCACCACAGGTAAGTACCTAATGTCTTTATTCTCATTTCTTGTTATTGTCAATTTATTGTTATTATCAGGTAAGTATTCATCATTTTCATATACCACATCTAACCCTAACCTTTCTAACAGTTGTCTGTAATTTCTGTTTACTTTAAATATTTTTATTACTCTCTTACTCTCACAATATCTCTCTATACTTTCTCTCTTAATACATTTCTCTCCATTACACCAAAATACACTTTCTCTCTCCAAATATACAGGGGTCCCTATCATAAAATCGTTGCACCTCTTAGGTACACAAAAACTAAAAGAAACTTTATTTGTAGAACTATCGTCTATCAAATATAAATTAAAGGCATTCTTATCCTTATAACAATAACATGAAGACTTGTCTTCACCCCCTAATACAACATTAAAAGAAAATTCTACCCCCTGCATTCCTTGTACTAAAATACTTTCTCTCAACTTTCTTTCTGATTTCATAAATTCAAATATTTCATTATCATTCATTATAATTTCATTATCATGTTTATCCTCTTCTACCACCACAATCTTACTACTTGTATTATTTGTATTATCTATATTTTCACAATTTTTAGTGATATCTATCACATTTGTTTCAATGGTTTCTAAATGATTTTGTAACTTATCGAATTTGTCATTCAAATGTGTGAATTTAATATCCGTATCGCTTTTCTGTTCGTCTAGTTTTTTATCTAGTTTTAATAACAATTGTATCATTGCATTACTTTCATCTGATTTACTGTCTAAATTAGTTGAAATGGATGTATTGACTTTCGTTATTTCTACAGATACAGGCGTATGCACCTCGTCAATCTGACTAGTTTGAGGTGTTTGTACATCCATCTCGCCAGTCAAATTTACATTAGTTGTACCTATTTCTAACGTAATATCGTCATTAGTACTCATTTTGGCAATTGTGTAATGCACGCATGCATACAATTGTCTAACCTAATTGTGGGGTTATGTATACTAGTTATAAAATTTTGTCTGTTACCTCAAACAAAATTTTTCCCGTGTTCTTTCTAGGCGTATCCCATGTAATAATATATATACATAATATTACATAAGGTCCCTGTTCGGGCGCCACCTGTACAGTTACGTTATTTTTGAATTTATAGATACGATATATTATATCTCACAAATGTGGTTATGTATACAAAAACTAAGACGCCATCTTTTACTACCTAAGTCATGGGCCAGAAGTTCGTTACGCGAAGTCATAGGAAACGGAAATTGCTTGAAATAACAAAACAGCTGTTCTAATTGTTACCAATGAAATACCCCTTTTTATTCTTTACTTTGTTACACAACATTTTTTAAAACCAACTGTAACCCTTCCAAAAACATAATGTGTAATAATAACTTTGATTAAGTTTAATGATTATATGATTAAATGATTATACAATAATAACATGTATATATTTATATTTATATAGTGGTGCTCAACCCAGCACTTAGAATAATTACGCACGCACACAACCACTCACCCTTTCATTATCATGGTACAACTTATTTAAATTTTGGAGCTCCTTAAATTTAGATTGAAATTTTGAATAATTTGTTAAATGATTGATTTCTACAATAACATATATTGGGAAATAAAGGATTCAAAATATATAAGGAACGCTCTCACCAATTTCCGTGTTGGCTTCCTCGCACTGCCAGTCTCGTTCGTAATATCGGCACAATCGGTTTATTTTACTGCGCTTGACGGAACTTTATGTCAACCCACGTAACCCACCGTCGTGGGACCGATTCTATACGTCGATCTTGTTTACGAACGATTTAATCGGTCGAGGACGCCTACACCAAACCGAACTATTACTTTCCTTAATACATTTTGATAGTAGATATTATACTGTTTATTAACCACCTACAGTGGTCTAAAAAGTTAAAATTCACTCGTAAGTGAATGGGCGGCCGGCCGGCTCAAATCAGAGCTGCAGATGAAATGACGGCAATTTCTGGTTGAAATCTGCGGAAGTGGGGTGTATTGACGTCACATTCCTTTGTCTAAGTTGTTGACATCGCCGTTTGTAGTTGTCAACACATTCTCCGCCTCTGACGTAACGAAGGCTTGGCTCTGCTTATCTCAATAACTGCACACTGTTTTTGTGATGTGACACCGTTTTTTGTCATGAATTAGTTCAAATCCTGGCAAATACTGTAATATAGTCCACTCACTGTAAATTCGATATCGGGTGTTTGAGATTGGGTTGGGTATGTCAAAAAATAGGAAAATACAATATTTATGATCTCTTTACCATATTTTATGTAATTATACAATGTACCATGATTGTACCATCACACAGTGTCCATGTCATTCTACAGTAAAGCGTGTTCTTGTGTTTAGGTATCAGAATTCTACATGCAAGTTTTAAATTCCATCCAGTAAAATAATGTTAGTGTAGGAGTTAATTGTGAATGACTGGGCATCTTGCAAAGCATTGTATGAGACCATTCTTGAAAATATTCAACAGGACATCACATATTTTTCGAGTCATAAAGCACATTTTTGCCAACAGCCAATCAACAGTACTTCAACAGCCGATCCATTATGCTTGCACAGATTGGTGAATTCACTGTTCATCCTTCAGAAACGAATTCTTTGTTAATCATTCCTCTAGGGGAAAAAAGCCATCAAGATCGTTTTCATGTGTGATTTTTTGACTTCAGCAAGTTTCAGCCAACCCACACTGCACTCTGCATCGTAAGCAAACCCACACTGCACACTGATTTTTATTTCTGGATTGTAAGCAAAACACCATGATTTGGTGCTGGACACCAAACAAATTTGGATCATTTCCTTAAACACTTCTATGAAAACTCTGGACACATGACAGAAAAAACGTATCTTGGTAACAACTCAACAAAAATTAATGAACCTTGGCAACCATACTCAGACTGCCTCTGGACTACATGCTTACATTTGTCCCACACATATACCGCTGTTACTTACACTGTTTCTCTTACATTAGTTCTAAGACTGTTTAGTCAAATCTTGTATGCAGAGCAGCTTCAGGCCCCACTTGAAAATCAATAAGTGCAAAAACAAAGGATTACGAATACAGAATGATGAGTTATCACAACCAATTAACCATACCTTAATTATCAACAACAAAATACTGACAAAGAGGGAAAAATTTACCTCAAGGCAAGAGCATATAGAAAAAGATTAGCACAAAAAGTGCATAGAGAAAACTAGATTAAATTGTTAGTCCAACAGAATGGTGTCTATGGAAGACAAGATTGTGGTTTAAAGTTGATGTCCAATTAAACAGTATGGGAAAAGAGCAGGCAGGTATTAATGTTATTTGTGTTCTAAACCAGATTTTATAAAGTGTTTCAAAAATCTAGAATAACAAATTTAAAGCAACAAGTGAGATACAGTTGGGGTAAAAACAGAACAGATTCCAGACTTGGCACTAGCCGAGTAAGACTATCGAAAAAAGGGCAAAAAAGGCAAATTTCCAGAAACAGTCACTTTTGAGCTGATTTTTTTTTTTAAACGATAAGGTTTAGTGTTTACCTAAAAGTTTATCCAAGTTCCAGACTTTGGACTGCACATTTTCCCCAATTTTCCCCGACTTTTCACTTCCGGCAAACAGCGGAGCGCGAGTTACTGAAGTTTTCCTCAATTTTTCAGATGATAACTTCACCAAATGAGAAAAATAAAAATACCAGTGTGTTGCCCAGAAAATTTCCTATCGATCTGTGTTAGTCGTGCTTTTAAAGGCAACATAACCTATAAAAAAATTGAAACTTGCAAAAATGTGCATTTTCAGATTTCCGTTAATGAGTGAAATAATGACTTTTCCTTCATAAAAAAAAAAATTGTAGAATATAGTATTCCAATAGACGAATTTCCATATTAATTTTTATCCCGAAATATTTTGTCATTAAGCCACAATAAATTTTTCAAGTTGAAAATGGAAATTTTTCAAAATTTGGTCCAGTCATCACCCAGACATCACAGGCTGCTCTTAACGATGATTAGGCTCTTTTAGGTAGTTTACAAAATATAAATATCACAATTAACAAAAACGCGTCATCACATCACTATATTTACAATTAGTGTACAAATGTGCAGTACGTAGTGCTGCCGCTTTGTAACGGTACAGAATTGGGTGAGAAAGAATTTTAAGAAATATTAATTAAAACAGTGTACAACCTCTTGGGAACCCTGGCTGTAACAAAGCTGCATACAATGTTATGAGAGACTAGTCTGTTTATGTCTACACAGTTCGTCTAGACGCATTACATAATCACTTGCAACCCAGGCTATCTGTGAATTACGGAAAAATACGTAATTACCACAAGCCAGTTTTGTCAGGAGGTCACAGCTGCAGTCACCGTTGGCCCAGCGGACAAAGAGACACATAGCCGCGCGGTTCCAGTAAACCATGTGTGAGCAATTAGGCCAGTCGACTCACATTTTTCAGACCGCGCGGTCGTAAAAAACCAGTGCTCGCTAGTAAGTACGTCTGCCGCCACAATTGTTAAAAGCGAAAGATGATAAAACGAGGTTCTAGTAAACAGTGAACTATCAACGCCAGTCAAAAGAAAAATAACTTTAGCTATCTTCAATTGACTTCCGGAGTGCGGGGTGATATAAGTGCCTCAACAGTCGGACCAGATCTACAACCAGGCTGAGTACCCTATAATCCATTTTAATTCCAAATTTTTAACTATATTCCACTTTATACCGGGGGATGTTTCAAATAATAATGAGATCTCAATAAATAGGGTTTATTTGAATGTTAATGGTAAAAGAGTGAGAGAGTGAGTGAAATAAAAAAAAGTACTGGTTGGTCAATCATATCAATTATTTGTTTTAGTTATGTAAGAATAGTAGTTTTATAAGAATTGTTCATTTGTCAATTGTATACCTCTAACTTGTGCTTGAGGTAGATGTAGTAATTTACTAGAAATGATGAGAATTTTGCTTAATAAAAGAAGGGTAATTTGTTAAAATCAGAAAACCGTGTCAGCATAATTATTTCGCACTTAAACCTAAATAACCATCTCTGCAACAGTTTCATCTATAGGACCCTGGAGGTGAACCCGAAGGTAAGAAAAAGTCTAATAAAATCTATAAAACTTTATTAATGCATAAAATCGTAGAGTAACAGCTTGGCGGTGCATATGCATGCTTGATTCAGCCCGTCCGGTCATTCGCTGTTTAAAAGCGCACATGTGCGTACAATAAAAAAGTTAAAAATTATTATTTGGGAAGCTATGAAAGAACAAACTTTTTTCACTGGCTGATAGAGCATGAAAATACGAGTATTTTAAACAAAAAAAAACTTTGTCCTGTGATGTCAGGGTGATGACTGGACCAAATTTTGAAAAATTTCCGTTTCCAACTTGAAAAATTTATTGTGGCTAATGACAAAATATTTCGGAATAAAAATTAATATGGAAATTCGTCTATTGGAATACTATATTCTACAATTTTTTGTAACTTATAAGAAAAAAATCATTATTTCACTCATTATTAATAAGTAGTCACTGAAGCCAAAAAAAATAGAAATGGCAAATTAAGTCGCTTCTACGAGATTTTTTGCATAGGGCTAGATAAAAAGGTAAGAAAGAATTTTAAAAAAAGTTTACAAAAATTCAGTCGCGGGTTTTCGATAAAAGGGAGGGGGAAGGTACAAAAAATTCATTTTTCGTGATTATCTTAAATTTATGAGAAACATACAAAATACCAAAAAGAAAGAGCATAAAATTCTGCATAAAAAAGGTTATTAACATTTGTTTTGTCAGGGCGATACTTTTAATAGAAAAATTAATTCAAAGTTGGCCAAATTTTTCACAAGGTGGATTTTCACATAAAATACATGTTTATGTAATAGACATGCAATTTTTTCAGGAATATAAGTTTAAAAACTCATTATTATTCATTTATGTATATATTATTATACATAATTTTTACTTATTTATTACGCATTATAATAATAATTGTGACAGTACGAAAATCTCAATGTCAGAATTATGATATGAGTGGTAACAAATTATCGTATTTTATTGTATCACCCACACACACATACATGGAGAGAACAATTTCCCTTTGTGAAGAGACAACTACGCAGATTCTAATAGATCAAAACGATTCCAAGGTCAGGAGTAGACGTGCGGAGACGAGCATACAAAATGGCCATCCAAGTGGAAACAGATTGTAAATAGCCACTCTCATTGGTCCAGAAGACGGGACGTCATTAAAATCAGTGATGACCTAACAAACAATGACATGACAACAGGGCGTCAGCCAATTTTGAACAAAAGACAATGACGTGGATGCGCTAACACATACACAAAATATGTGCTTTGCATCCCCCCAGTCAGCATCAGACCATCAAGGCATCAACACGCTGTGAAAATCGCCGGCAGTTTGTGCCAGCGAAAGTGTTTCTTAATCAAACTAACAATGTGGTAATATATAGTAATAACTCTTTATCAGAAATATCAAAGTAACTAGTAACAATGTAAATTAGAATCAGTGCAGCCAAAGAGACCTTTGGGACGATCGGCCGAACACCTGCTTGACCATGACGGCAATATAAGGACAACGGAGACTTTATACGCAGATACAGGAAAGTCCAACTATTTCTCTATTCCATTCTTTATTATTATTAACGTTGAGCTCAAAATTACAAAAATTCAATGTATGTGTAAATTCAAATTTGGCGAAATGAGTGAGTGTGAGTGTGTATAGCCCGTACAGTACTTATAAATAATGTTTTTCTTATGAGACGTTGGTTTGTGTTCTGTTAAATATAAGAATCGATCAATTACAAGGTAACATGGGCAGTTGCAGTTAAATATAAATTCATTAAAAATTCCATAACAAGATTAATGCCTGAATAATCGAAAATAACAGAACTGTAATATGTGTCCGCCATTTTGTCAATTTAGTATAAGGATTCCATTTGTTTTATTAATGTTGATATTGATCTTAATTTTCTGTTATTAAACGGCAACTATATATGTATTACGCTGTCTGATTCAACTATTCCGCACAATTATCCTGTCTCTGACAATCGCTTAATCGAACCCTGGGACCCGAACACAAAAATTTTGAATCACGAAGTTGGCACTACAAGATGGCCGCCGAACCAGTATGAAATACACAATAATTATGGTAATGAAAGGTAAACACCAAAACATACAATCACAACACCAAAATAAATATGTAAGTTGGTTAACAAATGGCGCCTGAACAGGGACGTGATATAAATAAAAGTTTATACAAAAAGCCGGAGTCAGAGACGGAGGACTGTCGGAAGAAAGGAAGAAATATGTAAGATATACCTGGTACGTAGATAATAGGTTATATTATTGTTTAAGGAAAATATAGAACAATTACTAAAAAATTAAATTCATTATAAATATGAGTAAAATGGCAGAAAGTAATAACAGCATAGAAATAAATAATACAGCTACAGAGTCAATTTTATTAGACGGAATAAGCGCAAATTCAACGCCTAGGGCAATCGAGAGTAAGATATCGTTAGAAGATCTGTTTATACTAATTAAAACACAAAATAGTGTATTAAAAGAACAAATTGACGAAAAGTTTGATAGTCTTGAGAACGAACTAAACAAACAAAACAACGTACAAAATGTAAAATTGAATCAATTAGAGGAGAAATTGGACAAGAGAATTAATGAGATAGAGTTAGAAAATAAGAGTAGAGAAATAGACAAATTAGATAGAAACAAAGACAAGGTAAGTAGTAGTGGAAATTATGATAAAAGAAATAAACATATGGTAATAGGAGATAATAGTGTGGATGTTGGTAGTAATAATGAGATTTTAATGAGAGTAGAGGTTAATGGTGAGGTTGACAGTTGTAGATGAGAGTGAAAGTGGGGGTAAGGAGAGTTTAAGTGAGTATAGTGAGCAGAGGGCAAATTTTCCCAGTGGTATAGTTGGAGTAAAGACTCTGAAATTATTATTTGAGGATAAGGTTCCTCTAGAGTTTATGTGGGAGACGTGTGGTCTCCAAATGAGCCCTTAGTTTTTTGTGTTAGTGTACCTGGTAAGGCCAGGGGGTGTTTTTATGAAATAGTAGTGCCCTATGCAAATATAGAGAGAGAGAATGTAGCTTGGTGTGATAGAGAGAGATGTTTTAAAAGTGAGAGGTATTGTGAGAGAAAAAGAGAAGTAGAGATTTTTAAGATATGTAGAGATTATGAAGAATTTGTAGAAAGGTTAGGTGGAGAGAAAAGTGATAATAATAGCCAGTACTTACCTTGTATTGAAACTGAGGTAGTAGGAGATGAGGTTGATAACAATGACAATATAAATTACCTGATTATGACTAATTATACCGAAGGTAACAGAACCATACCCGATCATGAGTTATATGAGTTTGAGAAAAAGGATAAAAATTTGAATAGTTGGTACATGTATAATGATAAGATAAGATATCTAATATTAAACAATGTATATAGTTTTAAGATTCGACTATTATTTGACGATGGAGGTTAATTATTTTATTGTGTTATGAACATTTAATTATGTGGACAGTGTTTTTCAGGATGGACTGTTTATGACTGATTTATGGTAAACGATTAATTGGTAATATGGATTGTATATTTTTGTGTATATTGATATCAGTGTATTTGTGTATTTTGCTGTTGTGTATTTTATATATTTGTTATGTAAACTATGTACTGTAGAATTTTAAATAATTGATAAGGAATTAAACAATTATGGAATTCAGATTCTAAGGGTTAGTAAATGATTACGCATATGATATATTTGGATATTGAGTTGTTTTAGGATTATAAGGTAAGTGATGAATTTTCTAGTGGTATATTAAAGTGAAATGTTGTAAAAGAGTTTGGGTAATAATGATAAATAAGGGCATTGGAGTTAGTTAAACAGAGTTAATGGGAGTTACTGAAAATAAGAATGTTGAGAAACTGATAATATATAAGGAGGTGTTAGATATTTTAGGGACACAGTAGTTAGTGATTATAGGTAGAGTTGAGTAAGGTGAATGGTAATTCTTTTTGTTGATGGTGGTATTTTGTAGTAAGGGTAGTGGCGTAGGGAGTCCGCAACGAAAGTTGTTGGGACAGGAAGGGACCGTTGTGTGCCGGAAAGGGTTACCTGAAAGGGTCAGGAACCAATGAGGGAATGAGCATAGATAGGGAACACACATACTAGTACAAAAGATGAGCGGTGCCAGAGGATTTAAATGGGATTAGTGAAGGGGGTTATTATTGAAATATTGGTGTCATAATATGTTAATGGTTGTTAGAAACGGTTGTTAGTAGAAAAAAGGGGTAGTAAGGTTAGACTGACAAATGCCAAAATAAGAAATAGAGAATAATGAATAATAGAGAGTCACCCAAACTAATAAGGATAAAAGGGTAGAAAAAGAAAATTCATGGTAGGAAGGTAATTGTAACTGAAAGGTAAATGATAAAGTGGAATTTGTTTTATAGAATCTGATATAAACAAATGTTAAATAATTAAAAGTTAATAGAGAATTGTTGATAGTAATGATGTGATAAAGTTTTGGTACAAGTCATGTAAATGTAAATTGTTTAATGTAAGATAAATGTAACAATGTTAATGTGTAATGTTCAATGTTCTATGATGTTTTATTATGTAGATGGTCAGAGTGTGTGGTTAGGAGGTCGCTACAGGGGTAACGACGGTAAAAAATGTTGAAAGATAGTAGTTCTTGAATATTAAAAAGATAAAGTTCGAAATGGTGTTGAACAAAATATAGTATGATGTCATTGCAAAAAAATATAAAATGAGTATAGAGTTGAGTAATGAAATTTGAATAATGAGCTTGTCTGCCATAGTAGTTGTAGGTTGAATCTTATAGAAATAAATAGGTGATGGTGTTTTGGGGAATATTAAAGAATTGTTTATGTATTATGTTATTTGTAGGAATATATATATTTTCTCTTACAAGGAAGAGATTGAATTTGTGTTGGTGGAAAAATCAGTCTATGTTGAATTCTTGTTGTTGTTGTGTTGGAAAAACTTTTAGTTGAACAAACCAACGTCTCAAAACACAAACCAATGCATCTAAGGGGAGAAATATCAGTTGTGGATATGGGAATAGATAAGGCCACTATATTAAAATTTTGTATTCGATGTTTCAGAGTTTTGTGGTGTTGTGACCGCGGTCCTGAGCTGGCCGGAGCATCAGAACAGGAGCGTTAAGTGCCTCATGGCCTTATGGTGTTGGGATCTCTCCTGAGAAGTCCAGTAAGGTCAGAGGGTGCGATCATCATCATCAGACCAAGGGTAAGTGATTGTATTTCTTTTATATCAATGTTAAGGGGGTTGTGGCGACATATCTGAACTGATCCTTTTAGAAAAGTGTGAATGAGTCAATGAAAGTTTTTATGTTTCGACATAAAATCTTTCACTGAGGGGGTTTTGTGACAGTACGAAAATCTCGATGTCAGAATTATGGTATGAGTGGTAACAAATTATCGTATTTTACTGTATCACCCACACACACATACATAGAGAGAACAATTTCCCTTTGTGAAGAGACAACTACGCAGATTCTAATAGATCAAAACGATTCCAAGGTCAGGAGTAGACGTGCGGAGACGAGCATACAAAATGACCATCCAAGTGGAAACAGATTGTAAATAGCCACTCTCATTGGTCCAGAAGACGGGACTTCATTAAAATCAGTGATGACCTAACAAACAATGACATGACAACAGGGCGTCAGCCAATTTTGAACAAAAGACAATGACGTGGATGCGCTAACACATACACAAAATATGTGCTTTGCATCCCCCCAGTCAGCATCAGACCATCAAGGCGTCAACACGCTGTGAAAATCGCCGGCAGTTTGTGCCAGCGAAAGTGTTTCTTAATCAAACTAACAATGTGGTAACATATAGTAATAACTCTTTTATCAGAAATATCAAAGTAACTAGTAACAATGTAAATTAGAATCAGTGCAGCCAAAGAGACCTTTGGGACGATCGGCCGAACACCTGCTTGACCATGACGGCAATATAAGGACAACGGAGACTTTATACGCAGATACAGGAAAGTCCAACTATTTCTCTATTCCATTCTTTATTATTATTAACGTTGAGCTCAAAATTACAAAAATTCAATGTATGTGTAAATTCAAGTTTGGCGAAATGAGTGAGTGTGAGTGTGTATAGCCCGTACGGTACTTATAAATAATGTTTTTCTTATGAGACGTTGGTTTGTGTTCTGTTAAATATAAGAATCGATCAATTACAAGGTAACATGGGCAGTTGCAGTTAAATATAAATTCATTAAAAATTCCATAACAAGATTAATGCCTGAATAATCGAAAATAACAGAACTGTAATATGTGTCCGCCATTTTGTCAATTTAGTATAAGGATTCCATTTGTTTTATTAATGTTGATATTGATCTTAATTTTCTATGTTATTAAACGGCAACTATATATGTATTACGCTGTCTGATTTAACTATTCCGCACAATTATCCTGTCTCTGACAATCGCTTAATCGAACCCTGGGCCCGAACACAAAAATTTTGAATCACGAAGTTGGCACTACAAGATGGCCGCCGAACCAGTATGAAATACACAATAATTATGGTAATGAAAGGTAAACACCAAAACATACAATCACAACACCAAAATAAATATGTAAGTTGGTTAACATAATGTTATTAAAAAATGCACTTTATAAATATATTCAAAAATAGTTTTTCTTCCAACCATTGAAGATTTTGACAATAAAATAACTTTTAAAACAGATAAAACAGAAGAATTTATAGTTAATAATAATTGCATAAAATTAAATGAAGATCCCACAAACAAATATCAAACACAAATAACAAATATACTAAAACATAGTACCCAAATCATAAATCCTAAAGACTCCTTTAAATATAAAATGGATAATCCTTGTGGACCAAAATTAAATTCTTTAATAAAATTACACAAAACCAATAAACCTATCAGACCTTTAATAAACGCTAGAACCGCACCAAATTATAAAATATCAAAATTACTATCACAAATCTTAAAACATAAAATTGAACTTCCAGCAAAATACAATATAAAAAATAGTATCGAACTCACGGAATATTCAATATCAAACTGCGTTAATTCAATATATGTCCTCGCTCTCCCTAAAATTCTTCAACTTTCAGGGTCTGTTCTTTTTATGCCCATGTACAGATATAAATTCTCACTATGTAGAAGAGAAACAACAAATATAGTAGTTTTATGTACAATACTTACATATTAATATTTTTTTTAGTTTTTAACTATTAATATTAATACACGCAATGGACATATTTTTTACATTTACATTATTAATAAAAGTTACATTTATTTAAATTTAACTAAATGTTAACAATTCTTTACACCGCAGTCATATAGAAGACACTTTGACCAATACGTGTTCATAATTTTGTTAAAAAATATTTATTTTGAAAATTTCTTTAGAAATTTTAAGTTAAGAAAATGATAAAAACTTGCGAACTCAAAAAAATTATAAATTTTAAAACTCACTCATTTTATGCCAATAAATCAATACTAATTTTTATTATTTTTTTCAAAAACCTATATATGTTAAGTTCATATTGTGAAGTATGTAAATACATTTGTAATAAATTAATATGTTTATGCATTAGTTGAAAAAAATAAAAAACAAAAACGTTATTACTTTATTTTAAGTATTTATTAATAATTTAATTTAATAAATTCATTTTATGTAAAAGTGCAAACATTTAGCTTTAAAATGCTTTTTGATTTTTGTCTCTACGACTATTATAAGGGATTTTATTAAAATTTGTAGGTTGCAATGTCAGACAAAATTAGCCTTCCCGCTCATCGGGGCGGACTCCGACAATCAATTTTTTTCTAATATTTCAATTCTATTTTTCTCACAAAGTATTGGCCTGACAAAAAACATGATAAATAGCTTTTGTGTAGAGAATTTAATGCTCTTTAAGTTTTGTAATTTGTCTTTTTTTCATAAATTTGTTATTTTTCAAGATAATTGAAAAAAAACTAATTTTTTGTACCTTCCCCCTCCTCTTTTTCGTAAAACCGCAATGGAATTTATGTAAACTTTTTTTTTAATTGTTTCTCACCCTTTTATCTAGCCTTATGCAAAAAATCTCGTAGAAACCACTTAATTTGAATGTTTTCCCTTCAGTGACTGTACTATAACGGAAATCTGAAAATGCACATTTTTGTAAGTTTCAATTTTTTTGTCGGTTATGTTGCCTTTAAAAAAATGCAAGACTAATACAGATCGATAGGAAATTTTCTGGGGAACACGTTGGTATTTTTATTTTTCTGATTTGGTGAAGTTATCATCCGAAAAATCGAGGAAAACTTCAGTGACTCGCGCTCCGCTGTTCGCCGGAAGTGAAAAGTCAGGGAAAATTGGGGAAAATGGGCGGTCCGAAGTCTGGAACTTGGATAAACTTTTAGGTAAACACTAAACCTATCATTAAAAAAAAAAATCAGCTCAAAATATGCTGTTTCTGGAAATTTGCTATTATTTTTAAATTAGTCTTACATGCATGCATAGATAACATGATTGAAAAGTGAAGAGAGTACAACTGGTGGACAACTCATATAACCTTCACTGAATTTATGAAGCCTTTTCAGAGAGTAGCTTGGCAAGTTCTCTGGAATACTCTAAAAAATGTGGGGTACCCACATCACCTCATATAGTGTGTGAGCTTAATATATGATAACGTGCAAACAACAATCAGTGGACACATGTTTAGCAGATACATAAGCATCACAAACAAAGAATTAAAACAAGAATCCAGTCTATCTCCTAAATTTATTAATATTTATATTAAAAATATACTTACAAAATGGAAACAAGGATGGTTAACACAAAAGGAAGAAAATAACAGGAAGTAAATACACTGATATTTGCAGATGAACTTATAATTCAGAGTACAGACTGCAATTATCACTTAGTAAAATGAATTTAACTGCTTCAGAATATAACTTAAAGATTCCCACTGATAAAACCAAGGCTGCGACATGTCCCAGTACCTTCCCAGTATGAAAAAATCTCAGTTAATGACTGCCCAATTGAACAAGTATCACACTCATAATTACCTGTCTGTGATGTTAGCTATGACTTTGACAGAGGCGTCAACAACAAACTCCATTAAGTTTAAGCCATGTACAGTAAGCACAACCTTAAGTTTTATGGTAGGAAGCAAAAATTTTTAATAAAGAAAAGAAATGATCCAAACGAAGATTTAAGGAAGTCACTTTTATTATTACAAATAACTGCATCAGTCAAATTAGCAGTAAAACTCTAACATCTTGTTTCATTTCATTCATAAAGAATAATTGATGGGTGGCCTTAGCAATTTGTGTTGAGCGCTGTTTGCCTACTTTCACTTTTATTATAAACGTGTTGGGTCCACTGCATCTCTGTCGCACTGTTTTGTTGACTTTGTTGGTGTGCAAGTGTCCGTATGCATTATGCATGTATTTCGTGAGATTGTGTGTTTTTTCCTAGTAAGTATTTATTTATATTACTTAGTCTTTTGGTCTTGTATTACGTAAACTTTTGTTACTGCTACTTTGTTGACTCTCAATCACTCTTAATGGAATATTATTTATTACTTTTCATGTATTAGTGTATAACTAGCCTGCAAAATATATCATAACAAAACAACAATACAACAACGAAATATAAAAACACGCAGCCGCAAACGAACCTGCACAGGAACGCCCCCACGGTAAGACTAATCAATCATTAAGTCATTAAATCATAATAATCAATAATGTTTTAACATAATTCATATCCGATCTGATGATGACACCATTGGTGTCAAAACTCGAGTTATCCCAAAAAGGATTTAAGAAACGTTGACAGAAGGTAATTAACCTATTTTATAGTCTTAACCGTTTCTGGAGGCAGGAAAAATGTTTAAAAAAAAAAGTCTCTGATTTAGATTCTAATTCAAAAAGATAGGATGATGAATGATCAGATCAGAAATGATCTAAACATTGAAACTCTACGAATTAATTACAAAATTATAATTATATTTATCTCTTACCTTCGGGTTTTTATTCCAAAGTCTTTCAGACGAAAACAGCTGCAAAAAGGATTATTTGGATTTGATATGGGCAAAGATCAAATACACCGTTTGTGCTAAAACAAATTGCCTCTGATTTATTATTCAAAATAACTACTTCGTCTCTCTTTCATGACATTTAGATTAAGTACTTGTAGAATGAGCAACAATTTGTGAAATCAAATATAGTAACAAAATATTTCCTAATTAGCTAGCTTATGACAACTATGGTATACCACAACTATTTATTATTTGTAATGAACCAATACGTGATTTAGCTACACACTCACACACATTCGTTCTTTGATTTTGTCGTTCTATTTAAACCCCACTTCGAGATCTCTGATTTACATTTTATATTTATAATTTATTTATGTTGAATTATACTCTGGGGAAAAAGGTAAAATAATCTTGGTTAAAACTCAGTTAATACTTAACGTCTGAAGAACTCCGCTGTTTTGCACCTCTGCTGTGAATGCACTGTTTAACACACCATGATTTAGTTTTTCACTGTTTAACCGCGGTACTGTTATTGCTTATTTCAAATTAAGTTGATGCGCCACTATTACTTTAGTTCACTTTAAAATAGCATTTAGTTTTGTTTTGTCTTGTCGGCCGACATATATTTTCGAACACTTAGCTCGCTTAGGTTGGCCGCGCGTTATACAGTTTTTTATATTAGTTTTAGTATTTTCAAAGATAGGCCTACTCTTAACTGCGGCCTATCTTACACCCGAGGCCACTATGTAATTTTTATCTGCACTGTATGCTGCTTATTACCACTCTCTCTGATGACACACAGCAGACTGCAGACTGTGTCACAAGGCTGCTGCTATGTGATTGCGCAATGCGTCTGGCAGTTGTTTTGGCTGACTGTATGTGTGTTGCATTGCTGTACTGGAGGCTCCTTACAGGTGAAAGTCTGGCAATTTGGAAAGTGCTTAAACTGATGATTTGAATTAATATGAAATTAAACTGGGGTGGCTCACAATTCCGTACCGTTACAATACCCCCCCAATAAGAGATTGAAGGCCGGGGCGTTCAAACTCTTATTGCCTAAACCTAAGAGGATCAGTGAGGATATGGCGCCGCAACCCCCCTGAACACTCTACTACATCATGGGTTCTTACCCCCCTAGTCTGGCGACTGTGACAGCACCCATCCGATCTTACTGGACTTCTCTGTTCGAGATCCCAACACCGAAAAATCGAACAGATACCCGTCCCAGTATCGCCTGACTTTTAAAACATTCAATAAAAAAATCAACAAACGGCCTTCCATCACTCCATATCCCACATCTGATTTGTTTCCTCTTAACCGTACTGGTTCATTGACAACGTACTGGCTCATTTTATATTATAGACCCTAAAGAATAATATTAATAAAACAATATTGGTTTACAATGATACACATAAATTCCAGTTAAATTGAATAATATTCCCCATACAATGTTGCCCATCCAAAATAACACCTTAATTACACAAAAGGACATTAACTCCATTTATACTTAGCTACTATACAAAAATTTTTTTTTTTTTTTTATATATACCCCCCTTTTAATCCCTTAACCCCTGATACCCGTTACATTTTAATGTGGTCTGCACGAGGCTTCTTGGCCCTTTTTCAGCCTCATCCTCGCCGTAACCCACATCTCCCTCGTGACCTGTAACTGGGTCACCGCCCATCCACACTCACTATTACCCCCCCTAGACTGTGGCGTCTAGTTGCTTTCACAAGGACTGATGCGGAAGGGGTGGACATTTTTTCTTTTATTCCACCCCCATCCTTGCTTCGGTGTTACAATAAAATTCGGTATACATATAACCTACTACTCTTTTTATATTATACACCCCTAATGGACTACCACCCTATCTGGGTGAAAATAGCCCTGTTCCAAAATTTGGTAGATTCCCCAAAAAATAACCCCCCTACTAAGTCTAACAGACCACCGGGTTAACAAAACAAAACAAACCACAAGCCGGTTATATCAAGTAAAATTTATGATTTGCCACAATTAACTACTTTCACGGTCATGGTCCGGTGAGGTCATGACCGCACTTAGGTGGGGAATCTACAGTTAAAACATAAAATATAGATTAGCATTGATACAAGTTACTTGGGCAGTAATATACACATCTTATTTTCCAGACACTATCTCATCCTGAACATTTTCCATCAGTTGTCAGTGTTAAATAAGTGTTTTAATCATTATTGGCATCAATTAGCATTTAATTTATAATTCCAATTTGAATTTAAATGAAAATAAAGTTAAGTTCATTGTTAAAAATCATTGTTTCTATTAATTTGATTAATTTAATGGTTTAATGGTTTTTTAATGTCTCAAACTATAAGTTACAATAATTACCTCATTATTTTTTGTCTGTGAAAATTTAATTTCAATTCTTTTATGTCACAATAGGGTTTTGCACAAGATACTGATTCAGCAGACTACAACATTTCTGTTTACAGTTGTGTGCCAGACTTGTTTTCATAAACAACAGTTATAAACATTCTCAGTTTCAGCATTCATGGTTACATCATACACTGGCATATATATACTTCCTACAAACTTTTCCTTTCTATAAATCTTTTTATTAACATATTTGTCAAAATCTCTTTCTTGCAATTCGAACCAAATATAATTTTAATTCACCTTTCAATTATTATTTCTCTTTTAATTACAATTTCTATTTAATGCTATTATCTCAATTCATATTATTGAATCAACATTTTTTCACACCTGTAAGCATTTTATTCTATCTGATTAGTATTATGGACTTTATACTTACAATCCACTTATTGACATGAATACAAAATACACACCACACACACACACCAATATCTCCGTGTAACCTCTGAAACATTTAACAACAATGTTATTTCATACAAACAATTCAACATTTTATAATACATACAATTACTTTCACTACACATGTATTTACAACTCTTCAACAATAATTATTCAGTTATATCACACTTCAATATCAAAATCAGCTAGGTCATTACCCTATATTAACATATTTAAAATTGTTCACTTATGAATTTCAACCTCCATCGTCAAAAATTAATCGGGGTTTCAAATAACAATTTTCAATTTTATTTACATTCCGTATACGGTTATCTTGTGTTTTGTAACCATACAATTTCTGTTTATTCATTTTACCATAATAATCATATACTAAGTCAACATTGAGTACATCGGTTAAGTCTCCATCAGTAATGTTCATTATCAAGTCAGTTATTTTTTCATCATAAGGTAAATTATTATCGTTTAAACATGTATCATCAAAATAATCTTCATTCTCTATTTTAACAGGTAAGTATTTCGTCTCTAACATCTCTCTCAACTCATTATAGTCTCTCTTTACTTTGTATAACTCTGTCTCTCTTTCACTACACCATTCTATATTTAAACTTCTCTCATCATAACACCATATCATACTTTCTCTCTCATTCCATGCAGAGGGTACAAAATTATTCAACAAAAATAAGCAACTCAAATCTTTCACTAATAAGGGTCTCTTGCCCTCTAATACTAACAATTTTGAACACTCTGGTTCATCACAAATAAGGGGAAAATCTACTCTCTGCCCTACATATTCATCTACTCTTTCTTTCCATTCCAATTCAACAACACTAATTATTACTTCATTACAACTTATCATTTTCTCATTCTCGCTTACTGTTTCACTATCTATTTTCAACGTATCACTTTCTGATACCACATTCTTAATTATATCATCATTTTCAGCATTATTTCTCTCACTTGTTACTTTTTTATTGTCATTATTACTATTACTTTTAATCTGTTCTCCTATTGACTCTACTATTTGTTCTTTAATAGTATTGAAACATTCATACGTCTCATTTAAACGTTTATTAATACTGTCTTCTAACTTAACACTCTGTTGTTTCATGTCATATAAACGCTCATCAAATTTTTGGTCAATATTATTTATATCGCCCTTTAACTCCTGGAACTTAACATCACTTACATCAAAACGACTATTTATAATATCAAAATTACTACTCAATTTATTATTTAAACTGCACAATGTGCTACATAGATATTTCATCATATTATCTTCTGGTTGATTATTTTGATTCATTACGGGTGGGGTTACCTGAATCCCTAAGTTATCTATTTCACCTGACTTACTTGATTCTCTAATTTGAACTGGGATTGGGGTCGAATGGACCTCCAACCCGCTCATGACCGTTGATTCGGTCAAACTATTACTTTCCATTTTTATTTATTATTTTTATATATACAAATATGCCTAATTTTGTTTCTACAATTTACAACCTCGCCCCACTCCCAAATAACCCGTTCTGCAGCTTAATTAGGTCTGGCGAATATAACCACAAATTATATTCGCCGTCCCAGTTCGGGGCCAATGAAACTCTACGAATTAATTACAAAATTATAATTATATTTATCTCTTACCTTCGGGTTTTTATTCCAAAGTCTTTCAGACGAAAACAGCTGCAAAAAGGATTATTTGGATTTGATATGGGCAAAGATCAAATACACCGTTTGTGCTAAAACAAATTGCCTCTGATTTATTATTCAAAATAACTACTTCGTCTCTCTTTCATGACATTTAGATTAAGTACTTGTAGAATGAGCAACAATTTGTGAAATCAAATATAGTAACAAAATATTTCCTAATTAGCTAGCTTATGACAACTATGGTATACCACAACTATTTATTATTTGTAATGAACCAATACGTGATTTAGCTACACACTCACACACATTCGTTCTTTGATTTTGTCGTTCTATTTAAACCCCACTTCGAGATCTCTGATTTACATTTTATATTTATAATTTATTTATGTTGAATTATACTCTGGGGAAAAAGGTAAAATAATCTTGGTTAAAACTAGTTAATACTTAACGTCTGAAGAACTCCGCTGTTTTGCACCTCTGCTGTGAATGCACTGTTTAACACACCATGATTTAGTTTTTCACTGTTTAACCGCGGTACTGTTATTGCTTATTTCAAATTAAGTTGATGCGCCACTATTACTTTAGTTCACTTTAAAATAGCATTTAGTTTTGTTTTGTCTTGTCGGCCGACATATATTTTCGAACACTTAGCTCGCTTAGGTTGGCCGCGCGTTATACAGTTTTTTATATTAGTTTTAGTATTTTCAAAGATAGGCCTACTCTTAACTGCGGCCTATCTTACACCCGAGGCCACTATGTAATTTTTATCTGCACTGTATGCTGCTTATTACCACTCTCTCTGATGACACACAGCAGACTGCAGACTGTGTCACAAGGCTGCTGCTATGTGATTGCGCAATGTGTCTGGCAGTTGTTTTGGCTGACTGTATGTGTGTTGCATTGCTGTACTGGAGGCTCCTTACAGGTGAAAGTCTGGCAATTTGGAAAGTGCTTAAACTGATGATTTGAATTAATATGAAATTAAACTGGGGTGGCTCACAATTCCGTACCGTTACAACATGTTCTTTTCAAAGAAAAAATAAATAAATGAAGAATACATTTTCTCAGAATAGGGAACAGGACAGCCAAAATTTTCTGCTATAATCCAAGAGGGAGAAGTAGGAGTAGACTTAGGACACACTGGGAGTAAGGAAGCTGGTACAGGTCACTAGCTGTATATTCTAGGAATATTCTTTTCTTAAGGATAGAAAATAAATCAACTGGACTTACCTGAATAGTGGTCTTAGCATAATGAAGTCCAGCAATGTCATTCCATGTAATGGGAGAACCAACGTCCATGATCTCGTTGCGTATTAGCTCCACCATTTTGGGATCAATCAGGCGCAGCCTCTCGTCTATTTCTTCCCCTTCTTTTTCACCCTGTGTGCTGCCACTGTATCTCTCAATTTCCCTAGAAAAAACAATTTCTGCATAAACCTCATTACATTTCACCTCATTTATATCAACAACTAAAGTATACTATTATGACGCAGAACAAATTTTAGATACAAGTATTTTAGATACAAATTTTTACCTTATTGCCTGAACCAGTTTTCGCTCATTGCGAGCTTCGTCAGAGGCTGCCGCTAAGAGCACTGTCCGTTCTGTTTTTGGCGGTGGTGATGTCATTTGAAAGACTGTTGTTGTGTGTCTGTTGTGTAATGTTTTCAAATAGTATGTATGACTTAACTATATGAATGCATTACATAAAATAAACACAACAACGATCTTTCAAATGACAAGATGTCACCAAAAACAAGATTTTTAACTGCAGCCAATAAGGTAAAAATCTGTATCTAAAATACTTGTGTTCTACGTTGTAATAATATATTTTGGTTCCTGAAAACACATAAGACATGTCATGGACAACTAGATCCAAGAACTCATTTGTATGTTTAACAAAGAGTCATGGTGACATTTATTCAATACATACATTTGATCATCCTGAGAATAGGACTTTACAGGAGGCACAAACTTGCTGTTCACTGCTCTAGGTCTTCCACCCAAACACTTTTTATTACTGCCATAAGAATATGTGCTGAGCTCAGTCTTTGTAGCTTGCCCACCTCCTCGGCCATACTTCTTAACATTTTGAATTTTCTGAAAAAATAAGTCCAAAATTAAGGTTAAAGGAATGAAACTCTACAAAGCAGAATAACAAAAACACGGTTTTGGGGAACAAGTTTATGAACAAAATTATGAACAATTACATTGTTACAACGGTCCAACTGATCGTCGTATGGTACAGTGGAAAACAAAATACAAGACACCAATTAAGTCACTAATCACCAGCTTTAATTATCACAATTAAACAGTTTGTAATCAACAAGATAGTCTCTCACAACAAATCAAAGAAAAATTGTTCACATGCAATAAAATGTCAACTAATATAAAACACAATTGTATTACAATTGTCTTGCATAATTATAAAACACATAACACTTTGCCACAATACTTCGAACAGCACTGTGTAAATCGCCACTCAAACGCACTGTGTAATCGCCCGACAATAACTGAACACTAAGCAGCAGGTATGGGCTACTTATAGTCTGCAGGGTTCCATAATATGCGTCCTTAACAAGCCATCGAAAATACTAGAGGACACTTTAGCATAGCCTTCGCAGAAACACACACTGTTGGGCTAATTGAGAAGCTTCTAGAACGACACCATCGAACGCATGAGATGTTCCGCATTACATAATACTGCCACACATGTTAAGTGTCACGTACGCATTACAGCTGCAGAAATAGCCGAGAAAAGAGTAGAACAACACTGTCCAATGTACCAGAACGTTCCGTAATGGAATAAACACTTTTTCTGCATTATGTAACAATATATATGTATGCATAAATCAGATAATTCTTCTGGAATTAGACAGTTTTTAAACTGTTATTTAGTTAATGAAAACTTAAGTAACAGTTCAAATAGTTTTTTCCAAATTTGAAAAATTCGTTTTAAAACATTCTGGTCTACTCAGCGAAAGTAATCACCAATAGTTTTTTGCACCACTCTCAACAACTTTTAAATAATGAAAATGTCCTGAATTGCTATCATAGCAGTTTCTATGCATTACATGCATCTTGTACGTTTTATTGTTTAAGGCATATATTTATTTGGGTAATTTTTTTAATTTTCTTATATTTTTTCTTTATTGATTTATATGTCTGCATTTTGATTTTATTTGTAACTATCACCAAATTCAATGTGTTCAAATTATCAGACTTTTAGATTAACACAATTTAGAAGACTATTAAAGTTCCACTGTAAGTATAAATATATTTAATAGTAACAAATTAATGGGACACTGGTATTTAAGAAAACTAGGTACTTATTTGTTAACGGAACCCTGCCCTATATTATAAATGATTGTATCAATATATTTAGATATGAAGAAGAAGAAAAAGTGTGGCTATTACTCTGTGCCAGGTTAGGAAGGGTAGTTTAGGTTTTAACTACATTTTATCAACATTTTGCTACGGCTATATGATATCAGCCAGGAATCTGATATCATATAACCTTCTCTTTATTACTTTCAACAGACTGACCGAACTGTTAGGGACTTCCAACTTCCACAATGAACATTTCGTTATTTGCTTTACACAGTCCGTCGAAGAGCCACTGTTGTGGTAACACTCACCAGCATTGTTTTTTGAAGTGTAAAGAGGCTTTTGTCTATTTTTACTACCAGTCTCTCTCAACATATCTTGCTCCTTTGACATCACAAACACATATCTCTCACATATGCATATTTCAGCCAATAACTGTTTCCTCATTCATGTTTAATTGACTGTCACAAAACACTCACAAAGTCAACTCCTCACGCCAACAGTGTATAAAACACACCACTGTAACAAATGGAATACGGGAGTCATGCAACCAATCACCCACACGTAAACCCAACCCTATGCCTGTAGGACTACAAATTGCATTTCCAAAACACATCCAAGGCAGTGTATAATTTCAACCAGGGTTCCCAGCCAGAAAGTCAAACTAATTTCCCTGACATTTCCCTGACCAAAATATTGTATTTCCCTGACAAAAATTTGGCATTTGCGCAATTTTTAACAGCCTCCTCCACCCCTATTAGCTGTCCAACACACACCTGTACACAATATTTATTACTCAAATAGGAAATACAACATTTTGAACAGTAAAGTACATACAATTTAATAATGATCTGCCAGATAATAATAAATGTTAATACATTTTATTTATACATGATTAATGAAAGTATTACTATTAAAATTACTAATGAACACACAATGTTGGTAATAATGTAAAAAAAAAACAAAATGCAGCACAACAAAATTACACACAATTTTTCTGGTTTCAAGTAGGCGTATTTTATCTTCAATTCTGGCTTCACACTCTTGTGACTGCATTCTTTTAACTTTTTTTTCGTCTTCCAACTTTCTTATTTCATCACTTATTCTTCGTTTCTCAGCTTTTTTTCTGTCCTCTTCTTTGACCTTCAGGCGTGTCTTCTCCAAGTAATCCTGGTATTTCTTATGAGCAAATCTCACCGATAACAACATTCTATGATTAATTGGTATGCATCTGACACCTCCATAGTACAAAATGGAATCATACACTTGTCTTTGTGCAATAATTGACTCCTCATGCATGTTTTCTACCAACATTGATTTATTTATAGAAAAGCCACTCTCCACTGCAGCATTTCCATGAGACAGTATAAGACAAAGCTTTATTACTTGCCAAAGTTCACTATACTGTTTGTTTTCTGCTAAAATGTCAGCAAAGAAAATGTCTAAACCCATACTATCATCAGATATTGAGATATATTCTTTGAATTTAGTTTCCAAAGCTTCCTTTGATTCACAACATAGAGAAATGTATTGAGCTTTAGCCCTATCGGCCACATTTTCAGTTATTCTGTTAGCTTCATGCAACGCTTCCAAGACATATTCCATTCGGGTCTGACCAAGACTTGGTTGCTGATATATTATATGTGTGTTCAAACTCGGTACCTTTCACTAATCTATACTTTAAAGGACTCTTATCCAACAGTTTTGTCACAACTGCCACTAATATTTTCTGACATTCGTGTTTAAAACCAAGAATTTCTCTCTCTGACAATTTTAGTTCTTTAAGTACCTTTTTCGTACTAAATCCAACATCAACTTTACCTACCTCAATTAAGTTTGTTGGGTCCTGTAGATCAAGCAAAATCACACTCCTAATATCAATGGCATTTGCCATTTTACTACGCTTGACAAAGCGATTCATCAAACTTCTTAATAGTTCATTCAGATGGGAGTACAAAAATGGAGCAAGCGGTTTGTTACTTTGAAATCACCTGAGAAAAGGCTCACATTCCAAAGAAATGGTTTTGAAAAATGCTAGTTTGCATTTTATTAAAGGGTCTTGGATTTGTTCTTTAATATTTTTACAGGACTTACTTTCTGGCAACTTAGCATTTGCAACATATGCCTTGATATGGTGAAATACTTCTAAGGCTCGTTCCAGACAATGAACATTTTCAAGCCATCGTACTGTACAATACTTCAGTGGGAACACTGTACTACCAGTCACTGCAGTGAACTGGGCCCGGCGAGCTGGTGAGTCTTTGAATAAATAATACATGTTATGCAGGAATGAGTTAAGCTCCCAATTTACAGTCATTAAACCTGTTTTAACAGCTCCATTGATGACATGCAAACCACACACTCCCAGGTTCAATAACTTTTTCCCATCAGGATTTTCTGTCTCCATTTCCACTTCAAGCTTCCTGAGAAAGCTCAAGTTCACATTAGGCCCATCCATTGAGACCTGCAACAAGTTTTTTCTTTGAAGAGGTTGCAGTCCATGATTAAATTTCTGCAGCAGATCTTGGGCAGTAGCACGACCCAGAAAAACACAGTTCCAATATCTAGAAACCACTTTATGAGTGTTGATATCAAAAAATCTGACAATGAGATCCATTTGTCCTTGTTGTGTTACCTTATTGAGTGACTCATCAAAAGAAACTACATAATCCTCACAAGTTTTCAAATTGTTTGTTAATAACTCACTGAAATGTGGTGCAATACCATGATTAATCACGTAGGAACACTTACTTTCACCAAAGGTGAATTTCGATGCAATTGCACTATCTGGGAACATAAGTATAAATGTATCACGTATATCTGCACATGAACTCCTCTTGTATTTACTAGCAACAACTTTTAACGCCCATAAAATTTCTGCTTTGGCTACTTCATCTTTATTAAAATAAGAAGTAGCACAGTGTACCGACTTTCCACTTTCTATCCCTGCCTCAGTCTTTACTGTTTCTGTTGAACTAACACACGGTTTGACAGCAGCATTATCAAGAGATCCATGTCCAATGTCTACACTTCTTAATTCTGTTGAACTAGTGCTAGGTTTGACAAAAAATGATGACAATGATGGCTGTCTTGATTTAATATTCTGAAGCTGAGTGTGTTTTGGTCCAGTTCTATGTGAATGAATTGCCTGACGCCCCATATTGCTGAGTTTAAACTTCTTTCTGCACACATTACAGTAGGCTTCAAATTTATTGTCCGGTACATCACTGAGCCAATCTACAAACTCTGGATTAAGGGTTGAATCCAGCCACTGATAGTTGAAAGTTGTTTTTCTTGCCATCTTATCTAATGCATAGGCCTAATCTGAAACAAAAGAAAAGCATGTTAATTGTACACAAAAACTATATCAAAGCACAAATACATTTATCTCTGCAATGTAAAGATACCTTGTTGGGATAAAAATATACTTGTACAGCTTGGTAGGGCCAGAGCCGCCAAACACTGTTCAGCATTTCAACAAACTCATCTTGTTTTAATGCTGCCATAGCCCAAAACATGTACAATTTTAATTTTTTTAAATAAAATTCAACTTACCTCATTAATTGATCACTTTTCCTCGCCTCAAAGGATTCACAGGTTGCAGTTTGTCATCAGTATGAATTACCTGACACATAACAAATTTGAGTCAACTTCCCTGACTTTCCCTGACAATTTTGTAATTCCCTGACAATCCCCGACTTCCCCTGACGTTCCAGGTCGCTGGGAACCCTGTTTCAACACATACTGGTTTTTACACCAGAAAATGGAATATGGCACAAGCGCTACAAATATGAACTATACCATCTTTACAAAGAGCCGGACATTGTCAGGATAATCAAAATATACAGATTAAGGTGGGTTGGTCACATAGAGAGAATGGAGGATAGACAGCCTACAAAGCATATTTTCTACCAGAAACCAATGGGTAGTAGAAAAAGGGGAAGACCCCGAAGTAGATTCAAAGACCAGATAGAGGAGGATCTCAGAAAGCTGAACATAAGAAACTGGAAAACCAACCAGGACATGCAATAGGGAATAAAATGGAATCAACTATTGAGGAAAGCCAAGACCCACCAAGGGTTGTAGAGCCGTGGCTGATGATGACTGGTTTTTCCATTTTCATGTTGCAGGGTAATGCACCGCATTTCTTAAGGAATGCAATGGCTGCTTCCTCTGTTGGAGGAAGCTCCCAAAAATTCATGATGAATATTCATAAATGACCAAAACTGAGTAAACTAAAAACCATAATTATATTAGAACCACTGACTATAAAATATGAAAAACTGACATATGAAATATAATAAACCAAATACCAAGTGGACGCACAATATTTTATTCCGAAACATTTACAATACAACATAAGGTATTTTTACAAACCAATTACTATTTTCTTCTTGTTCTTCATATGTAAACATATCGATACAATTCACCTCTGATCTGCCACATTGAAATAACATAATAGTGAGTGGGGTTTCGATACCAGACAAGTACTGAAAACTAAATGCTTCACTGGGCAACATAAATGAGATTAAATGAACAAAATTAATGACATGTAATATACTAGAAATATTTTCATAACTCTAGAAATATTTTCATTACTCATTTTAAATTTTTTTGTTCTTTATTAATATTAAACACTATTTTTGTGTACATATGTTCTTTCATTGTTAGCTTCTCTGCCTAAAATAAGACAAAATTAAGTAGGTAAATGAATCAATATGCAGTTATTCCAAATTAGATAAGTAACCCAGTCCACTTTTCATAGTTTCGAATTAACAAAAGTGGACTTTATTATGCGAAGGTGTGAATATTGTAACGTGCCATACAGCAATTTAAATTAATTAGTGTTTGTCTGACATATATGAAAAACTGATACTGTAAAATCAAAACAGAACTTTTGTTACAATTTATATAAGTGAGAATGTCAGAGAATACTCTCATCCAACATCTAAATTGTTTCTTTTCTGGCCTTATAATTAAAGGGAAACTAATAGAGCTAGTGAGAGTTTTCCAGTACCTCAGGATGGTAACAGATGAAAAAGGATCACAAAGAGTAGAAATTAAGAAAGAAAGACTCATACGAGCACTTAAAATGTACTATGAAATAAATAAAACTTTTAAAAACAACAAGACATTGCACACGAAACAAATATGAAGGTGTCAAAGACAATTTATCAACTTATTTTGACAACTGAATGTGAATCATGGGTGTTGAGAATAAGGGAAAATCTACATAAGACTGCAGAAATGAAGTACCTGTGAAGAATTACATTAATTGTAAAGACCGCAGAATGAGAAATGTGGAAATTATGAGTAACTAAGAGATACAAAGTGTACTAGAATTTACAGAAGACAAGTGATTTGGACAATATGGAAGACAAACAAAACCACTGAGAAGTGAAAATTAAAAATAAAAAACGCTTGAAAGAAGACTATTATTTTTTTGACATTTATATACAATGGACAACAATAGGTTGACAAATCAAATCTTCAAATATCTGTGAGGGAAGAAGTCAAAATCAAGTTGGATTAAAGAAGTCCAAAAGGATTTAGAAAAAAATAATATACATGCAGAACAAGCAATTGAAGAAGTTTTTCGGGCAAAAGTGTTAAAAATGGAGGGAGTCCAGGGTAGGAGAGAGAAAAACGCAGGTTCAAAGTGGACTGAAGACAGGCGGAAGAGAAACAGTGAGAAGATGAAAGAATTTTGGAAAAAAAGGAAAGAACAAAGAGTAAAGAACTGAAATTGGCATGCGGTCCTTAGATGGCCGATGGAAAAAAAAAAAGCTTAGATATGCTTTGAAATGAGGATATACGGAGTGAGCTTCATGTTCTTCGCATGGAAAAGGACTCTTATACCTAGTGCCACATATTTTTATGCTCCACAGGGTAGTTGCAGTGGCGGCTGCTGTTATGGTTGCAGCGTTGCACAACCACCAATATAGAATAACTAAATATTATTTATATATATATATATACACATATATAAACTTTCACTATGAACTTACTTTATGGTTTTATTTCCCAAACGTTTCAACGTGGTATACGTCTTCTTCAGTGGGAGTAAATACTGAATGTCTTTACAGAGTAACGGTTATGGACTGTAGGTGTGTGTGGTGGGGGTTGATGGTGGGAGGGAATTGGCGCTGGCAACTACCCCCACCACACACACCTACAGTCCATAACCGTTACTCTGTAAAGACATTCAGTATTTACTTCCACTGAAGAAGACGTATACCACGTTGAAACGTTTGGGAAATAAAACCATAAAGTAAGTTCATAGTGAAAGTTTATATATATATATATATATATATATAATATTTATAAAAGTAAACGAAGAGGGTGTACCAACAAGATAATTAGAATAACTAAACTATAAAATAATATACGAAATCACTAAGCAGTTAAAAATGTCATAAATTTAAATGGAAAACGTATTAGATTCTATGCGGCAATGTTCACGTATAATTGAAATGTGGCACGCAGGCTGGTGGTTGTAGGCCCCTTGCAACTTGAAGAGTAAATGGCAGAGCTTACTACACAAGCATATGGGAGGACGTGCGTTACTCTTCACAGTTGCCATATGTTCCCTATGTTAGCTAGGCGGTTGCAGAGTTTCTGCAACGTTCCACTAACAGCGCTGTAGTGCATCTTTAATTTTGTCAAGTGAGCACAGCTTTCTTGATTTGTAAGTTGTATCAAATTTAGTGTTTACGTTGGTTCAAAGTAAACGTGTACTCGTTTTTGAGGTTATAAAATTATAGTTATAATTTTGTATAACTGTGATTGTGATAATTACGTGCCAATCAACTATTATTAACTGTGTGTTAAGTATTTTTTTATTTGTTAAGTGCTGTTATGTGCTTTTGTGTTTGTGCTTTTTAGAGTTAGTGATTCTGTGTGTTTTTAATTTTTTTTTTTTTTTTTTTTTTTTTTTAAATGAATAGCTTTAAGAACCTTCTAGAAATTCCCTTTCTGCAAAGACCAGTGGAGGAAGAAATTGCAATTAAAAGACTAGGACGACCAATGCCTCCCTTAACAATAAATCAAATTGTAAAGTCAGGTGGTCGACAATTTAATTGAGCATTTAAAATAGAATATTACGAAAATACTGACTGGTTATGAGGTTGTGACGAACAAAATTCTTTATTTTGTTTCCTGTGTTTATTGTTTGGAGGGGAGGACCCCTGGACAAAATTCAGAATGAAAGATATTAATCATCTTGCCGAAAGAATAAGAAAACATCAGGCATCAAGTGTACATATAAAGAATGATTTACAGTTTGCTCTTTTTGGCACAGTTAATACAGCACAGCAGCTGGACATTGAATATTGATGAAACATTGTTTTGCATAAAGGAAGAGTACGAAATAACCGGTACGTCTTAAATATAATAATAAACTGTATCCACTTCTGTGGAGCTTTTGAATTAGCTTTACGGGGACATGATGAGACTGAAATTTAGTCAAATCCTGGTGTACTTTGAGGATTAATTGATTTCAGTTCAGAGATTGACACAGCGATAAAAAATTATTTAGAGAAAGCAGCTGTATTTAAGGTGTAACGGGCCAAATTTATGGGTTATTTTGTTTTATTGCATTTTTTGGGGATTTATAAAAATATTTGTGAAGTCTAATTGCAACGGAGACAGACCACGTGTTGTAAGAACAGTTTTAACAAAGGCGACGCAATATCACGTTGTGCAATCAGTAACCAAGAATTCACCCAGCCTTCATTTCCACGAACTTTGTAAGAGTGTGACAGCGCGCCCATACGCATTACACAACCAGGGGCGCGGACCCACGCAGTAGGGAACCGCAAAGATGGCCAAGTGAATAATTTCTGTTCGCCTCCTTTACTAAGGCGACGGATATAAAAATTAAGTCACGCCTATTTCGTGACATTAGCCAGTGCCTAGCCAATATCCTGATACAACTAACACAACACCAACAGCATGAGTTAAATGGGGCATATCTGTGGCGACGAAACCACAGGCTGTGGTTTCCACCTAAAACGATGTAATCGAGTTGGCCACGAACTTATAGCCATTCTGCGCAGTCCGACACAGACCGTACTGGCTGGTACAACCCCACGGGGTTATTTCTTTTTCAAAATTTTAAAAATGTACCAGAAAAAAGTGAACTAACAGTTTTAAACAAGTGGCAGTGATGTGAGTCAAAGGAAGGACACCAACTCATATAATATTCGCGGGACGTCAATGAAGTTGGACATGAAATAAACCAAGGTTGCGTGGACGCCTCGTGTCGGCTTGGGGTATATGTTTCAATTTGTAATAATGGGGTACATAATTTAATAACGGGGGGTTTTAAAATAAGAATGTGAGAGAGAGAGAGCGAGCAGACTGGGCTATACTTATAGTTCTAAATAATATAATTTAATTATGAATATATAAGACGTATGGAAAAAATGTATGAAAATTTTAACGTAATTTGAAAATTTTATTGGAAAAAGAATAGTACAACCTGTTTTAATAATTGCTCATTAAAAAATGTTAATTCTCTTCAAAAACTGCGTAGAGTACATTATTACGAAAAACCCGTAACACATGTTTGTATCTTACGTTCGTGCGAGAAGAATCCTGGACCCAGATAAAAGAAACTTTGCAGGTAGGTGGAAGTAAAATTTATGTTTATATTTATATATTTTAATAGTGTTATTAACTTCACAATGGCTTCCGATACAGGGACAGTTTTTATGAATTAAAAAATTAAGTAAAAACCGCACCTACAAAAAAGATACAAACGCGTGTTTAAGGTTAGCGTAATAAAGTAGAAGTGAGTCATTTACGCAAAATTGACATGAAATAGAAAGAGTATTACAAAAAATTAAGTTAAGTAAAGTATTCTAAGTATCAAGTATAAAATAAGAAATGGCAGATAATAATGAAGTCAGCTTCTCTGACAGTCAGACCGAGAGTCAAATAAATACCGACTCCGGTATTCAAACAGAATCAATGTCAATAGATGAGCATAATGTAGAAGTATCTGTAATCAGTACGCCGGGAGCGATTTCCACTCCCGTAACAAATAAAGCAAAAGAGTTGTCACTGGACGATCTATTTAATTTCATGAGAACCATGTCTAGTGACATTAACATAAAATTTGACGTTCAAAATAGCAATTTTAATAAAAAATTTGATGTACAGAACAACAAATTTAATGAGTTAAATAAACGTTTTAATTCTAATGACGAAAAATTTGAGATTTTAAGTAAAGAAATTAAAGAACAGAATATTCAGTTTCAGCAAAGTATAAGTGTACAATTTGATAATCTGAGTTACGTACTAGATAAACATGTTGATGAACATTGCGAAAATATTAAATCACAATTGACAGAGTCTATGAATGAGCAATTAGAGTACCATGTTTCTGATATAACCAATGATATAACTAATAAAGTAGAGAAACAGATCACGGAACAATGTAGTGTAATAAACACAATTGTTGAGAAACAAATAAGTGAATGCAACACCAATACTGAATGTAAGGTTAGTTATGCTATGAATCAGATTGAAAATAATAACAGTAAAATAAGTGAAATAGAAAATAATTGTAAGATTGAATTTAAGACCATTCACAATACAATAAGTGACCTTGAATCTGATAGTAACCTTAAATTAATGAATGTTGAAAAAAATATTATGAATGTTAAAAATGAATTGAGCATGGCCATCAGCCAACAAGTAAACACGGTGACCGAACGAGTAATTATGACTCGTGACGTAAGCAGTGAAGTTGAGTTAGAGACATTTAGTTGTGATAATAAAAGAGTGCATCCTATGCAGTTCATAAGTAGAGTGAGAGAGTTTAATAAATTTAATACTAACAGCTGGGAGGTACAATTATTGAAAATTTTAAAATGTTTCAAGGGTAGTTCGGAGATTTGGGCCGAAGTACACAAAACAGAATGGGGGTGTTTTGAAAATTTTGAGGCCGCATTCAGAAATAAATATTGGTCTGAAGAAGACCAAGAGGTGTTACGCAGTAGAATTATGGGAACCGGGAATTTTGGGGGGTCCAATAATAATATAACAGGGTATGTGATGAGAATATTTAATGAGGCGAAATATCTAGAACCGCCATTGCCATTTAGATCTTTCGTGAGGCATATAAGTAAGCATTTGCCAACGGAAGTGCAAATAACACTGATGACGCGGGAGGTAGCCAATATTAGCGAATTAGAAAACATTTTAGATGTGTTTCAGAACATCCGGGACCAAGAAATGAGTCGCCGTCACAACCAGCAGAATATGAATAACGGAGGTAATCCGGGACCGCCGAGGGGACCTACAAATGGACCGGCATACCCCAGACGAGAACAAAACAATCGAGGTCCAATGTGGACTTGTCCAGCGTGTTCACAGGAGAATTATGCGTCACAAAATTTTTGTTTTAGATGCAGAAGAGAGAGACCGGGTCAGCGACAGGGACCACAACCCGCGCAGAACCACCAGGCATACCAACGAAGGGGAGAGGGCCAAGGAGGAGCACCGAGAGGCAGCGCCCATGAAAGGCAGGCGAACCAGAGTGGAAGGGGATACAACCCAGCGGTGGCGAGCACGTCTGCGGGAAACTAAGAGAGACAATGGAACACCGGACCCGACCGTTGTCGCCGGAAGCTTCTGGGGTCCAAATGAATGACAGCTATCAAAACAACATTATCATAACTGATTTATCTGAGGAATTATTGGAGGAAGAAGACTTCGAAGCAGTGAGATGGGAGAATGGACTAACCGAGGTGAAAATTAACATAGAAGGTAAGGAGATTAAAACTTTAATAGATACAGGTAGCGAAATCTCTGTTATTTCTGAACACGTACTAGACGAATTGAAAGAAATAAATAAAAATATTCCATCTTTGCCAGTAGCGGGAGTGACGATTGTAGGTATTACGGGCGTTAGGAGTAAAAGAGTCACCAAACAAGTACATTTAAACATGATAATTAACGGGGTAGAGTACGATAATACATTTCTAGTCGTACGGGGATTAAATCTTGAGGTTATATTGGGAAATGATTTTCTGATTAAACATAAGGCGGTGATTGATTTTCATAAACGGGTGTTAGAATTAAATAGTGAAGTAGAATCAGTTCGAGTTAATTTTGAGCGGGTGGTAGATGCGGTAAGAATTTCGGGGGTAAGGGTGATACATAATCGGGTTAATAAACAAGAAACGGAAGTTAGTATGAATGTCTGTAGTGAGAGTAAAATAGAGGGTGATGAGAATCTAGATCAATTATGGGATGAGAGGGCACTTAAATTTTGTAGTGAGGGTGGCGTAATAGGGAGTTCTCAACGTGAATCGTTGTGGCGGGTAGTAGAGAATTTTAGAGAAGTGTTTGCCGATGTACCAGGGAGGGCAAGAAACTATGAATGCGAATTAAAGGTAAGGGAACACGCACCCTATGTACAAAGAAGTTATCCGGTGCCATATGCGAAGAGGAGAGCTGTTCAGATTGAGTTAGAGAAAATGTTAGAGGGAGATATAATTGAGCGATCCGTATCACCATATTCTAACCCCTTAGTAGTTGTGATCAAAAAAGATGGGAGAGTCAGGTTATGTTTAGATGCCCGCAAAATCAATCAAATAAGTATTCCAGACCGGGAGTCACCCGAAGCCATCGAGGAAATTTTTCAGAAGTTCAGCGGTGTGAAATATATGACCTCTTTAGACCTAACCGCCGGGTATTGGCAAGTTCCGTTGGCAGCAAATAGTAGGAAATATACTGCTTTCTTATTCAATGGAAAAAATTATCAATTCAAACGACTACCATTTGGATTGAACACCAGTGTAGCTAGTTTTATCAAGTGTCTGGACGAAATTTTACAACCTCATAACTTAAATTTTTTAACTATATATGTTGATGATATTCTAATAGCTTCTCGAACATTTGAGGAGCACGTAGAACATTTAGAATACGTGTTGGGGAAGTTGTACCAGGGAGGTTTGACGGTGAACTGGGACAAATCCAAATTTTTACAGACGGAAATACACTTTTTAGGTTAACATAACACCTACAGGAATACGGGCTAATCCGGACAAAGTAGAATCCATCCTGACGTTCCCGGAGCCTAAGAATATAAAACAGTTACAAAGTTTTCTTGGTCTCTGTAATTTTTACAGGAAGTTCCAGCGAAACTACGCACAGACAACGGCCCGACTTAGCGCAGTGCTACAAAAGAACAAACAATGGAGCTGGGGTGAAAACGAAAAAGAAGCGTTTAGCGAAATCAAGAACAAGTTCGCGGATATGATCTTAATGAACCACCCAAATTTTAATGAGAATTTCTATTTACAGACCGATGCCAGCAATATAGCACTCGGAGCGGAACTGTACCAAGAGGACGAGGCGAGAGAACACAAGACCATTGCCTTCGCCAGCCGGACGTTACTAGCAGCAGAGCGGAATTACACTACCACCGAGAAGGAGCTTCTCAGTATCGTATTTGCTGTGAAGAAGTTCCGGACGTATCTGCTGAGCAATAAAACGATCATCAGGACGGACCATAAAGCGCTGTTGTTCCTGAATACTTGTAAACTCACACACAGCCGGATAACCAGGTGGGTGTTAGCACTCCAAGAGTATAATTTTTCTTGGGAATACATTAAAGGTGTAGAGAACAGGGTGCCAGACACACTATCACGAGTAGACACAGATAGAAATAGAACGGGTAGAGATATTAAAGAAATAGAGATTTATAGACTATCCCGGGAAGATAAACTTTTTGGGGAAGAATTGAAGAATATAAATGTAATGCAAAGAGCTGATAGTAAATTAAATAAGATAATTACTAGTGTAGAATCAGATGTAGATGAATTTGGGTATAAACAATATTTTCAAGTATTTCAGGGGAGTTTGTTTAAAAAAGTAGAGGGGAAAGAAAGGGATTGGAGGTTAGTTATACCTGAAGGGCTGATAGAGAAAATAGTGTGGGACTGTCACCTTAGATACGGGCATTTTGGGGCAAGGAAGTGTGTGAGTGTATTAAGGGAATCTTGTCTATTTAAAAATATGGAAATACGCGTCCGAAAGATACTTAGAGTTTGTGAGCTATGTCAGAAGTCTAAAGTTGTAAACTATAGGTTAGAAGGAGAATTAAATTACATTAAGGTAGAAAAACCATTTGATTTAGTAGCTGTGGATTTGTACGGCCCATTGCCAAAGGGTAGGGGTGGAGTAATGCATATTTTTGTTGTACTTGACACATTTTCTAAATATGTAAAGTTATATAGCGTGAAGCGAGCAACAAGTAAGGTGCTGAGTGAAAAGATCACACGCGACTACATGATCAACGTGGGTAAGCCGAAGGTGATATTATCCGACCATGGACCACAGTTCATCAGTGGAAGATGGCGCCAGACCCTCGGATGGGAAGGTATCATCCCAAAGCACACCGCAGTGTATCATCCGCAGTCCAATCAGGCGGAGCGCGTCATGAGGGAGTTGGGAAGAATTTTCCGAACATACTGCCATGCCAAACACAGCGAGTGGCCATTATATGTTCAGAAAATTGAAAATTGGCTTAACTGCACCACCCACGAGTCGACGGGGTTCACACCTTATGAGTTAATAAGAGGGACGCGTCCACAGAGAATTTTGGAGCAATTAATTGAGTATCCACCAGAAACCAATACTATTGGTCGTGATGTAAAACTTAGGCTGGCGAATGAAAGTTTATTGACAAAAGGGGAGAAAAGAAAACAGAGGCATGATATGAAAGGTAAGTGGACGCAGTACGAGGTTGGACAGCTGGTATTGGTACGACGACATGATTTATCGAGTGCTCAGGATAAGGAGATCAAGAAATTTGTCTTGCTCTACGAGGGACCGTACGAGGTAATAGAAGTTAAAATGAAGAATTCTTATGTGTTACAGAACAGAGAAACCAGGGAAATAGTGGGGACGCACAACGCTACAAATTTGAAATTATATTGGTCAGCATAAGAATTTTATCAATGATTATTGTTTATGAATAGTATGAATGAAATTTAATTGTTTTCTATATGCTTACAGAAGGGATCCTCCCCCATTTTCGGGCGGCCACGATCTTACCAGTCCTGGCCGTGGTATTCGGAACTTGGAGGCGGGCCATGGTTGGAGGATCTTCCTTCGGGCGGTGAAAACAACGATGGTCCGGCTCCACCAAAATTGGTCGAAAATTGAAAACTAACTTCACCTTTGAACGGGGAGGGGGACCCCAAAAGGTACGTGACACGCATTATTTTATTAATACACTCACGGTACAGCGGTCATGGTGTACCGGTCACGTGCCTGCACTGCCTTAGAGTGTTTGTATATAATGGAGGCTGCACCTAAATAAAAGGCAGTGCGTACAAAGTTAAAAAATTTCGGTGTCAATGGCAAAATTAAAATTTAGCCATTGACAATAGTTTCTGTTTAGTCTGAAAAGACGAATTTTGTTGGGAGGGGGATTTGGCGATGGAATAGATGGCGGGGTCTGGAGAGATGAGAGAAATAAGGGAGTAGAGTTGAGTTTAAAAGTGGGAAGTAAATTCACAAAGTGGATCTATTTTGTCACCTAGTCCCCCTCATAGCAAAACCCCTGCTTTTCAGGGCGATTACTGCCTTACTACCACTTATCATAAGAATGTTAGTCAGCCTCCAATGTAAATAAAAATTTTTGAAAAAAAAAATACCAAAATATTTTGGATGTTTATAATTTTAAATTTAGATAAGTTTCAGAATTAAGTGGCCAAATATAATTGTCAAGTTTTAGTATCAGTGAGCATGGGAACGTTTTGCAGAGTGTGAAATAAAAAATAAAAAACTTGTTGTCAATGCAAGATGTGGGGATAATTTTGGGGGTAGATTGGTGTTTAAAGAAGTGATAGAACAGTGGAGTGTGGAACTACAATTGTAGAAAGTTTTAGTTCATTACTATTATTGTTTAGTTATTAAGGCGCCATTGCTGGGGTGGCCTGTGCTCCAGTAGATAGTGGAATGGGTTGGGGGTAGCAGTGAGTGTTACCTCCATCGGAGGCCAACATGGTGAAAATGTGCGGCACACCTTTTTGTACAATTGTACCATGATAGACGCTCATGCCGTACATAACAAAGATGATGTAGAACAGGCATTGAAATGAAGTTAGATTTCCCCGACTTTTCGGGCGATTACTGCCTTACCAGCACTAATCGTGGCTTTGGCTAGCGGTCAGCTATGGCCATATCAAGTCCCTTGACCATAGCTGACTTGAAATTGGTTGATACTAGAAATTAAATGGGGGGTGAGACTAGGGGAAATCCAGGAACTATGGAACAGCGGCTGCCACTCTGTCCGCGTGGGGACAGCATAGCCAGGTGGTAGACCCGTCTTAAGGGTTTTTCAATATGTAACAAGGATATGTCGATATCCACAATCTTTAAAATGTCAAGCCGAAGCAAAGACATGGAGATGTCCAATTCCTCCAACTATGCAGTCTTTGTGAAAGCGAATGGGCGCTACAGTCCAACATAAATTACAATAGTGTGTGTGGATTAGGAGGTTGTTCAGATGAACAACGAAATTAAATTTCATAACATAAAAAATGCTATCTATAATGTTGCTCTAATAAAATGCTTGGTTTATGCTTTGATAAATAGGTGTTCATACGTTCAGTATAATGTGTTCATTCTATGTTTTATAAATGTATTATTTTATGGTAGTAGTTTAGATATAAGGATTAATAAAAAATATGTGTTTATAATTTGTGTAATTTTGAAATGAGTATAATAAAGTAAATGACTAGACCGACCGGCAGGCGGTTTACATAGTACCAGAGTCAGAAAGAGGGGAAACAATGATGGTGGATGTAAGGATTGATAACCATATGTATTTCATAGGATGTGTATAATTTTGAAATGTGTTTTCACTTGGCTAGGAATGTCAGCTGATCAGTAGTAAAATGTCACTGTTAAATTGTTTATAAATGTTCAAGGTAGTTAATGTCAAATATGTTTAACGTGTTAAAGATGTTATTTTAAATAATGAGAAAAGTAATCTGATAAAGTTAAGATTTTAAAGATTTGTGAGAAATAATAAAGATAGATGTTGGGTGATTAATATTTTGTTGGGACATATAGATCAGTCCAAGTTAAAGTTAAAGTGGTAGTAGAGAGAAAATATTGTTTTGAATTAATGTAATGTTGTTGTGAGCTAATGTAATAGAATTTGAGAAGTATTGATGTTGACACAGTAGATATGGGGAATATAGGTAGAGTAGTGATTGATATATTGATGTTTATAATTGATGATGTTATTTTGTAGTTGAAGTGAGGTTATAAGAATGAGATTTGGAGATGGCAATTTTGTAATAGGGGATAGTGTAACGTGGGAGTCCGCAACAAAAGGGTTGGGACGGGAAGGGACCGATTGTCGCCGGAAAGGGTTACCTTAGGTAGAATCCAGGGACCAACATAAGGGAATGAGCTTTTTGGGGGGGGAAACACATTTATCCTAAGTACAAAGGGTCAGAGATTAATTTTTTTTATATATATCGAGAGAAGGATGTAGATTGAGTAATGGTAAGTTGGGTTTAGAGATTGTTTGATAGATATTTTGATACAGGTGGGTGTCCTGATAGTTACAGTTGTTAGTGAGTAGTAGAGTCAAAGTGAGAAAGATATTATATGAATACATGCCAAGTGGCATATCAAGCTAAAATAAATAATTAAATCACCCAACGTAATGTAGAATGAGATTATTAAATAAAGAGATTTATAGTTAAAGAATATAAAATTTTGATTGAAACCAGTGACAATTTGAATAGAATTTGAAATGTAAAGCTATAAGTGTTTATTTTGAATAATTTAAATATCAATTTGATTGTGAATTATAATAATATTTTGTTCTTTTAAATGTTTTATTTTATTATGTTTTTGTGTTTCAAGATAGAATTTTACAGATGTTTAATGCATTTTCAGATGTAACTTGTGTGTAACGTATGTATGTCAAGGTTCTTGACTTGACCCAGTTTTGATCAGCTGATAGGTGATACATATACTAGGCATGTTTAGCAAGGAAGTTAATCCAACTTTTGTTTTTAATTGATTTGAACAAACTTTAAATAATTTCAATATGGAAAGAAAATATTTTAAGAAATTTAAAATTTTTTGAATTAAAATTTTTTTTTTTGAATTTTGAATTTAAAATTTTTGAAAAAAAAAATTTTCTTGATTTTGCGCCTGCCGTCTAATTGATATGTTTAACTTTGGTTACATTATTGTTTGTGTACTAACCGTGTTTATTATTATTGAATTATTTTATTGAAATGTATTGTTAGAGTATAGGTGTAATCACATGTTAGGTTAAGGATGTTCCTATTTTTAAGAAATGTTCAATTGATTTATTTTTTAATAACAAAAAACTAATGAAGAGAATTATTCAGTATAGATGCAAAATTTGTGTTTTGATTTTCAAGGAAAACAGCTAATGATTTTTCGCTTAATAAATTTTTGAAGAATATTTTAATTTTACAATATGTAGAATAGGTGTGTGTGTGTGAGCCCAGTATCTGCTAAAGGCAGCCCAGTTTGCATATAAGGGGAAACATATCGGTTGAGGATCTGGCAATGATCTAAGCCAGGGATTAGGATTTTTGGGGTAGCATGATAGAAGGTGAGGTGCACTGTGGTGCATATCTGTTCGATTTTTCGGTGTTGGGATCTCTTACAGAGAAGTCCAGTGATCTTGTTCAGATGCGTCCATAGTCGCCGAGCCAGGGGGGTCGTTTACCCATGAAGTGTAAGAACAAAAGGGGGTTGTTGGCACCAGTTCCTCACCGGTCCTCTTAGGGGTTTTATCAATGAGATTTCTTCTGTTTTGACAGAAGACCTCTCATTGAGGGGGTATTGTAACGGGCCAAATTTATGGGTTATTTTGTTTTATTGCATTTTTTGGGGATTTATAAAAATATTTGTGAAGTCTAATTGCAACGGAGACAGACCACGTGTTGTAAGAACAGTTTTAACAAAGGCGACGCAATATCACGTTGTGCAATCGGTAACCAAGAATTCACCCAGCCTTCATTTCCACGTACTTTGTAAGAGTGTGACAGCGCGCCCATACGCATTACACAACCAGGGCGCGGACCCACGCGGTAGGGAACCGCAAAGATGGCCAAGTGAATAATTTCTGTTCGCCTCCTTTACTAAGGCGACGGATATAAAAATTAAGTCACGCCTATTTCGTGACGTTAGCCAGTGCCTAGCCAATATCCTGATACAACTAACACAACACCAACAGCATGAGTTAAATGGGGCATATCTGTGGCGACGAAACCACAGGCTGTGGTTTCCACCTAAAACGACGTAATCGAGTTGGCCACGAACTTATAGCCGTTCTGCGCAGTCCGACACAGACCGTACTGGCCGGTACAACCCCACGGGGTTATTTCTTTTTCAAAATTTGAAAAATGTACCAGAAAAAAGTGAACTAACAGTTTTAAACAAGTGGCAGTGATGTGAGTCAAAGGAAGGACACCAACTCATATAATATTCGCGGGACGTCAATGAAGTTGGACATGAAATAAACCAAGGTTGCGTGGACGCCTCGTGTCGGCTTGGGGTATATGTTTCAATTTGTAATAATGGGGTACATAATTTAATAACGGGGGGTTTTAAAATAAGAATGTGAGAGAGAGAGCGAGCAGACTGGGCTATACTTATAGTTATAAATAATATAATTTAATTATGAATATATAAGACGTATGGAAAAAATGTATGAAAATTTTAACGTAATTTGAAAATTTTATTGGAAAAAGAATAGTACAACCTGTTTTAATAATTGCTCATTAAAAAATGTTAATTCTCTTCAAAAACTGCGTAGAGTACATTATTACGAAAAACCCGTAACACATGTTTGTATCTTACGTTCGTGCGAGAAGAATCCTGGACCCAGATAAAAGAAACTTTGCAGGTAGGTGGAAGTAAAATTTATGTTTATATTTATATATTTTAATAGTGTTATTAACTTCACAAAGGGCACCTCAAAAACAATTCTAAATGAACTTTTAAATGTAATGTTAGAAATATGCCATGAAAAAATAACGTGTGAGATAAAAGAAGTGGATTATTTGGCTGTAATTGCTCCAGCGATGTTACTAATGTTTTTCAAATGGTCATAGTGTATCAGTACATAATAAAAGGTAAACCGGCTGGAAGATTCTGGGGTTTCATTGCTCCACCTAAACATGATGCTCAGTCAATTGCATCATGCTTGTTAGATGAACTGTCTCAACACAACTTACTTGGAACTTCCCGCAAATTATATTGCACAAACATATGACGGACCACCAGTAAAGTCTGGGTCCTCTGGTGGTGTACAAGCTATTGTAAAACATACCTATCCAAATGCAGAGTATGTGCATTGCCATGCTCATCGTTTGAACTTAATTTAATTATGCTGAATGCCGCTTAAGCAAACAGAAGTGTTGGTGTTTTTTTTTTTTTTTGACTTTACAAGGGATTTGTTCATTTTTCTCTACCAGTCCTCAGCATACAAAAATGTTGGATGAAATAGTAAAAAAAAGATTACCTCGATCAGTTCCCACCAGGTAGAACTTTCAGTCACGTAGTGTTAATACTGTATTTCTCTACAGAAAACAAATTACAATATGTATGGAACTGATTCTTAAAGGAGATGAAGTGAAAAACGCAAACACAATTGCTCAAGCGAACGGCTATATATAAAAACATTAACAAGTAAGGATTTTGTATTCTGGCTTTCTCTTTTTCATGAAATCATGCCTCACGTTGACATTTTATTTGGCCATTTTCAATGAAAAGATATTGACCATATTCGTGCTGTAAATTATGTCACAAATTTTGAAGAAATGATAACTAATATCAGGAACAAGATTGATGAAAATATTATGGAATTGTTGGATCATCAAGTACTGTCACCAACAAAAGGAAAAGATCTGATATTACAGAGCTGAAGACAGAAGCAAATGAAGTGTGTGACACAATAATGTCAGGCTAAAGACAGGTTTGCTTTCACTGGACGTCCTGAAGTAGCTTCTTTGTTTTTAAGTGAATGGTTTTCCCATTATCAAAAATATTTTCCTAATGAAATTCTGAAAAGGGTTTGCAACATTTACACTTTTTTAAACGCAAATCAACTTCGCTATGAACTAACAACAATCTACAGTACTAATGAATTTGCATCAGTTAATGGTGCTGTTACATTACTAGAGTTTTTTTATGGAACCTGGAGAACACTTTTAGTGAAACTATGAAACTTTTAAAAATAATCATTACAATTCCAATGACTCTCAACAGAATGAAGACATTCCTCGGAAACACCATGACAGAAGACAGATTATCACCACTAGCAGTGTTGTCAATTGAGAGACAATTATGGATATTCTGGACTTTAATCAAAGAGTAATAGAGTGTTTTGCTACAAAAAAAGGAAAGGAGGATGGATTTCCTTTTTAAATAAGGTAGGAGACATTTATGTTATAAAGTTATTCTTTTAAAAATTGACAGATTTGTGAAATTTTTAATATTGTGTACTGATTTATTTTTTCTTTAGTTGAAATGTAGGAAGGCCCAGAAAGTGTAGTCTGACTGAACTTAAAAAATGTTTGCAAATTAACAATTTAAATTCACAATCTACATAAGACTTCTAAAATCAGAACAGGTGTCCATTCCTACACCAGAATGAAAGAAGAAGAATAAAAAAAGGGAAACCTAGACTCGAATCAAGTAACTGAAAATTTTCAGAAATAAAAATGGGTATGAAGAGAAGAGAGTGGAAGAGGGGAAAGTTTGGAAATGAACTAAAATTAGTGAAGCTTATCCTACACCACTGTTTGGTTAAAATAGCAAAGCCCTGTGACCTGCAGATGGTAACAAGCAAAACCAAGTCCACAGCATGCCAATGTGCCCATCTCTTAAGATGTAACTTATCAGAAAAACAATAGATGTAAGATGTAAGATGTAGGCAAAACAATAGCGCAAGTCAACACTTTCAGATTCCTTGACTGTGACGAAGTTGATGTTGAGAGATAAATAGACAATTGTGTGTGCCTCCATCAAAACATCACTTTAAGGTAAGTCCAGGAAGTCTCAGTTCTATATGTGTCCTGTAGGCTATGTGGAAGTGAAATCTGGACCACAAATACTAGAACTTGTTGTAAAGTCCCATTGGCTTAGATGAGGTTTCCAGCATTAGTTCTGGGGATAACATGATAAGACTGACTTGAAAATGAGGCAATCAGGGAGAGCCTTGGAATTTATAATTTAAAAAAAAAGATCAAAGAATGTATCGAAGAGCGGGAATACGAAGTGATAAAAATAGAGAACAAACGCCTGCCAAAACAAGTCCTATTATTTTATATATCCTGAGCAACAAGATATTAGGCTGAAAATAAAACGGGTTGATCACTGAGTCACAACAGACAAAACGGTCTAATGCTTTGGTAGAAGGAGAAGAGGAAGATAACTGTAAACAATCCGGTACTGTTAACATATAAAGACTTCACAAAACCAGTTATTAATGATATTGTTAGATATTATTACTGAGATCAAAAGAAATAGAATTAGGTAGGTAGGTCATGTGCAACAGATGATGGCCAATAGATATGTGAGAGAGTATTAAATGGGGATCTAGGTGGGGGACGAAGAAGACCCAGAAAAGAGAGGTGGAGGACGTGCAAGAAGACCTGCACCACCTGAGAGTAGGGCAGTGGCGGAGACTAGCACAGAACAAAAACTAGTGGAGTCAAGTAATATTCTAGCCCCAGGCTCTACAAGCACTGTACCACTGAGGATCATCAATTATAAATGATAAGAGGATCGCAAACATAACTCACAGAATGGATACAGAAGTTCACAATAACATCTTGATATCAACATTTGTATCCATTTTTTACTTAGAGAGCATCTACATTAATAAAGTTGAATTTTTATCATTATCAAACTAATCTTTGTGGTGCCACACAATGGCCTAATCACCCAGAATACCATAACAAAACGATGAGTAAAGTACAGACATAGGAACTTACAAGGTTCATGTGCCATTTTGTCTAAAATAATAAGATATCTAATTTTACACTTACACATCAGTTCTTTCTTTACAGGTAGAGAATAAATTGCTCTGCCATAAAAATAGTGGAGAACAGTGCCCTTTGGAGTACCAGAACATAAGTGGTCCAATTTTATCTTACAGTGGCAAACACAAAAAAAAAAGAAAAAGGAAAAGAGGAAATCTGGCTTTTGAGTGGAAAACATATATAAGAAGAGCCATGAAGGAGGAAAAACAGTTGCAAGTTCCTGGCACCTGTTATGGAGGTCCAAAACAGCTAATATCTAAGATGGGGGGGGGGGGGTGGAGCTGCTAAAGAAAAATAAAAGATATCACTTTGAAAGTTGTAATCTGCCGATGACCCAGTCATATACAGGAAGTTACATAGTAGATAATAAGGAATAGATAAAGCAAAATACTGTAATGTCTGTACTTACCAGTTCCTCTGAAGCAGTTCTGAATTCCTTGCCTTGGCCACCTGCACTGCTGTCTGAACCGCCACTAAATATTCTTCTTCCGATGGTGTTCACTACACCTGTATCTGGTTGACTGCTGCTGTACCCCTTGTTGCCAGAGAACTGTTTACTTCTAAACGTATCCTGATGATGCACATATGGTTTGCTATTAAAGCCACAGCCAGTGTTGTTTCTATTATCTGAACATTCCTGTGATAAACTTGAACTAAACTTGAACTCGGGCTTTCTGGTATACTTGTTCTCTTCTCTACTACCTGTTGGTTTCAAAGGATTTTTATTTAAAAGTGTAATCAAAAATATACAAATTGCTATTGATTGGATCAATCCCCCCTGAGAGCTATTAAAAATTTCAGTGAAATTTCATAAACACTTAACATATTAGACCTACTTCTAAGCCAGTTGTATGTGTTAAAATAAAGCTTATAAATAACTGTATAAATTATTATATAGGAAGAATATTACATATTTCATTTGCCATGACGAAAATGGGGAATCCAATCTTCAAGGTAGCTCATCTCCCTCCCCCCCAGGAGCAGATCCTAGTTATGCAACTGTTCCTTGGCTCTACACCCCAGATTGAGCCTTGGCCTCCAAAAGAAATTGCCTCCACTTATTCATGTCCTCAGCCATTAGCCACCAATTCACTGCGCCCCGCTTGCTTGCATCACTGCCGACCTGATCCACAACCATCTGTTCTGTTGTTCGGTATCAATCTTCCTTTTTCCTATTGGCTTGTGTTTCATCATTCTTTTTGCTGTACGTTCGTCATCCATTCTCTGAACGTGTCCTCCACATCTTAATCTATTAATTATGCCACTGTTCCTACGTACAATTTTTTTATTCAGTCTAAAAACTACACATTACTTTTACAAACTTTTTGACTGAGAAATTTATTTTTTGTTTATAGCAAGTCATATACTCTAAACATAAGAAACAACTAAATTTACGTTTAGCCCATTATCACAATTTAACAACTAAATTTACAGTTCAGGTATAGATGTTTTATTTTTACAAGAAAAACAAATGAAACTCTTAATTTCTATAATGTAACATTTTGCACACCAATAATATATTTCAATTTAGAATTATACTAATAAACTTTAGGAATAGAATACAAACTATAATCCAGTTTATATAAATCATATTTTTTTTAAACAGCCAAAGCGAGTTTTTAGTTTTAAGTTTACTGTTTGCCGTTTGTCCGTCTGTCTATTCAACCAACCAACCAACCACCAACCAACCACCACCAACCAACCAGCACCAACCAGTATTAAATTTGTCCATACTTTTTACCCTACAGACCCCCATTGTTTTTGAAACCGATCCCTATCCCCAAAATAGGGGAGGGGGCAGGACACGAAATGTGAGGGATCCAAAATTTTTTTTAATCTTAGAAATTGATTTATGGTATCAAATAAAAAAATATTTTAAACAACAATATGAATATAGAGTTCAGTTTTGGAAACTGTCACATTCTGAGACACCAGAGCAAAATGAAAAGTTAGTAAAAACTGTACAAATCCACGCGTCAAATTAATGATAATTTTAACTAAAATCTAAATAGTTTTTAGTTTGAATAATTTCAGAATTTTAGAACAGCAGGATCCAAAAAAAGGATCAAAATTTAGAAAAAAATTATAAAATCCATGTTGGATATCAGTCTAAAGAAAATTACAAATCCAAATGGAATGTTTTATTAGAAAAACTGTTAACTTTAGAGGTACCAAGGGCTGAAAGCCTATGTAGGACATCAAATTATTAGGAATTCTATTCAACATACAAACTCAGTATCATTAATAATAATCTGTCAATATTAAGTACCTGTCAACAACTGTTGCAAATGTTGGACCACCTTCAAAACGTTTGTAAGCTATCTTTGCTAAAAACATACTGTAATCAGTTGCAGTTAACTTTGATACTTTGCCTATTATTTGTAACCTCTTCTTTTGTATATGTACACATACGAGTATAACACAAAGTTATATATATGAGAATCATAAACCCTTAATAATTTAGATTATTAATTCTTTAAACCTTTGATGCTCTGTTAAAATTTTATAAAGTACTGGCACTATAGGTATACAATATTGAAAACGACCTGCGCAGAACAAACCTTTTTGATACACTTGGGACATTTATAGGAGAAAGTCACGTGACGCACAGCAAATGTGTGGATCATTCACTTGCCGAACACCATATGTAAACTATACAGCATGCCGTTGCCGTTGATTAGGAAGGGAAGGGGGGCAGTAAGACGGAGAAAGTGGGAGAGGGAGGCGCATTATCTTCTCCACTCTGTGCTATTGAAATCAGTGATGGCTTTTTTCAAAGTTGTCAGGCTGTACCATGCAGCCTTTGTGCTAGTAAAACATGGACACCTTACGCAAGGACCCACAGCTGAATGCAGGCTACTGAGATGAGGTGTTTAAGATCTGTACTTGGAATACACTGGACAGACTGGCTAAGGAATGCTGATGTAAAGAACACCCTCGGAATTTACAACCTGACTTGAATGACAGACAGGATCAAGCAGTACAGAGAAGGTTGGATGGACCATGTGCAATGGATGCATCAGCTCACACAACGCATGCAACTGATGTTTTATCTTCCTAGGTGAAACCGCAACATCTGAAGACAAAGGAAAAGGCAGTCACATCAATGAGTCCACAATGGACTGTAATGTCCACGGTATGAATCCCAGCTACATTTAATCCAAATCTTCTTCTTCTAATGACACTACAAAACTCTGTTGTGTCCTTTAGCCTCCTCCTTTCTCTTCTACTCTCAACACTTCCTGTCCATTTCCTAATTCCCATAATTTTCAAGTTTTTAAAACACTGTACATCTGCGCCTTTTCTTGATCTTCCTCTGAGCTTCACTTCTATGTGTTTCCAGTATATAATAACTTATGTATCATTCCATAACCCTATCACTAATTCTCTGTAACTTGATTAACTCTACAATATCTGCACTATTAATTAATGTGCACAACTCAAAACTCATGCATACCCTGTAGGTTCCATCTTAATTTGACTGAACAAAAAACATGTTCATTCACATGTTACATTCATGATGTTTTAGATGATGTTCTTCAAACTTCTTATTCATATCCATTACTTGTGCTGTATTCCATTACAGGTCTAATTAAGCACTTATAGATTCAGTATAGCCCTAGTAAGTTTTAAGATGTGAGTGACAATTTTAGACATACCACATTTTTATTTTGCAACGTATGCTGTGTTTACTTTTGTCATTTTTTCAACTTTGTCATGCTTACTTGCTGACCTGCTATTTGTCATGCTCTGGATAGGCCCTTTCAGTGTTCCCACCATTATCAAGTCCTAAACCACAACCAAATTTGTCATTTTTAATTTTAATTTTATTTTCTTTCAGTGATAAGTGATCCTGTCCACATAATCGGTGACTCTATATTTATAATTCTTTGTACTCCCCCTACAAGTTTATAAATTATAAGAATTTTATATTAAAAATAATATATTATTTATTTAATATTTATAATTTCTTTACCTCAAGATATATTTTTTCCTTATTCGGGAATCCTATTGTTCCCATCCTCAGCCATCTTAGTTTTGTAACTTGTTGAGTACTTGTATATTGGTTGGTTGCTATGGTTTACTGTTAGCTTCTGGTATTTTAAATTGGTATTACTGCATGTGATTGTGGTGTATATATTACTTTTTTGAGTATTTTCAAAAGTATTATCACACACAATAGTACCAATTTAAAATACCAAAAGCTAACACAAAACCACAGCTACAACTAACCGAAACACAAGTACTCAACAAGATACAAAACTAAGAAGGCTGAGGATGGAAACAATAGTTTTCCCGAAACATGTTCCGAAAAAGGAAAAATATACCTTGAGGTAAATAAATTATAAATATTAAATAAATAATATATATGCATAAAGAAATAGACTGTAGCAAAAAGTGTTTGAATAAGAAAATATAATAGACAAACTAACCTGAAGCGTTCTGCAAAGGGACTGTCTGAATCTGCTTGAATTCAACTGCTGACCTATTTGCTGATGTAATAGATGCAGCAGATTGATGAGCTTTTTTTCTGTTGTTCAGTAAAAACTTTACATTGTCTATGGTGACTTCAGCACTAGTGCACCCATCAGCTGAAGGATTTTCACAATTATCTGTCAAAGGTTTCAAATGTTTATTCATTAACTTTTCTGTGTCTATAGGATCGAATTTCCATTTTCTTGCATCTGTAACATAGAAGTGAACATCAGTTATATCTATCGTTATCTTGATTTTAATGCTGCAGTTGAAAGTCAGTACAGTAGAATCCCACTAACTCGCCTCTCGATATCTCGACATTCTGTATAACTCGACGATCACTTTTTGAAAGCAGAGAAGAGACAGAAAATTGTAAAATAGTGGACTTATTGAAGAAAATTCCAAGCTGGGAAGAAGTTACTGATGGTGATGTTGGAGAATGGATGGGGCAAGATGAAAACTGTGAACTTTTAGGAGATGGTGAAACAGTTGTACTAGTGAAAGAGAACGAGGATAAAAATGAAGATGAATCAGAAGATGAAGAGATGGAAGACAACGGAAAAGTTAAAAAGATGACTCACAGTGAAGGACTAAAGGCCACTGAAGGAATGGTCCGTTACTTGGAGGAGCAGGGTCCATCTGCTATGGACATTTTGTTTTTCCGTCACCTATGTGATGAAGCTGCACGAAGACGAAATGAGTGTGACAGACAGTATAGCATCATGAGATTTTTTTCTACAAAGAACTAGTCGTTTCTTCAGTTTTGTATGTAAGTTTTTTTTTAACTTTTAACAATTATTTTAGCGTATGTTGTACTTTTCTGTGTCCTGTATTGTGCTAGAACTTTCATTAGAGTAATATGCAGTAAAATATTATGAGTTGTGAATAACCCACCCCTTATTCCGTAAAACTCGACATTTTCGGTAACTCGTCACCCTCTCAGTCCTGAAGTATGTTCAGTTATTAATTATTAATTACATATAGATTTTATGTGTAAAGGTTGATCCAGGACATCGTTTAGTGTACTTCAGTAGAGAACAATAGGCAAAATATCGGTACGGAGAACCATACATGACTTCCATGTTCTAAGATTTATATTTAAAATCATATTCGAAATGAAATATTTCCATAGAAACTACGTCTTTCTACTTATTGCTTCAGCATTAACCACAGTACTGTGGTCACTAACGTATACCACCTCACGTTTTCGCACTCGATTTTCACTGATGATGGCAGTCGATGGCACTGCCGAAAAGTCTGGTTTTGCAGAAAAAATTGGACTACGGTTACACAGCCCGGGAAGCAATTTTAACAAGAAACTACTCCTTTGTTGCCGATAACGTAGTACACATATAAAAAATTCTCCCCTCCACCTCCAACTATAATTTTTAATTATAGAAAATTTCCCCCACCCCGTTCACCTAACCTCTTCATTTATAGATATTTCATCTACGTTTCTACAGTGGATTATTATGAGCTTCTTATCAGGATACTTTATTTATAAAAATTAAGTACTTTACTCTTGTTAAATCATAAAATGTTTCAGGTAAACTACCCCTTTCCCTTAACCGATCTTTTCCAAAATCAATAGACCTTCCGTCCTCTACAATTCAGGGATGCATGCAAAAAAATATTTGATTCTGTTTGAATGTGCGGCAGTTATCGTTCATCATGGAAACATTTCTCTTGTTACAACATAAAATGTTGCAGGTAAACTACCCCTTTCTCTTAACCGATCTTCACCAAAATCAACAGACCTTGAGCTCTCTGCAACTCAGGAAAGTGTGCGAAAAATTATTTGATTCTCTTTGAATTTTCGGCAGTTATCATTCGTCATAAAAAAATTACCCTTTTTAAAACATAAAACGTTGCTGATAAACTACCCCTTCCCTTAACTGATCTTCAACAAAATCAACAGACCTTGAGTTCTCTTTAGTTCAAAAAGGTATGCAAAAACCCCTTTCCCTTAACCGATCTTCACCAACACCAATAGGTACTGAGAACTCTACAATACAGGGTTGTATGCAAAACATCATTTGATTCTGTTTGAATTTGCGGCTGTTATCGTTTACCATAGAAAAAAATTACCCTTGATAAAAAACTGTTGCAGGTAAACTACCCCTTCCCTTACCCGATCTTCACCAAAAACGACAGGTCTTGAGTACTCTACAATTCAGGCGGGTATGCAAACAATTATTTGATTCTGTTTGAATTTGCGGCTCTTATCGTTTGCCATAGAAAACACCCTTGATAAAACATAAAATGTTACTGGTAAACTACCCTATTCCATTAACCGATCTTCACCAAAACAATAGGTCTTGAGAACTCTACAATTCAGGGCTGTATGCAAAACATTATTTGATTCTCTTTGAATTTACGGCAGTTATCGTTCATCATAGAAAAAATTACCCTTGTTAAAACATAAAACGTTGCAGGTAAACTACCCCTTTCCCTTAACCGATCTTCAACAAAATCAACAGACCTTGAGTTCTGTATAATTCAAAAACGTACGCAGAAGAGCAGTTGATTCTGTTTTAATGTACGGCAGTTATCGTTCGTCATAAAAAAATTACCCTTGTTAAAACATAAAATGTTGCTGGTAAACTACCCTATTCCCTTAACCGATCTTCAACAAAACCAATAGGTCTTGAGAACTCTACAATTCAGGGCTGTATGCAAAATATTATATGATTCTGTTTGAATTTGCGGCTGTTATCGTTTGCCATAGAAAATACCCTTGATAACACAAAAAACGTGGCAGGTAAACTACCCCTTTCCCTTAACCGATCTTCACCAAAAACAATAGGTCTTTAGTACTCAACAAAGCAGGACTGTATGCAAAAACGTATTTGATTCTGTTTGAATTTGCGGCTCTTTCGTTTGCCATAGAAAATACCCTTTTAAAACATAAAACGTTGCAGGTAAACTACCCCTTTCCCTTAACCGATCTTCACCAAAAACAACAGGTCTTGAGAACTCTACAATTCAGGGCAGTATGCAAAAAAATTATTTGATTATGTTTGAATTTGCGGCTGTTATCGTTTGCCATAGAAAATACCCTTGTTAAAACATAAAACGTTGCAGGCAAACTACCCCTTTCCCTTAACCGATCTTTACCAAAATCAACAGGTCTTGAGAACTCTACAATTCAAGGCTGTATGCAAAATATTATATGATTCTGTTTGAATTTGCGGCTGTTATCGTTTGCCATACAAAATACCCTTGATAAAACAAAAAACGTGGCAGGTAAACTACCCCTTTCCCTTAACCGATCTTCACCAAAAACAATAGGTCTTTAGTACTCAACAAATCAGGCCTGTATGCAAAAACTTATTTGATTCTGTTTAAATTTTAAATTTGCGGCTCTTGTCGTTTGCCATAGAAAATACCCTTTTAAAACATAAAACGTTGCAGGTAAACTACCCCTTTCCCTTAACCGATCTTCACCAAAAACAACAGGTCTTGAGAACTCTACAATTCAGGGCAGTATGCAAAAAAATTATTTGATTATGTTTGAATTTGCGGCTGTTATCGTTTGCCATAGAAAATACCCTTGTTAAAACATAAAACGTTGCAGGCAAACTACCCCTTTCCCTTAACCGATCTTTACCAAAATCAACAGATCTTGAGAACTCCACAATTCAGGGCTGTATGCGAAACATTATTTGATTCTGTTTGAATTTGCGGCTGTTATCGTTTGCCAAACAAACAAAATTACCCTTGATAAAAAAAACCGTTGCAGGTAAACTACCCCTTTCCCTCAACCGATCTTCACCAAAAACAATAGCTCGTGAGTACTCCACAAATCAGGGCTGTATGCAAAAAATTATTTGATTCTGTTTGAATTTGCGGCTGTTATCGTTTGCCATAGAAAAAAATCTACAGACACACAGATAGACACACACACACACACACACACACTTTTCGAAAAACGACTTTTTTTCATGTTTTGAGTGTAGTACAATCAGAATCTGCAATAATCTCGAACACGATTTTTTTTGCCATCTGCATCACCATACTTCCATTTCCTTAAGGAACATGGAAGTAATACAAATAACAAAATGCGTATATCAAGAAAAATATAACATTATTTATTTTCTTTTGACAACATGAAACAGGTCATGAAAACACTTATTCCGCCTTCAGGCGTAAAACTGATCACCAATAACTATTACATCAAAATACGAATACGTATATTAAAGATTACGCAAACTCAACACTTCTTATTAGACCTATATTCATATTCTTCACTCACACAATCATACACACTTCCATACTTCTACATTTCTTTTTATTGAGCTCAATTTAATATAATTCCAGTGTTTACTTTCCTTATAAATGCGTAGAGTTCCACCACATGGGCCGTCTCCTGGTGCGTGCACTGTTTTGTTGTTTTATCGTTTTCACTTTACGTTTTTACGGCCGAAACTGTCACTCCAATTTTTTACTGATCACTGATTATTTACATGATTTATATTTTTTACGTTCCAATATTAGTTAAACTTTCACATTTTATGATTTGCGGTTTATGCGGGCGCCCGCGATTGCTGCTGCACAGCGCAATCACAACACAGCGCAGCGCGATGGTGTCGACTGACTTTCAATGTTAAAATTTCCGTTCGTGTCGTCTCGGAAACCAGTTCATCCCACTCTCCGCCATACGTCTCGTCCTCAGTATTGGAAAATTCCGTTGGACTTAATACCACCTTTTTAACTTGCCACGAACTGATTTTCGTCAACAGCATACTAGCGGCGTTAGTCACTGGCTATAAATAAACTTTCGTTATGCTTCATAACCATATATGGTCATGAAACTCTCACTGGCAATCGCCTCACCTTATGGGTGCCTCATCTTCACATGTTATAAAATTATACAATAATATTTATGTAAATTTTGCCCCATTACAGTCCACATTAGGTCAAGTTTGCGGGACTCTACTGTACTACAATAAATAAAGAAAACACAACTGAAAAAGAAGAAAGAAAAACTACTGACTGTAAACGCCTTACTGTATTAATCAAGACTTTTTCAAATACACAAAAATTTTCATACAGTCAATTTAGTATAAATAAATAGCCCGAATTCTTGAGTATGACACATAAACATATACCATATAACAATATATCAGAGTATACAGTTCTTTGTACTCAATGTTAGGTTGGTATACTGTTTTTTTTTTTTTTTTTATCTAAGAGAATTCACTATTCTTTGGGGGGCTTTAGGGGGGGGTCCAGGGTCGGGTCACTTACTTCATACAAAAGAAAAACTAGTTAAGACTAATCAACAATTAAAGTGGCTGAAAAACGCATGATAACATCCTGAAATCAGCCCCATTAAACTGCAATAACACTTTAAAAATACACGTTATTGAAACTCTGTTAAAAGATATTTATTGACTGAACTGATTTTCCTATATTTCATATTTCAACACGTATCCTAACACTGTGTAATAAACCTGTTTGCATATTTAGAAAAGAGCTAATACTACATTAGCATACACAGCTGAAAAAAATTAATGAAAGAGCATAAAAATTAAGAGATTAATAAAATTCGTCAACTACTTCAAACCTCTGGCAGGGAGGTCTGGTCCCGTTTGCCCCCCCCCCCCCGTAAATATGCCCCTGATCAATTACCTGAGTTTTCTGCTTCCACTGTACAACACAAAGATCCGTACACGTGTCTCAACAATATGACATAATTTTAAATACATTATATACTACTATTAACTGTTTAATAATATATTAATGTGTTATTACTACTATTGTACTAATTATAAGTATAACACTACTGACTTGGAACACAAAGTTTTTTATTAGTAAAAACGTAAAATTTTTATCTTATAGCCTGGACCAGTTTTTGCTTATTAGAGGCTGCCACTGGCAATGCTGTCCGTCTTGTTCTTGGCGACGGCGCCATCTTTTGAAAGATCGATGTTGTATGTGCAGAGTGTGATATGTTCGAATAATATGTGTGATTTGAATTGTGTCTGTTCGTTAAGATATCGATTTTATGTTTTTGTGTGTTTGTATATTTCTAATATACAAGAGTGTCTAGTTTTCGGCCTTTTGTGTGTACGTGTAGAATATCCATGTTGCTGTCGACATTTGTGTATGTGTGGTTTGCTTCAATGAGGTGGTTTGCAAAGGTGGATTCGGTAGTGGAGTGTAGTGCCTTTGTGTGTTCAATGTATCTCTGTTTGAAGCAACATTGATACAATTTCTGGCCTATGTAGAATTTGTTGCAATCTAAGCAATTTAGTTTCTAAACACATTGCAACAAATTCTACAGTATATACAGTACAATCTACAGTGTATACAGTTTGCATATACAGTATTGCAAAGGACAGAATTATTTGATGGTTTCAATAGCACTCCAAGTTTGGAAAGCATATGTTTAACAGATGCCTTAACACTGTACCACACAGTTTATTTTATTTACAGTCGAAATTTTCTTTTTCCCTGTAAATAATATTTTTTGTATGTTTTGTGTAAATTAATATTGACTTTTGTAGTTTCAAATGTTACTTTACATCTAAATGTAAGAGAGAATTTTTTTCAAGTCCTTGTTTTTGTTTTAATGAAAGTAAGATTATGGACAAACCAAGTGACTTGTCAGCTCGCATGACTGCTCTAACTCAAGTGTCTTTTAAAATAAAAAAAATTAATAGCTAAAGTCACAAAAATTGATGAGTTAAATTAGTCAGGCACTGACATCCAATGAGCCACATGGACTTCAACTGAACGACAAACATGGTCACAAACCAAAAATGAGCCTTCATGTTTGTAGAAAACTCATCATCCATGATACTAAAGCAAATAGTAGAGTTCCTAGTAAGGATCTTTCCTAATCAATCTTAATTTGCAGAGATGTAGAATAAACAGTAGACTTATTACTACAATCGTGCTCTTTCATTCATCTACATGTCTACCCAGTATCTTCTCTCACACACATACACATGCCTACAGTATACTTACTACTGTTACAATTGCCGACAAGAGCCAGAATTTCCTTTGAATAGTTGTCGACCCCATCTCTGTTGTCGACAAGTGCAGTGTACTGTTTGAATTTGTTTTCTAACAATGCTATAGTTGCTTCATTGCTTGATCTGAAAAGTAATATATAACTTAATTGACAGGATGATTAGTTTCTTGTTCTGGGCTATTGGGCTGCAGTCCTTGCTTAAAATCACCAGACTTCTCACTACTGCTGCACTAGCCAACATCAATAGTTAGCTAATACAACAGCAGCTGAAAGTAATTTTAACTGAGAACCACAGCATGGAACAAGCCCAGAACAAGATATTAATGAAACTGACCCCAGCCATGAAAGTTTTAATACTTCGCTTACTGACAATTTTTCAAGACCTATAGTAAAATTAATTACAAGCTTATTACCTAACTTGTTATCCATTTTAAAATTTGTAACTTCAATTACCCACACCACATTTCGAAACAATTGGTCTGACAGACACTAATTAATAATTGACATGCACATTGCGGAGCATTAACTAATTTTATTTATAAATTTTAACTAATTTCATACAATTTTAAAAGTCTGTGTTGCAAGCAATGAACCTGTATTGTTTTCAATCTATCACATATTATACAATGCTTATTACACTTTACTCCATTTTGAATTTGTTGTGACCTGACCCAAAACAATAATGGAATAACAGTAAAATTGTCTGTTACAGAACAAACACAATCAAGTGCAATTATAAAATACTCTTCCATTATAACAATACTCAAGATATTACTGTTACCAATATAACTGCATATTTACACATTACCAAATTTTCAAAAATTCCATCAACAAGATACTGCACTACACTTCTACAAAATTATCTTCTGAAGATAATAAGAATAAAGTTTTATAAAACTATTTGAAATGGATTATGTAATGCTACTGAATATACTTAAACACCTTCACAAATAAACCTCTTCTGATAACCCCAACAAAGTACTGCATAATTTATTATTTCCTAGCGTCACTTTCTATTAACAATTATTATCTGCTGACTTTTTGATGCCCATTCTCTAGTATAAACTTTTACTGACAAGTTTCGTTAATCATTCTTTAATTCAACCAGATTTTGAAGAAATCGTAACTTTACTTTGAAGGAATGGTTATCATACTTCCGACTTGCACTTCACTGCGATTTTGACTCAATATATATCTGAAATACATCAAAACGGAAAAACTAAACCATACTTACATATGAAATTTAAAATGATACACTAACTGCTAATATTTCACAGATACTAAGACATATGCTGTGCTAAAACTGGATTTATTTACTTTCAAAAATTTGTTTTCAAACGCACCTCAAACTGTTCTCACTAAATACGAACAAACAACCGAGACCTGGAAAATATAGGACTTTTCCTAACTTGTTTATACACTCCCCCAATGTTTTAAGAAGGAACTATACAATACCTAAAGTATCTTACAAATCTAAAGTACCAAAATAAATTTCCCCTTAAGAGCTGAAAATATAACCTTATAAACTATTACCCGGCACTTACATAGCTTGAGATTTTAATAGTAGTTGAGCTAAGCATTTCCTTTTAGAACTACATGTTTTGAATGGGTCAGAACACGTTTCTTTAAATAGACATTTTTGATAAAAGTGCAGAAAACTATCGTTTTCTTCTTTACCTTTACCTTTCGTACACATTTGGACCAACATAAATCTCTCTACGATTGGCGGGTAAACTCAGTCATTCCAACGCCAACTAAATCTCAATAGCTTCTACGCGAATTTTATGATCATTGTTAGTATTATTTATAGTAAAAATTATAAAATCATTATAAGTATCGAATTACAAACTCTTACGATTTTATTGTCATTATGATAATATAATGTTTGTTACCTGTAACCGGATTTGTACAAAACTTACGTATGATAGGCAATATTCCTTCCCTATGATTCCTTCTATTGTGATGAATGTTCCTCACCTACAATTTTGGGATCGTGAGTCTTCGTACGGCGTTTTTACGTTTTTCTTTCCGTGTCCATGCAGAAATCTTCAACTTATCGCTTCACCGTGTTTAGAATACTTTAGTACTTCGAGCATTCCCCAGTCTCGTTCGATCTTTGAAGTTTCGTGATAAAATCGCATTGGTTTTACTATCAGTAAAAAATAGACTGACGTTCTTTTTATTGTCTTTTGATTTCCCAGTTTTAGCTGTGTAACATGTTTGTCAACTCTTTTTGTTCAGTTAAATAAAATTTTTCATATTTCTAGGAAACCCAAATGACCTTTTACAAAACTGTATAGAAGTTGAGCGATTTTTTTTGGCAGCTAGAATTCAAACTTTGGAAAGATGAATCTGACCAGGAGAACGTGAGATTACAGAACTAGGGCTCATTGTTTTCAACTTTCAGAAATTACAGTTTGAAAGATCGAAGATCGCGTGAAGGACAGGTGCCAAAAATTAACAATATCTGTACAAAAGTTTGGAACTTTCTTAGAGAATATTCAATGGAGTATCTTACGATAACATTATCTTTAGCCTAATGCTGAAACCAGTATCATTAACAGACAACATTTGGTTGCTATAGTTACCAAAATTATTTTTCTTTGAAAACCTAGTTTGTTTTTGTTTGCTAGCTTATAAAAAAATCATATCACGTGCATGACCATTGGTTCATTTTGTTACTGAAAATATATTAAAGAAAATGTTTTGTGTTAAACATAATTTTAAAATTTTACTAAGAGTGAGAAATTATTCAAATGCACCTAATGAAATGTAAGTCACATGTGCTTAATTCTTATTTAAAAATTTAATGTGTACTCAAAGAATTGGTTTAGATTCCCTTTACATAATTTGTTTATCAAATTCATTTAACAGATTTTTGTCAAATATTAACTTATCAAATTTATTGATACTGCTACTTTTAATAAAACTAAGTAGGTTTTATAAGTAGGTTCTTTTTATAAAAGAAGGGGGTTTCTTTTTATGAAAAATATTTATGTGTAGTAAAATCCAAAGGCTAAAGTATTGATACTTTTGACTGTAAAATCATAATATATGACAGTTGCAGCTTTAATTAAGAATAACACCAAATCAAATTATATATTAAACCAGAATTTAGAATTACATTACATGAATATTGTTTTCCTTTAATGCTGTCATGTTAAAATATTAATGTGAAACATACACATGACTTCACTTATACATTTATTTCTGTAGGCCTATTTCAGATTTAATCAGTCGTAGGCCTACATCTTACTATTTGCATATTGATTATGAGGCTGTAGGAAATTAGGGGAACAAAAAAAAGAGAAGCCATGATATATTAGAACAAAGATGAGATATTCTTTACTGAATAATTACTATAAGGAATTGGCATTATCATGCTGCTCTTGGTTTCCACTTAATGTTGGTATAAAACATTTGGATTTAATCTAATATTTAAACTATTTTCAATGTTCATCACTTCTTTGTTCACTACTATAATAATTATTAGTATTGTTGGTAAAGATGAACTTAACACCATAAAATACATAGCCCTACAAAATGGATACGTCCAGGATTTAATAAACAAATTACATAGGCAGATCCAAAACAAAAACAACAAACCACAAAATAAAAACAACACACAACAAAACAAATACATCACACTCACTACTACAACTCTAACGCACACAGAATCGCCAACATTTTCAGAAAATACAACTACAAAATAGCATACAGAACCAACAACACCATCAAAAGGTACCTCAACAGCACAAACAAAAACACTGACATACACAACAAAACAGGAGTTTATAAATTAAAATGCAACAAATGAGAAAAATTCTACATAGGCCAGACAGGAAGATCTTTTCATCCAGATTTTATGAACACACCAAAGCAATCACCAATAATAACATACAATCCACATTTGCCACACACATCCTGACAGAAAACCAACCAATATAAAAAACAACCTTGAAATTTTACACTTCCTACCCAAAAGTCGTAAACTTAACACCACAGAACAATTTGAAATATACAAACACAACAAAACACAACCCAACAACATACTCAATGACCAATTACAATTCAAATAAAACACACTATTTGACACAGTAATAAACAACATCACAACAATTCAAACTCCAGCGTCAATCCCCTCCACCTTCACCCACACACAACCTGTTAACTAAAAACCGTTATACATAAAACTACCGACAGTTTGCACATTCCGTATCCAAACTCACTGAATAAGGAGCACACCACTCCGAAACGACGTATGAGAAAATACAACAAGTAAGTTCACAGTGAAAGTACCAACAATACTAATAACTAATATTTAACTTTTGTCTACCATTACCTTTTATAATGATTAGCAAGGCATTATATATAGTCGTTCATTCAGGACTTGCAATAGTGCGTGTGTGTATGTGATGCTTTACTTTATAAACATTGTGGCACCATGAAGTTTTAATCAAACAACTGTTCCCCCATGTTGCAGAGAATTACACGCTTATTTTAAAAAATATACACAACTTAATAATGATTAAAATAAAGTTATTGTAATGAGTAATATTATATAACAAATCATTGCATTCTACAAAAATACTGTAGTTATTTTTATGTTGTCCAAAGTTTGAGTTTGCAATCATAATAATATGAAAGTAAGAGTTTGTTAAGTTGATAATGCAGTGTCATCCTGTTGTTAGCTGTTTTCAGCTCTGAATTGTAAATAAAAATAACATGCTGTCTACAGAAGAACAACCTACATGAGCAGAAGCTTGGTGTAAATGATGATATTATAGAACAGTGGTAAGATAATTTTGAAAGCGAGTGCTGTTAAGAATTACTTTCCTATATAATTACAAAAATTTAAGAACATGGATTGGTATGGACAGACCAGAAAATAGATCCCCAAAACTGTAATGACATAAAGAAAACAATGAAACTCTAAAGCTTTGCTGCAGAGTGTAACACTCCACAGAGTTCAGTCATCATACTGTGCGATTAGTAAATTTAAACCTTAACAACCAGCACTTGGTTCATGGTTTAAGTGAAGAGACAGTTAGCTGGTTCAAATACATTTAGAGTAATAAAAATAATCATTGTCCTCGTGAAATTAAATATGTGTAATCCATGTGAGGGGGGAAGCATCAGCTACTATCTGAGTATTAATTTGACATTACAGCTTCTGAAAAAAATGTGTTGTTTCTTATAGTTAGTTTGGACTCCTGTCTATTAGCTTTCTGGCACCCCAACATAATCAGGTGATACTACTTGAATTTTTTTAAGGTTAACTTTCAATTTTTTGGCAGTGGAATAGGTGGTACTTACTCATATTTGAAAGATTTGTAGTATGTTTAACATTCTTCTGAGTAACAGGTGTTGATTTTTACTTTTTATTTATTTGTTATTATTATTATTTTTACATGAGCAGCAAGGAAGTAATGACCTGTGTTTAGGTGAAAAGAGGAACAGAGACTTTTCTCGGTGTGTTCTTAGTCTCATTCTTAATCAATGTCTATATTTTCTCAAGTTTAGTTTTTGGCACTTTGTGCTAAGTGTTTGTTTTTTGTATAGTCTTTTTTATAATTGTTTTTGTCGTTACGTTGCTAGGCGTGCATGTGTGTTGTTTGAGCATCTTTATACACTATGTTTGAGGTAAATTGTGTAGAATAAGGAATATATTTGCTTCTTTCAGGTTATTTATTTATCTATATGCAGATTGTAAATACATAGTTGCGTGGGTGTTACTGGTGCAGTTTTCACTGTTCACGGTACGAATTTAAATTTTAAACTCATGTTCTCTGGTATCTAAGTCATTTAAATACCGTAGATGCCTGATAGGCTTCTAATTGTAAACTCATGTTCTCTGGTATCCAAGTCAATAGGGTGCACACCCAGACATCGGTTAACTTGTGTAGTGTGTTTTATTTTAATGTGTGTTAGTTTAATTTTAATGTGTTAACAACGTCCACACGGGACTGAAATCTGAAGATATCTAGTCTCGAAACGTGTTATTTAAATAAATACATAAGAAGTCACACGACAGATAAAAAAGGTAAATTAATTTTAATCTGTACGAATTTAAAGTGTTGTTTTAGCATCTTTCTGATTGGTCTAAGTTTGAATTATTTGCAGTGATCAGTACTTGACTTCCATACTTGAGAACTTGTTCGATAATGTATTGTAAGTTGTCCAAGGAAAAAAATGTAAATTAAAGTTTTTGTGTACAGCAGATAGCACAACATGGTAAAAGAATGAACTATGTTTACACATGGTATAAATTGCAAAATGTACAAAAAGATGCAAATACAAATTTATAATACAGTAGAATTTCATTTCATGGATTTTGTTGTTCATGACGTGTCTAAGTATCTCTAAGAATTTATAAACACTATTCAAACATGAAACACTAGTAGTTTAGATAAAAATTTACTTTATTGTCTGAGCTGACCTAGCTTTGCTCATTGTGAGCTTCATCACAAGCTACCACTAGGAGTGCTGCCTGTTCTGTTTTTGGTCACAGCACTGTTTTCTAAAAATCGTTGTTGTGTATGCGTGTGTTGTACAATGTGTTAAAATATTATGTGTGATTTAAATTGTGTCTGTTCATTTAGGATGTCGTATCCAGATGTTTTGTGTGTTTTTATGTTAAGAGCTAACATTAGATATAAAACATTTATGAATAGTAAATTAGGTAATGACAACATGAAAATAAAAATCTACAAAGTAGTAATAATATCTGAAATGGTCCAACCAACTCTGTTATTATTCTTATAAAAATTCTATAAATTTAGAGTGTGTCTCTAAATTTCTTCTAAGTTCTAAGTCCATAATTTTATCTTCTGTTGCTCAGTTATCTCTTAGGTGGTTCATCACAAGAGCACAAATTTTTAGATATTTTTTTCAGTCAGTTCTGTAGGCTTATGGCCAGATGTTAGAACAGTCTATAAATTTAATTAAAATAGCTTTGCATCATTTTAAAGTTATTATTAATGCCTTTATTGAAGAAGAAAATAGAAATAAAGAAAAACTATTTCAATCTAAAGACATGAAAGTGTGTGAACTATTTTTTTTCTTTTTAATTATTTGTAATATAATTTTGTATTGGTTATACAGTACCTACATGCATGGCTTGAGATATATAAAGTTTAATTATGTTAAAACTATTAAATTAATTTATATTCCTTTGCAGATCTGTTCCAATGAACTGTAGAGAGAAATTCATAACACTGCAGAAGATGTGCACAAATGATATATATAACTTGCTGTGGACAGCAATGGATCTGAAAACTAGAGTTTACAAAAATCAAGAATTAGGACAGCTGCTGTGCGGGAAGAAAATTACAATGATGAGTGTTTCAGAGCCACACACATTGAAGTCCAGCTTTATTGTCACGTCTGCCGTGAAACGTCTAGGAGGCACTGTGCAATTTGTGACTGACGAGGACTGGGAGAAAGTTGCATTTATTGAAGATCTAGGCAGGTGAAGATCTAGCCTTCTTTTACTTGTTGTCTTTCACTGCTTCAAACATTACATCTTAGGTTTGGCTGAAATTTATGTGTGTGTATGTTACAAGAAATTTTAACAGACTTTTAAATTGACCACTATTTTTATCAGTTCATTTTTATGTCCTTGTCATCATCATCACCATTATGACTGAAATGCTAAGCCTTGTTGTTGTTACTTGTGACTTCTGCTTTTTCATTTGGAGGTAACTGTCGCATTCATTCTTATCTTGTCATTGTAATAAGTTTCTCTAGGGTTTTCTTGACCTTTTTGTCCTGAAGTCCTGCTTTCCAGAATAAAATTTTTCTAATCTTTTTCATCCTAAAGTCTTGTTTTCCAGTACTTTTGTGATAAATGCATTATGATATTTCTAAGCAGAAACATAATGCTGTGAAGTACATTATCCAGAAAGCACATGACAAATAGATTTATTAGTAACATAGAGGACAACATACATGGACACCAAATGGTGGGAACAAATTAATGAAGCATCTCAACAAGAAGAGAGGGAGACAGTGCATCTGAAGTTGATTGCAAAGGACAAATGGGTTAAGCATTACAGGGAAATATGGTACAACCCTCCATATTAAATTATTAATGAAAAACTTCACTTTATCTAGGATATTTTAATTCTGAATGAACATTAAGGATTTCATAAATGTCAATCTTGGTTTAATGACACATTCTCTTTGAAAATACTGTTTGAGAGAAGAAGGGAATTTAATTTAGAGACACACCTTGCCTTCATTGACTACGAGAAAGCATTTGATAGAGTTAACAGATCCATTCTGTGGGACATTATGTGTAATAGGTGTTATCCTAAACATCTTGTAGACATTATAAAGAGCTTATACTATTGTATAAGGACAGTATTATCTATGATAGAGAATTTGACAGAAGAGAGGTACATAATCAGGGAGTGTGCCAAGGCTGTCGCATGTCTCCAACATTGTTAATATTTATATTGATGACATGGTTACAGAGTGAAAATTATGAGTGGATCCAGGAATACAAATAAATAATAGAACATACATGAATGCAATGCTGATAATCAAGTAATCATACAAAACAGCGAATACATGCTCCAGAGACCAATATACCAGTTACAGCAAGTCTGTTCAAATTACAACACGAAAATTTCTGTGCAGAAGACAAAAATTATGGCACTTATACGCAAATACGCCTTTGGACTAAAATTGTATTGGATAATAAGAGAATAGAGCAGGTGTCACATTCCCGCTATCTTGGCTGTGACATCACCTATGATGTGAATTGTGATGATGACCACCCTAGTGTAGTTTGCAGTTTTTGTGAGGTTCATTGCGTATGTTTCTGACTTGTAAACACTGGCAAGAAGCCTTCCTTTATTCATGACAGTGGCTGTCTCTTATTCACCATAATATTCCTCATCCTTACAGAGACAATCCTCCTTCTCCTATCATCTAATGTTACAGCCACATGTGAGCCTTGACCTCTTTTATAACATGATACTGTTGGTCACAGTTCTGAGCCACCACTGTCTCACTTCAAACGTCCAGCTTCTCTACATAATTGTCAAGCCTATCTGCCTACTTTAATTCTTATTTTTCGTTGCCTTCCTGAGTGTCCCATTCCCCATCATGAATTTCCTTTCTGGTTCACTCAGCTACATACAGGCAACATATCCAGCCTCCTTAAGTCTCGCCGATTATATATATAAGCTGGATTGCTGGGAGGCTCTTACATATATTCTCTACAGTAATGGTCTGCCATAGGCTGTTCTCACACATAGCTCCCAAAACCCACCTCAAGATCTTCATTCAAACCCATTTATCTGATTCTCATGCTTTGTTGAGATTACCAAAATCTTACAGTTGTAACTTAATATGGACCATACTAAGAAATTGCAGATAACAAGTCTTGTATTCTTGGTCAAAAGACTATTTTTAAAGTGATTTACAAGATTACAGTCAGCTTTGTTACAGGACACTTTATATCATGTATTTGAAAGTATTATTTTCATGGTGAGCTATGTCTGTGCATGGAATTTGTGTACATGACTTTGGAATCAGAAAATGCATGTGCATAAATTCACAAACTCACACAAATTATCCCATAGGTGTTCAAAGTTCCCACGTCATAACCTGGAAAAAAAACAGGTGTTAACAAGATTCCTGATGCAGGACACTAAAAGTTGAAACAGTCAGTTGCAGTCAGAATTCCACCTGTGCAGAGTACAGACTTTGGCTTACACTTTTGGCAGCTGGTTCTGCATGATATGTATTTTCAACAAAAGGGTAAAAACTAACTACAGAACACATAAGTACTAAAATAAACTATAATATTGGTTTATAAAAGAACATCAATACGGCAACATCACATAACAAGAAAATCAGAATATCTGAACAACAGGGACACAATACAGTTTCTTCATACCAGCATTAAAAATACAGATAGTGACTGTGGGCTTCTGTTTTTATGGGGGTTTTGCACAGTAGATTCTGGGGCCTTACTGACTTACATAAATCCTTACTGTTACAGCTGTATTTTTGCAATAAGCCTTGCTATAATTTTCTCCAATATATCGGTATATAAGTAACCAAAGATTCCAAAGAAGTAACATCTTCTACCCATAAAAATAATCCATTCAATTCTTATAAACTAACAGATTTCAGCATCATATATGTCAAGACGCTACAGTATTTTAAGGCTAGGTTTGGTTTACTTGTTAAAGTTTATAGTAATCAAATACAGTAAATAAATTCTATCCTGTTTCATATTTATGTTTGCAGGTTCCACTCAATATTTTCAGATGCCATTGTAGTACAAGGAAAATTCCATAGCAGTTTGTGTTTGTTCGCAAAAGGGGCCACAGTACCGGTGTTCAGTGCCGACTGTTTCCGTTTCCGTCCATTCCATGGTCTTGCTGCACTAATGACAATCCAAGAACACTTTGGTGGGCTTAAAGATCTCACCCTAACATGGATTGGGCCTGTATCATCGATATTCAACACATACTCATTTCTGTTGCCTAAAGTGGGCATGAATATAAAATACAATACTGCTCCAACTCCGGTAAATATACATTTTATAATTAACTTAGTACATTATTAAAATAATTTGATTTTAGGTGGCACACATATATTATACAATAATAAACACATGCGTGCGCGCGTGCACACACACACACACACTACATAAGTTATTTAAAATTATATATATATATATATTTATATTGCGACAATACAAGCATATGCTGTAATGTGCATTTATTAGATAAAATAAATATTTAGATTAAATTTAGAAATATGTAATAAATAAGCAGGTGTGAGAGTGAAAGCTGAGTTTATACCCAGGAATCAACAGGCACAATCACGTGATTGTCGCTGAGAGTGTGTACAGTAGTAAATAATGTGTGTGGGGTGAGGCCAGTTCAAGCCTGAAAGTTTGCAATCTCACCCCAAGTAGATGTTAAATTATAGTTTTTATTTAATTATAAGAAAACCATAAATGATAGAAAAATTGCAAAGACTTCTAAATATGTATAAAAATAATACACATGTGCAGTGTGAAAATGGCGTGAATACGACGTTCAGTGCGAATTCAGTGCGATTTTAAGAGCATAGTAATTATACGAATTACGCAATAATGATGGTAATTACAATGAACATGTGTAATTAAATCAGACACCGTCAGAGTACCTTGTAATCCACATTAGACATTGCAATTGGCAGAAATGTGCGAAAATATGAAATTGGACGATAGTGGGGGAACTGACGCCACCGAGCAATTCCTGACATGCTGAATTCTGTTCCAGCAGGTGCAGTAAGATGCTCGAATATAAATAAGGGCATGAATGAAGCCAAATTACTCTCAAGCAGTCTTCAGTCGCGGCGGTACACTATGTCCATTGGCGACACGAATTTTTAATACTCTCAATCAGTCTTCAGAAGCGGCGGGACACTATGCCCAGTATCGACGCGATTTTTAAAATTTTGTTAATTGAACTGTAAAGTTGGATGGACAATATGTTCATCTAATTACCAAACAGTAACTCTTGGTTTGATTACAAATACGATTATATGTTAGTGGAAGTTGGTTTTCTGTATATTGCATATTGTAGGTGGTTATTGTATCTTGTGATGGTTATGTCTAAATAGAAAAAAAAACATAACAAAATCAACTATTTAGACATAACCATCACAAGACACGTTTTTTTGATGTATATAATATATTTAATATTTATAATGATTTTACCTCAAGATGTTTTCTCCTTATTTGGAACACAAGGCTTCCCAAAACATGTTTCAAATAAGGAGAAAACATCTTGAGGTAAAATCATTATATATATTAATTATTATATATATTATTATATACATCCACCAAAATCAGTAAAGTTTCAATTTTTTAAATTATTGAATAAGGCCTTTTCGAAATTATTATAATTTCATCATCAGTTCACACTATAAAATGTTGTTATTTGTGTCTATTATATCTCACTGCACTTCATATTGAATCTTCCACTGCCATCATTATTTGGTGTAACCAAGCAAGTCATATATTGAAATAGTTGATCATTTTCGAATATTGTCTGCTGATTCATTAATTTGTTATATTTTTTATGTAGGTATATATATAATTTTTCTAACTGTATAATGTCATCTATATATTAATACGTGAAGAGTTTTGTACCCCTTTTTAAGCATATTGCGCACACGGAGGAGTGTGAGATTTGGCATAGTTAAAGTTTATATGGAGAAGGAGTGCAGAAAGCTAAAATTTATATATAATATGTGTTACAAATACATTAAATTAAATAAAATAAAACATTCATTTGCACTTGAAAATTCATTTAAACTTTTTCAAACAATGGTAATTGTTAAAAATAAAATAATTTTGTTGCCAGGCAATAAAATTATAATTTTTTCATTTTAGTTTACGTTCATACTGCCAATGTCAAACACATAATAGTCGGTCGTTTGTTTACGTTCATACTGCCAATGTCAAACACATAATAGTCTGTGGTCAAACAGTTACACAGAGTAGAGAGTGTCGCCAAAGAATTTTAAAATGTTGCCAACAAATAATTACTGACAGATTGACTGAATGAGCTGTGAATTTTGTGTGATTTCAAATGTTCCTTTTTCAATAGTCTGTGGAGTGTATGTCAAAGCAAAAAAGCATTTATTTTATATTTTGTATATTAGATATCTGTGTTTTATATATTAATGTGCAGTTGAAAGTGAAATACAGCTTGCTTAATATACACCTGTTGCAAAAGGAAAATTTTGTAGCAGCAATTTGAATTGACTTACTCTCGCCTAATTATTATTGGTGGTTTCAAAAAAGTGAGTATATTTTATTATTTTTAAATTAAACCCTGTCTAATCTTAGTTTCAGTAATTTCATTACATGTTTTTTTTTACATTCAGATATTCGCACCTACTTCCATTATGCCTCGACATAGAACATTGACGGGTCGGAGTGAGAGACAAAGAAGAAGGAATATATATTCGCATGAAAGTCAAAATGATAATAGACCAAATGCAAATTTAAGTAGTGTAAATAGTATAACATTGACGGGTCGGAGTGAGAGACAAAGAAGAAGGAATATATATTCACGTGAAAGTCAAAATGATAATAGACCAAATGCAAATTTAAATAGTGTAAATAGTATACAAAATGATGAAATTATTTTGAGGGATACATTTAAATGCGCACTGAATGTCATTCCAAGAAATTTTAATACTTTTGATTGTGGATTAATGCATTTACAATGCAGGTTTTGCAATGCAAAACATTTCGAATCTGAGGTCACTTTAGGTGAAAGGACTGCACTCACTTCATGTTGTCATAAGGGTAAAGCAATATTACCGGCCTTAAGTCAAAATGAATACTTTAAATCATTGTATGATGGACTTGCTTCAAATGAACCTTCAATAAAAAGAAAGTCAAAAAATTATTTTGAAAACATTCGTTAATACAATTCATCATTTGCTATGGTTAGCTCAGAAGCTAAAATTTCGGATACAGTTACGCGTGGAGTGTATCATTTTAAAATACATGATGTTTTTTATCACAGATCAGGTCCAATGACTGCTGGATATGGTCGCTCACCATGTTATGCGCAATTATATTTTTATGATGTTGACACTGCTGTCAATTATAGATTACGTGAACACTATAATCAAACATGCAATAACAATATAATGCGCGAAATCTCTCTTGAATTGGAACGCATTAATCCTTTCGTTCGGTCATCCATTGCAACGAAAGATCATTGTCAGAGAGTTGAAAATCAAAATAAAGAAATTTGTATGCTCATTAAAGTAAATCGTGATTTAGATCTACGCCATTCAAACTGATGTAGCAGTAATATTTAGTACAGTTGATGGTGAGCCACCCTTTGAACGAAATATGGTTTCGTTTTCAAAAGTTAATGGTACCATTAAAAATATCTCTGTTTTGGATTCATCATTGGACCCTTTAGCGTATCCATTACTTTTTCCAAATGGTGATACTGGGTGGCATATCAATATTTCTCATAATTTACCAACTACATCTAATTCAAGAGCGCCCAGAAATAAATTAACCATGCTTCAGTATGCAGCCTATCGACTTGCAATTAGAGAAGATTTTAGCATGTTGCACCACTCACAAAAATTATTTCTGCAGTGGATAGTTGATATGTATGTGAGAATAGAGGGCACAAGGTTACATTTCATTCGACAAAATCAAACAAGTCTTAGGTCTGAAGTTTACAACAATTTAACAGATTATTTAGAATTGAACCCCAATGCCAATGTTGGCCATAGAGTAATTTTACCATCTTCATTCAATGGATCTCCAAGAAATATGTATCAGAATTATTTAGATGCAATGTCAATTGTACAACATTTCGGAAAGCCTTCTTTGTTTATTACAATGACTTGCAATCCAAGTTGGCCTGAAATAGTTAGCAATATTGGTGTAGGTGAGTCAGCTAATTTTCGACCTGATATTGTTGTGCATGTATTCAAGTCCAAACTGAAAGCATTAATTGAGGGCCTTACACTAGAAAAAATCTTCGGTAAAGTTGAAGCACTCATTTATACAATTGAGTTTCAAAAGAGAGGATTGCCTCATGCTCACATTTTACTCTCTTTAAATGAGCAAGATAAAATTGTTAATGCTACCGATATTGATAAAGTTGTATCTGCGGAGATTCCTAACATTCAAACACATCCTACATTACATGAATATGTTGTAAAACACATGATGCATGGTCCATGCGGTGTACTTTAATCCACATTCTGTATGTATGAGAGATGGAAAATGCACAAAAGATTATCCAAAACGATTTAATGAATTTGCATGTGAATCATTAAATGGATATCCATTATACAGAAGGCGTGATAATGGTATTAATGCTGAAGTTCGCGGTAGTTGCCTCGACAATCGTTATGTTGTACCATACAATCCGTATTTACTTGCCAAATTTAATTGGCATATAAATGTTGAAGTATGCACTACAGTTAAAAGTGTTAAATACATTTATAAATACGTGTATAAAGGCTATGACAGTGCATCTGTTGAATTAGGTTCAGAGAGAAATGAACCAGGTCAAGAAATACAAATTGATGAAGTTAAAAATTTTTTAAATGGCCGTTATGTCGGATCAACTGAAGCTGTATGGCGCATCTATGAATTACCAATGCATTTTCAATCACATGTCATCGTTAGACTTGACATTCATTTACCGCGTAGACAGAATGTTTACTTTCGAGAAGGGCAAGAATGTCAAGAAATTGAAAATGCAAGACAAACAAAATTATTAGCATTTTTTCAATTGAATCGATCAGATCCATCAGCGCATGAATATAAGTATATTGAAATTCCTTTGCATTATGTGTGGGAAGATTCCCGAAAAAATGGAAGAAGAGAAGGCGTGGAGGTGATAAAATCATTACACGCATATATGTAGTATCACCAAAAGACATCTAACTTTTCCATTTACGATTGCTTTTATTATATATCTGTGGTCCAAAATCATTTGAGGAAGTTAGAACATACAATGGAATTATACACACTTCTTTTGATGAAGCGTGCCATGCTCGTGGCATTGCTTCAAATGATAATGAATGGCGCGAATGTTTAAATGAAGCAAAAGCATTACATTCACCAAAACAAATGCGAAATTTATTTGGTTACATTTGTGCATTAAATGTGCCAGCCAATGCATTGGCGTTATGGAATGAATTTAAAGTATATCTTAGTGAAGATTTTTTGAGAGATTACAACGAAGAAGTATCCTTTAACACAGCTCTATTAGAAATTGAAGATATTTTGAATGTTCATAATTTGTCATGTCAAGAACTTGGTTTACCAGTTCCCACGTATTCGCAGAGAACATATGAAGCAAATGCTATTGATCCAATAGAACAAGAGTTTCTGTTTTGTGAGCATTATGAAACTGCAAATATTGAACAGCGTAATCTAATTGATCGTGTGATTCGTGAAGTTTTGCACCATGATACTGGATCTAATGTTTTTTGTTTAACCGCTCATGCAGGTTGTGGAAAAACATTCACACAAACAGCCATCATTCACAAATTAAATTCGCTTAATCTTAGTTGCATTGCAACAGCATTCAGTGGCATAGCTTCAACTCTATTACTTGGAGATAGAACTTTACACAATGTGTTTAAATTGCCTATACCCATTTTGGAAAATTCTGTAGCAAATATTACCGCAAATAGTAGCTATGGACATTACATAAATTCATCATCATTGATAATTATTGATGAAATTTCTATGTGCCCACTGCAAGTGTTGAAAATCATAGATAGATGATTGCAGGATCTATGCGATGAAAATGATAAACATAAACCATTTGGAGTGAAAACGATACTTCTGTGCGGTGATTTTCGGCAAATCTTACCAGTAAGATCCACATGGATCACGTACAACTTTAATTGAAAATTGTGTCACAAGTTGGAATAAATTTGTTTATTTTCATAAAGTAATGTTTACTCAAAATATGAGAGCCTTACCAAGTGAAATAGAATTTGTCGAATTCTTGAAAAAAATTGGTAATGATGAAGCCCCACAATTCCCTCAGTTTGGTGAAAATATTATTGAAATACCTCAGCAATTAATAGGAGATGAAAATAATATTATTAATGAGGTGTATGGAAATATTTCCGAAAACATACTCTCAGATAAAACTTCAGATATAATGAAGTCAGTTATTTTAGCACCTAAAAATGATGATTGTACTTTTATTAATACTGATATACTTAATCGAATACCAGGTGAACAGAAAACATATCATAGCTACGATATAAAAATTTTTTATGATGACAATGAAATCAATAACTATCCAGTAGAGTTTTTGAATTCTTTGACTATTAGTGGTTTGCCACCACATAAGTTAGTATTGAAAGTTAATTGCATCGTTTTACTGATCAGAAACTTAAATACAAAGGAAGCATTAGTCAATGGAACAAGAATGCGCATCAAGTGTATGCATCGTAATGCTATTGATTGCGAAGTTTTAACTGGAACCGCACGCAATAAGAGAATTTTGATTCCACGTATAAATTTAACATATTCGGGTACTGTTTTACCATTTAACTTTCAAAGAACTCAATTTCCAATTATACCTGCATTTGCGATGACAATAAATAAGTCTCAAGGACAAACATTCGAAAAAATTGGAATTTTATTGAGGCAGCCAGTTTTTACACATGGTCAATTGTACGTCGCAGCAAGTAGAGTTCGATCATTCGATGGTTTGAGATTTTATATTTCCGAATATAATGGCCAAGGGCATTTAGCAAATGATGAAAGAGTTTTTACAAAAAACATCGTTTACACAGAAGTTCTGAATCATTAAATTCACTTTCAAACTATTTTAAGTTCAATGGACAACATTTATTTTTTTAACCGCCTGGTTTTTGTTGATTTAATGAAAAATATATGAAAAAATACGAGGCACGTATTTTTTATTTCATTTTTTATTTTGTATTAATTTTGTATTTAAATTTTATATAATTCGAAAAAGATAGGCAAAATAACTGTGTAGCCTTGGCGAAACCTGGTCAGTATGGCAATAAAAAAACCCAAGGAAATGTCAAAAAACACGTTACTGCTTTTTAAATATGGCTTAGCCAAGCTAAACCTCATTTTTCCTATCTTTCGTATTTTTCAAATAACTCGAAAATTAATGCATAGAAAAAAAATCTAAGCTTTGTAGCAGATAATCTTCAAACTGTTTTCGAATTTTGTACCTTACCAAAAATGAAATGTAATCCACTGAAATTGAAAACAATGTATCTTATACTTCTATGAATGTCAAGTCTCATTTTTATTACCGTTTATTTGATTCAATAATAACATGAAAAAATAAAACAACAGCTTCATAAATAACATAATTATTATAATAAGAAACATATGTAACCAAAATTATTTTACTTTTAATAACAAATATTATACACAGACCAAAGGATTGGCAATGGGTTCACCCATATCATCAATTATGTCAGAAATTTATATACAGGATTTGGAAAACAAAATTATTTTAGGTATCATAAATATGCATAATGTGTTATTATGGAACAGATATGTGGATGATATATTGGTCATATATAATCCTAACATAAAAAATGAACATTTAATAATACTAAATAAATTAAATACATTCAATGATAATGTGAAGTTTACATTTAAAGAAGAAGTTAATAGAAAAATCAATTTTTTGGACATTGATATTCAAATTGGAAAAGATAACGAAATAATTTGTAACAGCACAAAATGTTACATAACCAAAACACACACCAGAAGGGTAAATTATGACACTAAAGTTATAAAATGAATCATTTGTTATGAATGTAACCAAGAAGAGAAGGGACCAGCATAGAAGAAAGAAGAGGAGGGATCCCAAGAAGCAGTGAAGAATACACTGCCTGACACTACAACTTAAACACAATGACTGACTATGACTAATGGACATACAAAGTTCACAAATAAGCTGTCAAGCGAGCCAGTCCATGACATTAATGTGTAGAGTCATGTAAAAGTAAAACTAACTAACAAATGACTTTAATCAAAGTAATGACAATAACAGCATTCTTGCTGAAAATAAAGGAACAATGATATGGAAATAACCAAGACTACTATTATACTAGCTGTAGCCACAAAGCTACAAAGGCTAGCTTTATCAACAAAGATGTAACATTATAGAATAAGGACTTATAAAAGGGAATCTTATGTGTATAAGCAACTTCCTAATTAAACGAAATGTAATTAGTAATAATAATTAAGGAATAAACATGGTGCTATGAATGTATCTAGACCATGCATAAACGAATTTATGTCATTAAGTTAATAGGGAAACAGGACCCTTAATGAACATTCAATTTACAGAATAATAAAAATAACTACTGAAGTGTGAAATACCATCATTCAATTAATATGGTATGCCTTTAAAATGAATAGGCCAAATAAAAATGTATATAAAGAGTAAGGAATAGTTAGATTCTTGGATTTCGTTGTCCATGACGTGTCCGTTACTTAACTAAATAGAACTAAATTGTTCAAATTGCAGTAAATTCTACATAGGCCAGACAGGACGTAGTTTCAAACAGAGATACATTGAACACACAAAAGCACTCCACACCACTACAGAATCTACCTTCGCAAACCACCTCATTGAAGCAAACCACACATATAAAAACATCGACAATAACATGAACATACTACACGTACACACAAAAGGCCGAAAACTAGACACTCTAGAACAATTAGAAATATACAAACACACAAAAACAAACAAAAACGACATCCTAAACGAACAGACACAATTCAAATCGCACGCATTATTCGAACACATCTCACCACACACACACACAGCTTCAATCTTTCGAAACATTACCTCGTCGCCAACAACGAGACGAGCAGCGCTACTAACGACAGCCTCTGATGAAGCCTTCTATAGGTGAAAGCCGGTTTAGGCTGTAAGGTAAAACTTTACGTTTTTACTTATAAAAAACTTGTGTTCCGAGTCGTCAATATTATAGTGATATTTAGAATAGTTAGAGTAAGGTATTATCATAATTATAGTAAGATTTAATATTGTGCAGCTGTAAACAGCTTTTAATTGTAATAATATGTATTTTTAGTCATATAGTAATGTTCGAAAAAGAACCTAGAGACAAATAACCAAATGTAAAAGTTAGGAAAATAATCGCATTGTGCGTTATTAGCAGACGACAATAAGAAACCATGTTTCAAAACACTATTTGTATGTATTGTCAGAAAAAGCGAGGTTAAAACCGGCATTAAGCCATATCAAATTAAAGAGCAGAGACTAAACTTTAATTTGATAATAATAACCTAGAGATTGGAATTATAATAAGTTAATAGTGAGGGTTAGAATCATTTTTCTTCCATGTTCCTTAAGGAAATGGAAGTATGGTGATGGCAAAAAAAATCGTGTTCGAGATTATTGCAGATTCTGATTGTACTACACTCAAAACATGAAAAAAAGTAGTTTTTCCAAAAGTGTCTGTGTGTGTGTCTGTCTGTCTATGTGTCTGTAGATTTTTTCTATGGCAAACGATAACAGCCGCAAATTCAAACTGAATCAAATCATTTTTTGCATACAGCCCTGATTTGTAGAGTACTCAAGACCTATTGATTTTTGTGAAGATCGGATAAGGGAAAGGGGTAGTTTACAGGCAACGGTTTTTTTTTAAACAAGTGTAATTTTTTTCTATAGCAAACGATAAGAGCCGCAAATTCAAACAGAATCAACTACTCGTTTGCATACCGCCCTAAAGTGATGAGTTCTCAAGATCTGTTGATTTTGGTAAAGATCGGTTAAGGGAAAGGGGTAGTTTACCGGAAACGTTTTATGTTTTAACAAGGGTATTTTCTATGGCAAACGTTAACAGCCGCAAAATCAAACATAATCAAATAATTTTTTGCATACTGCCTTGAGTTAAAGAATTCTCAAAATCTGTTGATTTTGGTGAAGATCGGTTAAGGGAAAGGGTAGTTTACCTGCTACGTTTTATGTTTTAAAAGGGTATTTTCTATGGAAAACCATAAGAGCTGCATATTCAAACAGAATCAAATGATTATTTGCATGCAGCCCTAAATTGTAGAGTTCTCAAGACCTATTGATTTTTGTGAAGATCGGGTAAGGGAACGGGGTAGTTTACCTGCTACGTTTTATGTTTTAAAAGGGTATTTTTATGGCAAACGATAAGCGTCGCAAATTCAAACAGAATCAAATACTTTTTTGCATGTAGTCATGATTTGTAGAGTACTCAAGACCTATTGATTTTGGTGAAGATCGGATAAGGGAAAGGGGTAGTTTACTGGCAACGGTTTTTTTTTAAACAAGTGTAATTTTTTTCTATGGCAAACGATAACAGCCGCAAATTCAAACAGAATCAACTACTCTTTTCCATACAGCCCTGAATAATAGAATTCTCAATACCTATTGGTTTTGGTGAAGATCAGTTAAGAGGAAGGGGTAGTTTACCAGCAAGGTTTTTTTTTATCGGGGGTAATTTTTTTCTATGTCAAACGATAAGTGCCGCAAATTCAAACAGAATACACTACTCTTTTGCATACAGCTCTGAATTGTAGAGTTCTCAAGTCCCATTTGTGTTGGTGAAAATCGGTTCAGAGAAAGGGGTAGTTTACCGGCATCATTTTATGTTTTTACAAAGGTAATTTTTTATATGACGACAGATAACTGCCGCAAATTTAAACAGAATCAAATGATTATTTGCATACAGCCCTCAATTTTAGAGATCTCAAGACCTACGGTTTTTGGTGAAGATCGGTTAAGGGAAAGGGGTAGTTTACCAGCAACGGTTTTTTATCAAGGGTAATTTTTTATATGGTAAACGATAATAGCCGCAAATTCAAACAGAATCAAGTAATGTTTTGCATAGAGCCCTGAATTGAAGAATTCTCAAGACATGTTGGTTTTGGTGAAGATCGGTTAAGGGAATAGGGTAGTTTACCAAGAATATTTTGTTTTAACAAGGGTAATTTTTTTATGACGTACGATAACTGCCGTACATTAAAACAGACACAACTACTCTTCTGCATACCTTTTTGAATTATACAGAACTCAAGCTCTGTTGATTTTGTTGAAGATCGGTTAAGGGAAAGGGTAGTTTACCTGCAACGTTTTATGTTTTAACAAGGGTATTTTCTATGGCAAACGATATCAGCCGCAAAACTCAAACATAATCAAATAAATTTTTGCATGCAGCCCTGATTTGTAGAGTACTCAAGACCTGTTGTTTTGGTGAAGATCGGTTAAGGGAAAGGGGTAGTTTACCAGCAACGGTTTTTTATCAAGGGTAATTTTTTTCTATGGCAAACGATAAGAGCCGCAAATTCAAACAGAATCAAATGATGTTTTGCATACAGGCCTCTATTGTAGAGTTCTCAATACTTATTGGTGTTGGTGAAGATTGGTTAAGGGAAAGGGGTATTTTACCAGCAACATTTTATGTTTTGACAAGGGTAATTTTTTATATGACGAACGATAACTGCCGTAAATTCAAACAGAATCAACTACATTTTTGCATACCTTTTTGAACTAAAGAGAACTCAAGGTCTGTTGATTTTGTTGAAGATCGGTTAAGGGAAAGGGGTAGTTTATCAGCAACGTTTTATGTTTTGAAAAGTTTAATTTTTTATGATGAACGATAACTGCCGAAAATTGAAAGAGAATCAAATAATTTTTTGCACACTTTCCTGAGTTTTAGAGAACTCAAGGTCTGTTGATTTTGGTGAAGATTGGTTAAGGGGAAGGGGTAGTTTACCAGCAACATTTTAAGTTGTAACAAGAGAAATGTTTCCATGACGAAAGGTAACTGCCGCACATTCAAACAGAATCAAATATTTTTTTGCATGCATCCTTGAATTGTAGAGGACTGAAAGTCTATTGATTTTGGAGAAGATCGATTAAGAGAACGGGGTAGTTTACCAGAAACATTTTATGATTTAACGAGAATAAAGTACTTAATTTTTATAAATAAAGTATCCTGATAAGAAGCTCATAATAATCCACTGTAGAAACGTAGATGAAATATCTATAAATGAAGAGGTTAGGTGAACGGGGTGGGGGTAATTTTCTATTATTCAAAATTATAGTTGAAGGTGGAGGGGAGAATTTTTTATGTGTACTACGTTATCGGCAACAAAGAAGTAGTTTTATGTTAAAATTGCTTCCCGGGCTGTTTAGCCGTAGTCCAATGTTTTCTGTAAAACCAGACTTTTCTGCAGTGCCATCGACTGCCATCATCAGTGAAATTCGAGTGCGAAAACGTGAGGTGGTATACGTTTGTGACCACAGTACTGTGGTTAATGCTGAAGCAATAAGTAGAAAGACGTAGATTCTATGGAAATACTTTTTTTTATGGCAAACGATAACAGCCGCAAATTCAAACAGAATCAAATAATTTTTTGCATACAGCCCAGAACTGTAGAGTACTCAAGACATATTGTTTTTGGTGAAGATCAGTAAAGGGAAAGGAGCAGCTTACCAGCAACGTTTTTTTATCAGGGGTAATTTTTTTTATGGCAAACGATAACAGCCGCAAATTCAAACAGAATCAAATAATGTTTTGCATACTTTTCTGAATTAAAGAGAACTCAAGGTTTGTTGATTTTGTTGAAGATCGGTTAAGGGAAAGGGGTAGTTTACCAGCAACATTTTATGTTTTAAGAAGGGTAATTTTTTTGTGACGAAAGATAACTGCCGTAAATCCAAAGAGAATCAAATAATTTTTTGCATACTTTCCTGAATTGTAGAGAACTCAAGGCTTATTGATTTCGGTGAAGATCGGTTAAGGGAAAGGGGTAGTTTACCTGCAACATTTTATGTTGTAACAAGAGATATGTTTCCATGACGAACGATAACTGCCGCACATTGAAACAGAATCAAATATTTTTTTGCATGCATCCCTGCATTCTAGAGGACTGAAGGTCTATTGATTTTGGTGAAGATCGGTTAAGAGATAGGGGTACTTTACCCGCAATGTTTTATGTTTTAACAAGAGTAAAGTACTTCATTTTGATAATTAAAGTATCCTGATTAGAAGCTCATAATAATCCACTGTAGAAACGGAGATGAAATATCTATAAATGAAGAGGTTAGGTGAACGGGGTGTGGGTAATTTTCTATAAATGAAAATTATAGTTGAAGAGAGAGGGGAGAATTGAATTTTGTATATGTGTACTACGTTATCGGCAACAAAGAAGTAGTTCTTTGTTCAAATTCCTTCCCGGGCTGTTTAGCTTTAGTCCAATGTTTTCTGAAAAACCAGACTTTTCGGCAGTGCCATCGACTGCCATCATCAGTGAAATCGAGTGCGAAAACGTGAGGTGGTATACGTTAGTGACCACAGTACTGTGGTTAAGGCTGAAGCAATAAGTAGAAAGAAGTAGTTTCTATGGAAATATTTCATGTCAAATATGATTTTAAAGATAAATCTTAGAACATGGAAGTCATGTATGGTTCTCCATACCGATATTTTACTTCCATATTCCTTAAGGAAATGGAAGTATGGTGATGGCAAAAAAATCGTGTTCGAGATTATTGCAGATTCTGATTGTACTACACTCAAAACATGAAAAAAGGTCGTTTTCCGAAAAGTGTCTGTGTGTGTGTCTGTCTGTCTATCTGTAGATTTTTTTCTATGGCAAACGATAACTGCCGCAAATTCAAACAGAATCAAATAATTTTTTGCATACAGCCCTGATTTGTAGAGTACTCACGACCTATTTTTTTTGGTGAAGATCGGTTGAGGAAAAGGGGTAGTTTACCAGCAACGGTTTTTTTTAACAAGGGAATTTTTTTTTGGCAAACGATAACAGCCGCAAATTCAAACAGAATCAAATAATGTTTCGCATACAGCACTGAATTGTATAGTTCTCAAGACCTATTGTTTTTGGTGAAGATCGGTTAAGGGAAAGGGGTAGTTTACCTGTAACGTTTTATGTTTTAACAAGGGTATTTCCTATGGCAAACGATAACAGCCGCAAATTCAAACAGAATCAAAAGATTATTTGCATACATCCCTAAATTTCAGAGTTCTCAAGACCTATTGTTGTTGGTGAAGATCGGTTAAGGGAAAGGGGTAGTTTACCAGCAGCGTTTTTTTATCAAGGGTATTTTCTATGGCAAACGATAACAGCCGCAAATTCAAACAGAATCAAATAATTTTTTGCATACAGCCGTGATTTGTAGAGTACTCAAGACCTATTGTTTTTGGTGAAGATCGGTTGAGGGGAAGGGGTAGTTTACCAGCAACGTTTTTTATCAAGCGTATTTTCTATGGCAAACGATAACTGCCGCAAATTCAAACAGAATCAAATAATTTTTTGCATACGTCACTGAATTGTAGAGTACTCAGAGCCTTTTGATTTTGGTGAAGATCGGTTAAGGGGAAGGGGTAGTTTACCTGCAACCTTTTACGTTTTAACAAGAGTAAAGTACTTGAAAATTCATTTAAACTTTTTCAAACAATGGTAATTGTTAAAAATAAAATAATTTTGTTGCCAGGCAATAAAATTATAGTTTTTTCATTTATGTATTTTTTTCTCAGTTATGTACTGTTTACGTTTCCATTTTATTATTATGACTACCGCAATGAAAAGGCAGGGAAGACACACACACACAGTTCGCGTTATTTCTGGCCTCATTCATGTTTATTTTCTTACATTTGCACGGTTTTTAAATGGAAAGTGCCAAACCCATACCAACATAACGCATGCAAGCCGAAAAAGTGTCCAGCGTGGATAGCGATTTGCTTCCTGTGGATCGCTGGGCAGTGTAACTGCACGTGTTTACAGAGGAACGATTCATAGACAGACTTTTCGTCTTTAGGGAATGAACCCTCTGCAAGATGCTGAGGGTCCATGAGTGACTTCGGAGCGCTCCTTCTTTTCCGCGTGTTTGTTCTGTGAAACGTACACTGTAGATTCACAGCTTTATTCTAAGCAACGCTCAATAGGAAATGTTGAACACTTTTGTCCACGGTGTACCCTCATACACACTAAACCTGCTCTGATGTTTTAATTACGGACATCATAATATTAAAACTTTGGAAACTTGAGCACTACTTAATGGAGATCAATCATTAACTTATACAAGCCATTAAATTTATGCATATTTTTTATATATATGTGTACAACGTTATCGGCAACAAAGAAGTAGTTTTTGTTAAAGTTCCTTCCCGGAATATTTGGCCGTAGTCCAATGTTTTCTACAAAACCAGACGTTTCGGCAATGCCAGCGACTTCCATCATCAGTGAAAATCGAGTGCAATAACGTGAGGTGGTATATGTTAGTGACCACAGTACTGCGGTTAAGGCTGAAGCAGTAAGTAGAAAGAAGTAGTTTCTATAGTAATATTTCATTTCGAAAATGATTTTAAATATAAATCTTAGAATATGGAAGTCATGTATGGTTCTCCATACCGATTTTTATCAAAGTTAAGAAATTGTCAGTGAATACGGACAAAACGACAGTTAGGCGAAAGAGACGCTCCTGGCGGTTAACAAAAACAATACGTCATCGTAACGGTTTGTTGTACCAATCACAGAGGAGTTTATATAGTGAGATTTTTCCGTAAAGGTGATCTAAGACTGGGGTATATAATCAGAGAAACGCTAAAAATTCCGCAGCGCAACCCACGTTCTTTCCGTCAAGGCCTAACGCGGCTCCCGATGTTCTGGATATCGCGGTGACCCAAGGAGTTGTCTGTCCGGTCGAGGTATTCTCACTTACGGAGCTGACATCCGACCACAACCCTATCTTGGTCCACGTCGCTGCCCAGCACGCCTATGCACGTTCTGACAAGAAGAAGGTCATCGATTGGGATCGCTACGGCCCGGCCTTGTGCCGTAGATTGCCGCCAGCGGCCCCACTCGATTCCGTTCGCTTCCTAGACGAAGCAGTTGCGGGAATCGAAGAGGCAATCATCTCGGCTATAGGCGTGTCTTCACGTACGCGAGCTGGTTTCACGCCTGACTACCAACGCATCCCTGAGGAAGTCTCTCTTCTCGCTCGCGAGAGGAATTACTTCCGGAAACGTTGGCAGAGGACCCGTGATCCGGCCGATAAGGCAGCATACAATCGGCTCACCGGACGACTGCGTGGCAGTCTGAAGGCGTTCCGACGTAGCTGTTGGGAACTCGATGTGGCCCGAACGGGGGATGTGGACCCGCAAACTCATACGTACAGAATACCTACCGCATTGACGGGACGGAGGCGCCGACCTCCACTCCCCGCCATTGTTGGACCGTTCGGTCGACTCCTGGGTCGCCCGGAGGAGAAGGCCGAGTACTTGGGCTTGTGTTTCGAGCGACAGTTCGCTTCCAACCCGCCCATGGACTGGGACTTCGACGAACAAGTCGAGATGGCTGTGGAAGACTTTCTATCTCTTCCGATCACGGCGGAGCCCGAACCCATCTCTTTGGAAGAGGTCTCAGATCGGCTCGCTGAACTTCAGCCAAGAAAAGCTCCAGGCCCGGACGGTGTTGCGAACACCGCTCTACGACTTCTTCCCGAGCCTGGAGTTCAATTCTTGACTGATTTGTTCAACGCGTGTCTTAGACTGGCCTACTTTCCCAAGAAATGGCGAAAGGCGACGGTTATCGTGATCCCGAAGCAGGAAAAGGATACCACCCGCTCGGAAAACCTCCGGCCTATCAGCCTACTCTCCGCTACGTCCAAGGTTTTTGAGCGCCTCGTACAGCGTCGTGTACGAGAACATCTAACCAACTTTGACGTGTTGGTCCCCGAACAGTTCGGCTTTCGTGTGGGGCATTCGACCACTCATCAACTGATGAGACTGGTGGAAAGCATCACGGAAGCCGGGTGTCGGAGAGAACGGACCGTTGGCTGTTTCTTAGATGTTGAGAAAGCCTTCGACAGCGTATGGCATGATGGCCTGTTATTCAAGCTTAGGGAAGTCCAGCTCCCGGACTGCTACCTCCATCTGGTTGCTAGCTTTCTGACGGAGAGGACCTTCTGCGTGAGAGTTGGCGATTCAGTTTCTTCCGAGAGACGAATCACAGCCGGCGTCCCTCAAGGTAGTGTTCTAGGCCCCCTTCTGTTCTCGATCTACGTCAACGACGTGCCGAGACAGCCTGGAGTCCAGATGGCCCTCTTCGCTGACGACACGGCCGTATTTACGGCCGATCGTCATGAGGAAAGGGCCGTCCTACGACTGCAGCGCCAGCTCTACACGCTCGTGGACTGGACTGAGAATTGGAGAGTGCAACTCAACGCCACCAAGAGTGTAGCGGTCGAATTCTCTAAGCGACGGAAGAACCCCGTCAGGCAGCTACGTATCGGCAGAACGTACTTGCGCTGGTCCAACGAGGTCAAGTACCTCGGCTTACACCTTGACCGTCAGCTCACCTGGCGTACCCACGCACAGACAGTTCTTAAGCGAGCATCCACTCGCCTGTGCGCACTGTTTCCACTCCTGATCAGCTCAGCCATGACCAGGAAATTGGGTAGGATGATCGTTGGCGCGTATCTGCTGCCGGTCATTACCTACGCCTGCCCGGTCTGGGGTTACCTCGCCGCAATGCATAAAAAGAAGTTCCAGAGCGTCCTCGACAGGGGACTTCGGCTAGCGGCCAAAGTCCCCCGTCGCTTTTCATCTCGCCTTCTAAGGAGAGGACTTGGCGTCCGCTCCTTAGACGACACATTCAGGCGGCTTGCACGCAGATTTTATGCACGTGCGACGAGGTTCCCAGGCAATCCTCTAGTGACTGGGCTGGGAAGGTACCGTATACGTCCAGGTGATTCGTGGAAACGCCCTCGGTGTATACTGCGCTAGCGTAGGCTAGCACAACAGCCGAGAATCGGCCTGTTATAGAGCACACGCCCTACTTGGGCAGGGCCACGAGGCAGGAGCTCCAGAAGGCAGCTCGGAACTCAGATACCGAGCGGTTCGTCTCTGCGACGCACAACCGCAAAGCCCAGAGCGAAAAAAAAATAATTCCGCATTCGCTTCCTTTATCTCGAGCCATCTAGTTGTCGCTCGACAGTGTTTTAAATTTTAATAACTTACTACAATGTAATAGTAGTAAATACTTCAAAATTTACCAAAATAATTAACAGTACAGCGATTCATCACACGAAAAGTGCATCGACAAGTAATAGTGAATATTTTTAACCAGTGCGTGTGTTCGGAACGAGCGAAAGCATTTTAATCAGTAAATTTAACGACCCGCTATCAGTTAGAAAAGGGTTATTTCTCGTTCCTAGTGCGAATAAAGTGCAGTTATATAGTGATCAATATAATCCGATCACTAAAGTGTTTAATTTTTTAATCTATAAGATTAAAAAAGCAAGGTAGTACAGTGACCAATTTTATTGTTTATCTGTTTTCACTGATCACAATTATCAACACTTTTGTACTGATCCAAAGACAACCAAACTATTAGTAGCAAACGCTGTATCAATTTATTTAGAGGATTAAATAATCCAATGTAAGAATATTTGTGTTAGAGTTAAGTATTATAATATTTGTTAGGATATAAGCATACGAAACGATCGTTAACCTCAAAAATAATTGCGAGTTTTTTTTAAAGAGGCCAAATATGAATTATTATCACAGTAATGTCTATCAAGGCAATTAATAACGTTATATTTGTATTTTCAAGAACCGACCCGTGAGGTAACTTATAAAATAAAATTTGTTAATAACCATAAGAGTTTTATATTGTTCTTAATTGAGCTAGGCCAGATAGTAGATGGGTAACTTACCATCCAAATTGTATTACTGTAACAATTGTATTTTTCATTTGAGTTGATTTTAAAGGGTATAATAAACCCGTAATGTTATACAGCATAAACTTTGGTTCCAATTATTTCATTTAGATAAGCAATACTCAGTACAGCGTACACTGAGGTACTTTCGAGCAGAAATCTTACATTCTTGGATTTCGTTGTCCATGACGTGTCCGTTACTTATCCAGAAATCTTACAGTACTATATCTGAATTATTTTAAATGCCATAAGCATTTAAACAAGATATAAAGTGAACACATACAATTTTAAAATTTAGCAATTTATTTTTCATGGGAACCTTTCATGAAGTAAACCCATGTGGCGCCCACATTACATACAAGGAGTTGTAAAACCTTGTTTCTAAAGTATAAGCTGGTCGTAAGAGAATCTTGACAGTTTATTCAGGGTAAGTGAACGTCAGAAGTTCAAGTACTACTACCAGGTACGTGAAAGTGTTTTTTATGTTAATTTATTTGTCCAGACAACACTTGACGGTACTTACACTGACGACATTTAACCAAGAAGAGGAGTTCCACTTCAAGATCGACACTACCGTTACATTCATTTACCGACCAGCAATTATTATTTTATCCATAAAAATTATCACACTATAATTACATAAATAATATTTACCAATTATCACAAAAGAAAATTACTGCATACTGTAATACACGAGAATCCACTAAACGACAATCGATAATTAAATCTATAAATTATATATTAATTAAAGAGGGGGATCTCGTTGAGTTACAAATTGGCGACCAACAGAGTGCGGCTTTAAAAATATTAAATTAATAAATTTTTAATATTAAATTAGCCCGGCAAATACAATAGAACTACCATGCCTCACACACACAGACACGATACTAGGTACAAGGCCAGTCAAGGAGAAAGTGCACAAGCGAACACCGAAGCAAATATGGAGGTACAGGAGACGCAACCAACAACCGAAATGGAAGTTGCAACCAATAATACAGTGGAAAACCGACAAGAAGGAACGCCTCCTGCAGAACCCGAGCAACCCAGACAACCTGAGAGACTCACTCGAACAGGAGACATTGATCTCATGGAGATGATGAAGAATATGATGGAAGATAATAGGAAAGCCAGGGAAGAGAGTCAGAAAAATATGGAATCGATTAATAAGAAACTAGACAATACGAATAAATCTATGGAAACGTTAAGTAATAAAATAGACGACAACAGTAAGACATTGAAGGAAGATTTAAATACTAAATTAGACGATATCAGTAAGAAGATGGAGAATAACGAAAAAATAAACACCAAAATAGACAGAGAAATAACAGTAGTCAGAAGAGAGATCGCGGAAGTACACGAGAGGTGTGAACAACACAGCTAAGATTTACAACGTACTAGAGAAGAGGTCGATGGACGAATCAACAATATAGAAGAAATTAATGAAGCCAGGATCGAGTCTCTGAAGAAGATGAGCCAGGACGAGATAAAAAGAGTAAGAACGGACGTGGGAGAAAGATGTGAAGAAATAGACGCATCAGTGAACACCATAAGAACCCTGACTGTTACCAATAAAGAAAAAATCGAGGAACTACGTCAACGGGAGATCCTACAAATGCGCGAAGAAATCGAAATCATTTGTAACCGACCAGCACAGGGTCACTACCTACAACCCATGGATAACCGTGATGTTATCAACTTTAAAAATTACAAGAAGAACCAGATTGAATTTCTGGAACAAGTGGAAGAAAACCTGACCAGAATCTGGGAAAGCAGATGGACGGTAATACGCCGTTTGATTGATGAATACTTCAAAGAAATCCACGATAATTGGTGGACTGCAACCTGCCACGAGGTCCAAAGTTATGAGGAGTTCAAGACACTGTTCAGGGCCAAATACTGGTCGGAGTCTACGCAGAACATAGTACGGGACGATATCTGTCACGGCAAATATGACGCCAGTCGAGGAACAACTCCAACTTCTTACTTCCTTGGTAAGGTATGTTTGGCACGAAACCTCGAACCAAGGATACCAGAGGAGTGCCTGGTCACCAAGCTCGCTTATCATTATGAGGAGGGAGTAGCCAGATCACGTCAATGGGGGCAAATAAAAACGGTCCAAGCCATGGCAGCTCTGCTTGAGGATAGCGAACACGAGGGCTACTATAGAAGGAGCCGCAAGAGGAATGAGAACTTCCACGACAGAAGTGGTAACCAAAATAATAACAACACTAACTTCTGGAATTACCGAAGTAATTTTAATAATTATAATCATAATAATGTGAACCAAAATAACGAGAACAATTATCGGCCAAATAATCAGGGTAATAATAATAACTGCGCTGGTAGTAATAATAATAATACGAGACCGCCGCAAAATCATAACAACAACCCCAACCGACCCCAGAACCAGGGTGGAAACAACCAACCGCAGCAATACCGAAGGGCCAACTATGTCCAGGCCAACAATGAGCAGGGAAGGAGGCGGTACTATCCAAGGCGCCGTAGCTTCAATGGACACGATGACGAGGAGTACCAACGCGGAGACAGGAGAAATGCAAGAGGCGGACAACGGAGGAGCAGGAGTATTGAAGGCGACAGCCGCAACAACGATTATCGGCCACAAGTTCATTTCATGCCAACCAACGACCAGAATCACCATGGAGGACGGACCGATATGGAAGAGAGGAGTCAGGTAAACACACCGGACAGACGCGATGAAGAGAATGAACTCTCTTTAAACGCATCGCGGCAGTGAGAAACCACATAGACCCCTCGCTGAACCATTCTATTGGGTGCAATTACGAAACGACTTCGAACCAAACAATAACAATAATAAGAAGTCACTATTTAAAAAATATCAGACAAGAACTGCTGGAAGAGGAAGAAATTGACCACCATCAGTGCGACAATGACATAGCATATGTGACTGCCAAAATAAACGGAGTGGCCACCACATTGATGATCGACACGGGCGCAAATGTCTCGTTAATGGATAGCACGGAAATCAACCGCATCCAGGAAGAAGGCAAATCGGTAATACCAACCCTACCGATTAATAATATAATATTAGTGGGAGCAACTGGACGACAGAATAAAACCGTCAAGAAACAGGTCAGTCTTGAAGTGACCAGTCATGGAATCAAGATCCCAATGATATTTTTGGTAGCTAATGGATTACCATTCCGCAGCTTAATTGGTTGCGACATCCTGAGGAAATACTCAGCAATTATCGACATGAGTAGAGCAAAAATAACTCTAAGTACGCCAGATTTTGAATGGACGGCTAAGAGTATTGGGAGTAAGGAAGCTCCTCAAGACCGCACCATTTTCCACATCAGAGAAGTGAGAAATCCTAGGTATCAAACACCTACTAATGAAGTTGAGTATCAACCAAAAAATGACCTTTTGTGGGATGAAAAAATCCAAGAATTCCGACAATTTAAGTCGACAACAAGAGACCATTCACCAAGCCCAGACCAAATTGAAATGTTGGTCAGAATATACAACAGATACCGGCATGTATTCTCACACATCCCTGGGAAGGTAAAAAATTATCAATGTGAGTTGAGATTTAAAGAACCCGTAAATTTTAATCGGAAGTCATACCCAATTGCTTATTCTTTAAAAGAAGCAGTTAGGACCGAGATTAACCAATTATTAAAGGATGACATCATTGAGTGCAGTAAGTCACCTTATACTAGCCCTATTGTAGCTATAAAAAAGAAGAACGGGAAAGTGAGACTTTGCCTAGATGCTAGGGAGATTAATAAAAACCTGATTAATAACCGAACATCTCCTGGCGAAATAGAGGAAATTTTAAAGAAGTTTCATGGCATACAATTTATTAGTTCATGGGACACCGTCTGTGGGTACTGGCAGGTGGAACTGCACCCCCACAGCCGGAAATATGTAGCCTTTAATTTCAAAGGGCGCAACTACCATTTCAAACGATTGCCCTTCGGATTAGTGAACTCTGTAGCAATATTTATTCAGTGTATGGACCAAGTATTAGGCCAAGAAGCGCTCCAGTTCACTACCGTTTATGTAGATGATCTACTCATAACATCTACAAACTGGGAAAAACATTGCCATAGAATAAACCATGTGTTGAACAAATTGTCTGAAAACAACATCACATTGAAACTTGAAAAATCACAACTCATAGCCAAAGAAGTACAATTTCTAGGCTTCCAATTGACAGAACTGGGAATAACACCATCTAAGGAAACAATAGAATCTATACAACAATTCCCCACCCCAAGAAACAAAAAACAATTACAGTCTTTTTTAGGCCTGTGCAATTATTATCGCAAATTCCAAAATAACTATTCGGAATTAACTACAAAGTTATCACCACAATTATCTTCAAAGGACAAATGGACATGGGGACCAACTCAAGACACAGTGTTCCAACAAATCAAAACCAAATTCCTAGAGACAGTGATGCTACATCACCCAGACTTCAATAAACCTTTTTACCTCAATTGTGACGCAAGTGACATCAGCTTAGGTTCTGCACTGTGCCAAGAGGATGAAGATGGGAACCATCTGGTTATAAGCTTCGCCAGTAGAACACTAAACAAATGCGAACGAAATTACAACGTAACAGAAAAAGAGCTGTTAAGTGTTGTATTTGCCTGCGGAAAATTCCGGACCTATATTTTAGGATATTCAATAACAGTACGGACAGACCACAAGTCCATATCATTCCTAAAAAACTGTAAATTAAGCCACGGTCGTTTAGCAAGATGGACCCTAGTCTTACAAGAATATAACATCAGTTGGGAGTACATTCCAGGCAAAAAGAATATAGCAGCAGACGTATTGTCACGCATAAATGTAACCAACCAGACCTATGAAGGAGAGAAGGAAACAATTGCAAAGGTCTATCACATCCTTAAGAGTCGGTCAGACTTAGAAGAAATTGTTCAAGGAATAGAGCAACACCAGAAGCAAGACAGCAAATTGATGCAAATCCATCAGAGACTAAGTGCACAAGACGGTAGAGTAATACAACACTATTGTTTACACAACAATTTATTATTCATTAAGACAAAATACCATAACAATACCTGGAAATTGGTAATACCCAAAACATTAGAAAAAGATATCATAACGGATTATCACATTCGTTATGGACACATGGGAGCAGTTAAAGTGGTAAGAGCACTGGAAGAACACATTTATATTAAAGACATAAACAGAAGAGTGCGTAATTATATCAGGAGTTGCCACATATGTCAACTGGTGAAATACACCAACGAAAGGAAAGATGGACTAATGATACCTATAACTTCATCAAACAAGTTAGAACAAGTTTTTGTAGACATCTGCGGTCCATTCCCTAGAAGTGGAGGTCGACGTCAATATAAATATCTCATAATAATTTTCGACCATTACACAAAATTCACGAAGTTATATCCAATAAATCGTGCCACAACGAGTAAGATACTTAATATAATTATACAAAGCTATATACCTGAAGTGGGTAGTCCGAAAACAATAATAACGGATCATGGTACCCAGTTCAAGGGCAAAAGATGGAGGGACACACTGCTGGACCATGGGGTGAAAACATATAAAACCTCAGTGTACCATCCCAGCAGTAACCCGTCCGAAAGAGTGCTGAGAGAAGTTGGAAGAATTCTCAAGACCTATTGTTCCAACCAGCAAAGGAAGTGGAGTGAGTATATATCAGCAACAGAAGACTTTATCAATCTAGCTCACCACCAATCAATAGAAACCACACCTTATAATGCCATGTTTGAGAAACCTCCACCACGAGAAATTTGTGACATTATTCAGTTTCCACAAAGCCAGGAATACCAATTCGACAGAATCCATTTCCATAATAAGATTGTCGAGAAATTGGAACAAAGAAAGAGAAAATACCAACACAAGGTACCATAAAAAATCATACAGTACCATGTAGGTGACCAAATACTACTAAGAAATAGAGAATTACCCAGTACGATGGAGGGTATCGCCAAGAAACTGCTAGTACTGTATACAGGCCCTTATACAATAACAAAGAACAATCAGAACAATACTTATGAAATTTCTGATCCAATAAGTAAGAAGGTCAAGGGTACATATAACCAAGCATCCTTGAAAAAATATTATGTATAATGAGACTTATCATGAGATGTAGAATGTCATAATGTTTACAGTACCAAGATATGTAATACTATAAGCAGAAATCAAAAATGAATCCATGAAAATGTAATTGACCCATAATGAGCCCAATAGAATGGTGAAAGCACAAAGACCCCCTAATATACTATTGAATAAACCTAATATACTATTGAATGAACGTAACATGCTATAATAGTAAACTTATACTACAATATTACTCTAATACTCCAACATTAATTTCAACAAATGAAATTAAAAACATCCAGAATAAGTGGTAAACATCTATCACTTGAAGGAGCAGAGAAGCAAAACAACAAAGCGAGTAATACAGAAGAAGGCTATAACAAGGAATGAGAAAAGTAATTAAATAATAAAGAAAAATGTTTATCAAATATTGTATACAACAAAATGTTTATCAAATGAATATTGTATATAACAAGAATGTTTATCAAATATTGTATATAACAAAATGTTTATTAAACGAATATTGTAAACCCCTGATAATCAAAGAAGATAACAAACAAAGTGTTAAAAACCCAGTTGTGATGTTACTCACTTTTAGCAAGCTGGTATTTACTACATTCCACTCTTCATAAAATAATACTTACCGCTGCCAGAATTTCACTTACCGTCATGGTCCCCGTAAAACTTATCTTTTGAAAACTGCCCAAGGTCGCCACGATATTTTTTCTAGAAGGTAAAATATCGAAAACTTATATACTCTTGCCCTTATAAAAATCCCGCTATCTGACTGTAATAGAAATTCAGAAAACCCCCGATTTCGTTAGACGAATTTTTAACACAGAAATGAGAACATGGTAATGACGAAATAACTTAGACTAACACATGGTTATTAAATGAATACTTTACTTACTCTCATAAAGACGTACATTCCTCATACACAACACAAAAGAATACGGTAACACATTAATTACTGGTTACATCGACCTTACCTTACATACTATGTCTTACAAAAGAAAGCAGCCCAGCTTTGCACACACACACACACACACTATCACACCAATTAAACCCCTTTAAATATTATAGTCAATATAGAAAATAGTTAGCCTTTATACATTCCTGTTTCGTTACATTCACTAACTGTCCTGATGCCACCCGAACACGTGTTTAATGCCCGATTTCACTGTTGGCGTTTCGCACTTTCGCTACACTAGTTTATTACGTCGTTGATTTCACGAGTCCCGGTCGGTATTAACGATATTGTTGTTTCACTCACCTCGTATAAAACAACACCGACCGGGACGCCGACTGAGTTGTAAGCGTCTCTAACTGGAGTCCGCTTTTAGTTGCCCACTTAGCGTCTCTGTTTAATGTCGACTGTCCCGGAGAACGTAACAGGTACATGTTGCTTTCTCTGGAGGGAATGATTGTTCACAGCCACTATGTTTTCGTCGCTCATTGCTCATTTGCTGATAGGTAACCATTTTATATACGGAATATTGAAGTTATATTCCATGTACCAAAGTACAATTTTGGCTTTGGCTCTGCTGACGTCATTGATAGTAAGCACTGTCTTGGCAGTATTTCCGGGAGATCTTGTAGAGACGACGAATATTTTTTACACTCTGGCCATCTTGAGTTTTTAGTCAGAGCGTCCTTTTGAGCGCGCTTGCGTGGGTATTCGCGCCTGTGCGTCGACACACTTGCAAAGTTCTTAGAATTTTGAAGGGGGCAAATTCTTCAGCCGCCTTGCTCAACAACAAACTGCGTCTATTCTTTTGTTTCAAATTGTTGCTTAACACTGTTCTGTTACACAATGGAAATAACGTTGCCATGCGTTCTGTGATAATGGAATGAATTTGGTTGCACAATAATTTTCATAACTCCTTTTTTACAAGCCCGCCCAAAATGAAAGGAAATAAAAACATATAAATGCCCCATACGGTTAAAATAAAAAATACCCAAAAATGACCCGCTACAATACCCCCTCGATGAGAATTCTGCTGTTCATAAAAGAAGAAATCTCATCGACAAACCCCGAAGAGGACCGGTGAAGAACTGGTGCCAACAACCCCCTCGTTCTTAATCTGCATGGGTACACGACCCCCCGGGCTCAGCAACCATGGACTCATCTGAACGAGATCACTGGACTTCTCCGTAAGAGATCCCAACACAGAGAAATCGAACAGACTCGCACAACAGCGCACCTCGCCTTTTAACATGCTACCCCCCAAAATTCTCCAATCCCTGGCTCAGATTATGCCAGATCCTCCGCCGATATGGTTCCCCTTTTTGCAAGCTGGGCTGCCTTTAGCAAATACTGGGCTCACACACACTAACATTACATGTTGCCATAACACATTAAAAATAAAAAATTTCTTTTAAAATTTATTATAGATTTAAAAAATTTAAAATTCAAAAAAAATAATCTTTTATCAAAAAAAAATTCTCTTCCTTGTTTTTCTAATTTTTTGTTTCAAATGACCTAACCTAGACATTTCTACTAATATAAACTCATCCTTACTCTAACATGCGAACCACTTATAGTCTACCAATACAATGCAATACAATAAAATAAACATCGTTAATGCACACATAATAAAAGAATCATTATCTAAAATATTCATTTGCTGGCAGGCGAAAAATCACGTTTTTTTTTTTCAAAAAAAATTTAAAATTTTCAAAAATTTTAAAATTCAAAAAAAAATTCAAATTTTTTAAAATGTTTTCTTCATATTTAAAATTATTTAAATATTGGTTTGAATTAATTAAACAAACAAATTAAAATTGGCTTCCTACTATACAAGCTTAGTAGGTGTATGATCTCATCAGCTGATCGTAACTAGGTCAAGTCCAAAACCCTTGACCTACATATGTTATGTATGCTTTCTGAAAATACACTGAACATCTGTAATACCCTACCTTGAAATACAAAACATAACAAAACAAAATATTTAAAACGAACAAAATATTAATATAAATAATCATCAACTTGACATTTAAATTATTTAAAATAAACACTTCTTACTTTACATTATTTTCAATTCTATCCAAATTTTGTCACTGGCAAAAAAAATGAAAATTTTATATCTTTATCATAAATCCCTCTCTTTATTTAACAATCTTACTTTATTCTACTGTGGGTGATTTGAACTATTTATTCTCGTTGACTGTACTACTAGATCTGTATACATATATAATCTTTATTCCCCTGACTCTACTATTAACTTTTACTACATGACACCCATCTCTATCAAAATATCTATCAAAACACTCTAAATTCAATTTACCTCTGGCACCGCTCATCTTTGTACTAGGATGTGTGTTCCCTACCTGGCTATAACCATACGAGCCAATGCCCCTCCAAAATATCGGCAAACACTCACGCGAACTACTCTATTCTCGCCACAACGCCATACGTTGCTCACACCTTACCACCTCACCCTTACTACAAAATATCATCAACAAATATGTTTAAATCTCATTCACATTACTCATCTCTACATACACTCACTACTACTGTGTCAACATCAATACTACTTAAAATTCTACTACATTACACAACTTCAAAACAACATTACATCATATCATCTCTACGATGTCAAATTCAACTTTGAATTCAATTGGGACAGATCTATATGCCCCACAAAATATTTATCACCAAAAAACTATCTCTTATTAGATTTCACAAATCGTTACTTTATTTCTCATTGTAGCAAATTATTTTTATCATTTCTCCAAAACATCTGTAATACATTACAACATTGCATTGAACATCAATTACTTAAAACATTTATAACTAACACACCAGTGACATGTTGTTGCTGATCAGCTGATATCCTAACACAATGAAAACACATCTCAAACTTGAACAAATTACATGGAATACATTATCAATACTTACTTCTATCATGTTGATTGCCTGCCAGGCGTTTACTTATTGGCTTACAAAAAAAAATATACATATAATGAAAACACATATTTTATGAACACCTATATCTAACATACAACAATAAAATAATACATTTAAAATTATAGTATGGACAACTTGTATTGAAAATATGAGCATCTAGTTATTTGAGCAGAGTGCAAACATTTTTTATTGGATCAAACTTTGAATGAGCAACAAATTTCTTTATGTTATACAATTTAAGTTCGTGACTCGTTTGAGTCACCTCCCAGCCACACACACTATTTCAGATTATGGTGGACTGTGGCGCCCATTCGCTTCCACAGAGACTGTATATTTTGGAGCAGGGTTTACCTCTCCGTGTCTCTGCTTCCGCTATTAAGTTTTAAACGTGGCGAACATCATCATGTTCTTGTTATATTATACACCCTTAAGACGGATCTACCACTTGTCTTGCTACCCCAAGGCGGGCAGAGTGGCAGCCGCTGTTCCATAGTTCCGGGAAGATTTCCTCTAGTTGTCACCCCCCAATGAATTTCTAATATATACCAATTTCAAGTCAGCTATGGTCAAGGGACTTGATATGACCATAACTGGCCGCTAGCCAAAACCACGGTTAGTGCTGGTAAGACAGTAACCGCCCGAAAAGTCGAGGAAATCTAAACTTCATTTCACTGCCTGTTATACATCAATACTATTATGTGCGACACGGTCATTTAGTAATGTGTGTAAAATTTTTTTACTTTACACAGATAAGGTGTGCCGCACATTTATCGCCAGTTTGGCCTCCGATGGAGGTAACACTCACTGTTACCCCCAACCCATTTCGCTATCTAAGAGAGCACAGGCCACCCCCTCAATAGCCACTTAATAACTAATTACAATTGAAAACTAATTAAAATTTTTGTATACATTATCATATAATATTTGCATCAATAATCGTCTAACCCATTCATAACCTTTTACCGTTTAACTTTCTTGAAATTTTCAAAATTTATTATTAATAATCATTACCGGTATATATCATTTTTCATTTATTAAAACATTTTTTAATTATTATTTTTATTAAACACAATGATTGCATTAAAATCTCACTATTGCATTAACACCTCAATCACACCTGTAAACAGCTTTTATTATACATGATTATAAAATTTTTCTACTTACAATTCCTTTAACATGCTATACACACAAAACATAATCACCATCATCTCTGAAACATTTTACACAAAATTAGTTTAAATCCAACAACTCATCATTCATTACCAAATTTCCAAATCTCGTAAAATAAACTGAATTTACAAAAAAATTAATTATACAACATTTACATAATCAATTAAAATATTTAAAATATATCAAATTGTTTTAATTAAATTAATTATTAACAATATAGAATTCATTACCATCCAAACAATTATAATTCTCTGATTACTTGTTTTCAAAATTAATTTGGTTTATTTATTTAAATTGCAAATATTTTAATATTATTCTTACAACAATTAATTACCTACATACACTGTTCACTCAACCACAACACATACAATTGGCTTTACTACATATTTATTTACAAATCTGATTCATTATTTAGTCAGTTATCACATCTCAATTTCCAAATCAGCAAAGTCAAATAGCTTAAAACAAAATATTTAGCTGTCTTTTACTGTTTTATATTTTAGCCTCCATCGTCAAAAAGATACCTCACATATTTATAGCATAAATGATTTTTATTTATCTTGAATTTGTGATTATTATCTTCATGAACCATTATTTCTAAATCCTTCATAATACCATTTATTATTTCATACAACTTGTCGCTATCAGTTAATTTTGTCCAGTCTCCGTCAGTAAATTGTCTCAATACCCAGTCAACTATTCTATCATTATTTATAACAGTGTTATTCAGATATTCCTTTCTCTCTCTTTCATCATCTCTCTCCATATCTAACACCTGCAACAACATTTCATACTCTCTATTAACTTCAAAAATTTTTATTTCTCTCTCTCTTTCGTTACAACTCTCATAACCACACTGAACTCTCCCATTCCATGCAGAGGGCAATACCACAAAATCATTTAAATACCATCTGGCCCTACCAGATAAACACAAAAAACTTATTTTACCTTTTGAAGAACTCTCGTCTTCTACAAAAATTATTGAGGAACTCTTGTCCTCCATCAACACTTGTGAATTCTCTGCTTCACATTTAACCCCATAAAAATTTGCCCCCTGTTCACCTTCTACATTTAAACTACCACTATACTCCCTTTCTAAATCATAAGTACTAACTAACAATCCATGATCAACCTCAACTCTCATTCTACTCTCATTTTCACTATTGTCTATTGTATCACTTTTTGATACCCCATTTTCAGCTACATCATTATTCTTATTATTTACCATCATTTCATCATTATAACTAATTATATCAACATCACCACTTACCTCTGAATTGTATTCACCATCATTATTTTCACTAGTTAACCCTACTTCTCCCATTATTTTGTCACGGTTATTTACGAATTCATTATCAGAATTATCACTCACTTGGTTAATTATTTCTTCACTATCATTAAAAACATTATTACCACTTACCTGTGTTAATTCAACTTTTATTTGACATCTATCTTCCTCCCTTAATTGGTCTGTCTTTAGTTCCTGCGCCCATTCCTTCAATATTTTGTTATTTTCGTCAAACCGTTTATTAATATTATCAAAATGTTTATTCATCATATCAAATGCCTTTTGCAGAAAATTCCTCATCTCATCCTGTGAATACTCTTCTTCGACCACCCCTGCACTATCGTCAGGCCTATTCACTGTCTCATTCTCTACCACTTCCATTTCAACTATCCTACCTTTATTGTTGGTCGTCTCTCTATGTTTATTAATTTCCGCAAATATTCCTTCCTCTTGTTCTTCCATTCGTGTTAACCTATCGTCTAAATTACCCCATTCCTCGTTTGTCATCTCACCCACAACACCTCGAAATTCATTCTCCCACTCATCCCAAGCAAACTCACTATCGTTACTTTGTATTATAGACATTTTTAAAGTTCGTTTGTATAACACTTTTATATATAAAATTACTCTTTTTCTCTACTCAAACACCTAACACACTGTGAATTACAACACAAACATAACCTACGTGCGTAATTATATACGATAAATCATATTTATAAATTCGTCATTACCACATCCTATTTTCTGTGTATTAAAATAGGTCTAGTTCCTATAAAATTTATATACGAACATCCTGGCAGGGTCGCCACTGTGATGTTACTCACTTTTAGCAAGCTGGTATTTACTACATTCCACTCTTCATAAAATAATACTTACCGCTGCCAGAATTTCACTTACCATCATGGTCCCCGTAAAACTTATCTTTTGAAAACTGCCCAAGGTCGCCACGATATTTTTTCTAGAAGGTAAAATATCGAAAACTTATATACTCTTGCCCTTATAAAAATCCCGCTATCTGACTGTAATAGAAATTCAGAAAACCCCCGATTTCGTTAGACGAATTTTTAACACAGAAATGAGAACATGGTAATGATGAAATAACTTAGACTAACACATGGTTATTAAATGAATACTTTACTTACTCTCATAAAGACGTACATTCCTCATACACAACACAAAAGAATACGGTAACACATTAATTACTGGTTACATCGACCTTACCTTACATACTATATCTTACAAAAGAAAGCAGCCCAGCTTTGCACACACACACACACACACACACACTATCACACCAATTAAACCCCTTTAAATATTATAGTCAATATAGAAAATAGTTAGCCTTTATACATTCCTGTTTCGTTACATTCACTAACTGTCCTGATGCCGCCCGAACACGTGTTTAATGCCCGATTTCACTGTTGGCGTTTCGCACTTTCGCTACACTAGTTTATTACGTCGTTGATTTCACGAGTCCCGGTCGGTATTAACGATATTGTTGTTTCACTCACCTCGTATAAAACAACACCGACCGGGACGCCGACTGAGTTGTAAGCGTCTCTAACTGGAGTCCGCTTTTAGTTGCCCACTTAGCGTCTCTGTTTAATGTCGACTGTCCCGGAGAACGTAACAGGTACATGTTGCTTTCTCTGGAGGGAATGATTGTTCACAGCCACTATGTTTTCGTCGCTCATTGCTCATTTGCTGATAGGTAACCATTTTATATACGGAATATTGAAGTTATATTCCATGTACCAAAGTACAATTTTGGCTTTGGCTCTGCTGACGTCATTGATAGTAAGCACTGTCTTGGCAGTATTTCCGGGAGATCTTGTAGAGACGACGAATATTTTTTACACTCTGGCCATCTTGAGTTTTTAGTCAGAGCGTCCTTTTGAGCGCGCTTGTGTGGGTATTCGCGCCTGTGCGTCGACACACTTGCAAAGTTCTTAGAATTTTGAAGGGGGCAAATTCTTCAGCCGCCTTGCTCAACAACAAACTGCGTCTATTCTTTTGTTTCAAATTGTTGCTTAACACTGTTCTGTTACACAATGGAAATAACGTTGCCATGCGTTCTGTGATAATGGAATGAATTTGGTTGCACAATAATTTTCATAACTCCTTTTTTACAAGCCCGCCCAAAATGAAAGGAAATAAAAACATATAAATGCCCCATACGGTTAAAATAAAAAATACCCAAAAATGACCCGCTACACAGTGTATAAACAGTGTTAAGAGTGAACTATGGTGAAACTAAGGAAGAATTTAAAGATCAACTGCATCATTATATAGTGAAAAATTTAAGTGTGTAAATTAAAAACAGTGAAATAACCAAAACAACAAACTAGTATCGAAGAATAGCAACAAGGCTGATAAATAATATAACCAATATGTCAAGTTATAAATAAAATGATGACCTGTGAAGAGAAGTATGTTAGATAAAATGTCAAAGCATGAACAGTGATAATAATGAAACCTCTAATCCTTTGAGATTCTATTGAATGATGTCTTATATTGAAAAAATAAATGATATATTATGTTTTATATGTTGTGATAGTGCAACTGTTGTAAAGTGCAACTTTTTATTGTCCCAGACAGAGATGAAGATTCCTCTGATTCTGAGGATGTATAGTTGTGGAACGGCGGAGAATGGATGCCAAATAGAGCCCCTCTGACTCCGAACCCACTATAAATGTTAGGGGATTGAATTGTAATATGTCAAGGATTATAAATAAACCACTGTGAGGTAAATGAAAGAACAAAGAAATTTGTCGCAAGAATCAAGATGTGTATTATGTAAAGAAAAATTGTATTATTTTGCTAAACATTATGCCACTGATTTGTTATAATATTATTATATACAGTACATCCACCAAAAACAGTAAATTTTTTTATATTTTTATAAATAAGGCCGTTTCGAAATTATTATAATTTCATCATCAGTTTACACTATAAAATGTTGTTATTTGTGTTCATTATATTTCACTTCACTTCATATTGAATCTTCCACTCTTCATTCAATATGAAGTGAAGTGAAATATAATGAACACAAATAACAACATTTTATAGTGTAAACTGATGATGAAATTATATAATAATTTCAAAAAGGCCTTATTTATAAAAATATAAAAAAATGTACTGTTTTTGGTGGATGTACTGTATATAAAAAAATTGTATTATTGAAGAACAGGGAAATTGTTAATTTAAGAACTAAAATTTTGTTATGTTATAACTAAATGACTAAGAGTATAAGAAACTTAAAAAATACTATTGAGCTGAAATAATACTAGCAAAGAACTCAGTCTAGAGCAACACACCAACAAACTATTGAACTTAATGCAGATAGAAGCAGTAATATTATGATGAAATAAAATAAGGTGATAATTTCTTCAAACTATAGAACTTTTCTCAAATTATCAATTTTGAGAGGGGAGTATATGTAACACCACAAAATGTTACATAACCAAAACACACACCAGAAGGGTAAATTATGACACTAAAGTTATAAAATGAATCATTTGTAATGAATGTAACCAAGAAGAGAAGGGACGAGCATAGAAGAGAGAAGAGGAGGGATCCCAAGAGGCAGTGAAGAATACACTGCCTGACACTACAACTTAAACACAATGACTGACTATGACTAATGGACATACAAAGTTCACAAATAAGCTGTCAAGCGAGCCAGTCCATGACATTAATGTGTAGAGTCATGTAAAAGTAAAACTAACTAACAAATGACTTTAATAAAAGTAATGACAATAACAGCATTCTTGCTGAAAATAAAGGAACAATGATATGGAAATAACCAAGACTACTATTATACTAGCTGTAGCCACAAAGCTACAAAGGCTAGCTTTATCAACAAAGATGTAACATTATAGAATAAGGACTTATAAAAGGGAATCTTATGTGTATAAGCAACTTCCTAATTAAACGAAATGTAATTAGTAATAATAATTAAGGAATAAACATAGTGCTATGAATGTATCTAGACCATGCATAAACGAATGTATGTCATTAAGTTAAATAGGGAAACAGGACCCTTAATGAACATTCAATTTACAGAATAATAAAAATAACTACTGAAGTGTGAAATACCATCATTCAATTAATATGGTATGCCTTTAAAATGAATAGGCCAAATAAAAATTTATATAAAGAGTAAGGAATAGTTAGAGTAAGGTATTATCATAATTATAGTAAGTGTACGATAATCTTTTTAAAAGATTGAAAGTAAGACGGCTTTCATACTTGATAATTTAATAGCCTCTGGTGAGCTCTAAAGCAGCAGCATGCAGAATTGCTAACAAGACATAAATAATATAAAAATGACTTACCGTATCTCACGACTGGGTAGATCCTGACACTCAAGGCAGGATAGACTGGTTGGGAAGAGGATGGGTTAAATGTACGGAGTTCTACCTGCCGAGGAGTCCCAACTCGTGGATGATGACACTAAGATGGTTGACGTGCGACAAAAGCTACAAGTTCATATGCATGCATAGACCCTGCAAAACCCATAGTGCCAACTTCGGAAAAAGAAAATAATGACCGGTTCAATCCGAAATATCGAACACCGGCCCCTGTTGACCGCAATGGGTCAACCACCAACTACACCAAAAGACATGGCCCAAAATGCATTACAAAAATTTGGCTTTTGGTGAACAGGAACACCCTCTGAAAATTACCCTCCAACATAGGAGGGGGTCATACGCAAACACAAGAAAATACAAACATGCAAAACATGCAATTAATTAGAAAACCATGCCGAATAACTCCGCCGCGGGCACATCGACCAGGCAAGCAATCCGAAAGGTTCGGGTAGAGCAGACCAAACCCAATAACATCCAATAAACAATGGCCCAGCCAAACACAATGTAAAACTCAGCAAATCAACTTAGTTAGTTCCCTAGTTTTTTTTACATTTTTTTTCCTTTTTTATTTTTTTGTTGTTGTTCCCTTTATTCCCCCCCTTTTTTTTAATTTTTTTTTTTTACTTATTTTTTTTGTTATTGATTTGTTGAGCATCCATAACTCCCAATGAACTAGCACAACGCCATGCCAGAAACATTCCACAATGTAAAATTCACTGCGGACAACAGCTGGAAGGAATCACCTGGGAAATCCCAGCAAAGTGTCCAGTAAGTCCACAACAATCATTGAAACTAATTCTGCTCACCCGAAAAAACAAGATAAACCCAATTAAGAAGATATGGGCAACCGGTATAATTTAATAGCCGGTCGTTCAAAAGAACCTGTGGAGGTTTTAACTGAAGCGCGACGAACAACCCCGTCGCTCCCCGGAAACACAGCTGAAACTCGGCCAAGAGGCCACATCAGGGGGGGAGAATTCTGTTCCTCCATAACCACCAGGTCCCCAACCATTAAATTTCTTGACTTAGACGACCACTTCGATCTGGCATGAAGTGCCGTCAAGTATTCCAAACGCCACCTTTTCCAAAAGGCTTGGACCAGAGCGGCAACTTGTTTGTAATGACGGACGGTCCCTTCATTTAATGAGACTTCAGCTTCCGGGGGCGCGGTAATGGGGCGGCCAAACAAAAATGACCAGGCGTTAGAGCCTGGTAATCACTAGGATCTGAGGATAGGGCAGTCAAAGGACGGGAATTTAAGATTCCCTCAATGCGAATGCATAACGACGAAAATTCTGCTATGGTCAGCGACCTGGTCCCAATCATGCGTTTCGTGTGAAACTTGGCCGACTGGACAGCCCGTTCCCACAAGCCACCCTGATGAGGGGCAGACGGAGGGATAAATTTAAAGTCAATGTTTTTGTCGACAGCAAAAGCTGTTATCTGACCTGACAGGTCAGGATTGGAAAGAACATTTTTGAGCTCCCGTTTAAGTTCGGAGCGCGACCCCACAAAATTCCTACCACAATCCGAATACAGTGTTTTCGGAGCCCCACGACGACTAATAAACCGCCTCAACACATCAATAAACTGGGGCGTTGAAAGATCCATAGCCACTTCAAAGTGAACTGCTTTAGTGGCTAAGCAGATGAAAATGCATAGATAGGCTTTGACGATAGGTGCCTTCCGAACAGCGTAGGCCCGTACCAAAAAGGGGCCAGCATAATCCATGCCGGAAGAATAAAATGGAGGTGCCAGATTAACCCTAGGGATTGGCAAATCCCCCATTAACGGGTTGGTGGGGCGAGGACGCGCCCTGAAACAAGGAAGACATTTCCAAATTATAGTTCTTATTGCCTGACGTGCGGACAAAATCCAATAATTTTGGGCAAGCTGAAATTGAACTTGCAAGGGCCCAGCATGACCTAACCACACATGGGTGTGATGAATTAGCAACCCTACTAGGTGGTGATGCTTGGGCAGTAAAATCGGAAAACGATTTCTAGTAACCGCAGAGTTGGTCAAGCGACCGCGTACTCGAATGAGGCCAAAATCATCTATAAACGGGACCAGGCGCTGAATGCAGACCGGGAGCCGCTTACCTAAACGAAGAGCCGCGAGCTCCTGTCCAAACACGCTGCGCTGAATGTAGCGTAAAATATACTTAACAGCCAACTTCTTCCAATCCATGGCTGTGGAAGCTTCAATCCGCGAAGGCATAGCCCACCTTAAGATGACTGAGGTAACCTCTACCACTAAGGGCCACGAAGACAAGTGCTCAAACAATTCCACCCGGGGCTCCTGAGTGAGAAACGAAGAGACCTTGGTCTCCAAGGCAACATCTTGCACGTCGTGATTCGGGCGATAATTAATAGGGGGCCAGTACAGAGCATCAAGCTTTAACCAATCTGGCCCTGACCACCACAGTGTCGACGACCGGAGGCTGGAGAGTGACGTACCTCTAGAGGCTAAATCAGCGGGGTTAGAAACACCATGAACATGACGCCAAGATATAGTATCGGTCCACTCGGTAATGGCAGCCACCCGATTAGCAATAAACGTCTTCAATTTAAAAGTAGGCATATTCAGCCAATCCAAGACAATCGTCGAGTCCGTCCATAAGAAAACTTGACTCAATTGAATACATGATGAGAATAAGCCAACATAATGACGAACAAGTTTGGCTAAAAGATAAGCTCCCAACAACTCCAAACGTGGGATTGATAGAGTTTTAAGAGGTGCCACTTTAGTTTTAGACGACACCAACGAAACCACCGGAGGACCAGAGTCAGTATAAATGGACAGATAGAGGACGGCCGCGTAACCCAACTGGGTAGCATCACAGAAACCATGCAATATTACCCTTTCAATATGCCCACCTTTGAGGAGGAATGGCCGGGAAATAGTAATTACCGAAAGATGATTCAAAGAGGACAGGAATTGACTCCAATAATCATTTAAGTCATCACTTAGAGGAGCATCCCAGTCCAAGCCCTCAGCCCAGAGTTTTTGGAGAAAAGCCTTGGCCCTGAAAATCACTGGCGAAAGCCAACCACATGGGTCAAATAATTGTGCCATCTGAGATAACACGACACGTTTGGTAAATTGAACCTGAGCATTGCTGCAACAGGCCAAAGGAGGAAATGAGAAGCAATCGGTTGAATGGTCCCAACTTAAACCCAGAATATCCTTATCCTTAGCAACGACGGAATCACTCAGAGCGGCTGATTCAGGTAGGCAGTCGGGTTGATTAGTGCACCGTTTTTTCAAATTGAACCCTCCTGAAGACAACAACAGAATTAATTCCCGTTGTAATTTGCAAAGCTTTGATTTTGAATCAGCGCCAGCAGCAATATCATCCACAAAAATATTACGGCTAAGTACCGCCGCTCCCGCAGGAAAATTAACTGCCTCATCCTGAGCCAGCCGCTGCAAGGTTCGCAACGCCTGAAAAGGGGCGCAAGCCAGCCCGTAAGTAACGGTATGCAAAGCGAAAACCCTTAGTGGGGCGGTAACCTCCTCACGCCATAAAATACACAGGTACGCCGAGTCCTCAGGATGCATAGCAATTTGGCGATACATCTGTTCGATGTCGCACGTGAAAACTTGGCTGAACCGCCGAAACAAAGTCAAAACGTCGGACAGTAAGGTCTGCAGCTTAGGGCCGACACATAACACGTCATTTAAGGAAATCCCAGAGGACGTCTTCATGCTGGCGTCAAACACCACCCTTATTTTTGAAGTATCACCTCTAACTTTAAAGATACCATGATGAGGGATGAAATATTTTGGAAAATTGGGGTCAGACACCAATGACATATGCCCCTGAGCGACATAATCCGTTATAAATTGTACATACTGGCTCTTAAACTGACTGTTCGCCGCAAATTTCCTTTCTAACGCAAAAAACCGAGACATGGCTCCCTTAAGGGAATTTCCCAAAATGTGAGAAGAGTTTTTGAAGAACGGCAAGCGCACCTGGTAACGACCCGATGGCAACCGACTTGTTGACTCCATGTAAAACCTTTCAGCAAAGTGATCCTCTTCAGATAATTGGTGGGGTACAGCTGGATGCTCTTCGACCTCCCAAAAACGATGAACTTGCTCAATAGGTTTGTTGTATCCGTAGATAACGTTGTGATGGAAGGATAAAAGTGGTGGAAATGACAGTGAAGCTGATGTGCAGATACCAGATCCAAAGGAAGGCCAGTGAGACCGCTAGCACAAGTCAATGCACAATTAAGTGAAATTGGGGCTCTACCCATAATCACAAACCCAAAACGTGTCCTAACTGCAACAGGCAAACCTGCACCCAAAGGAATAGTCTCTCCCAAAAGAATAGCCGCTACAATATCGGCTCCAAACAACGCATCAATTGGGGCTGCTACATCGAAGGTAGGGTCAGCTAACAAAAGATCTTTTGTAGCCTGCTTAACTTCAGGCAACACCTGGAACCTAGGTGAGTCCGACGAGATCTTAGAAAGAATTATAAAGGCATGGTTAGATGCCACAACCTCGCGTTTTAAAGTTTCCAAGGACAGATGGCACACCTTTTTTGCTTTGGTGGCAATATCACCTACCCCATTGACACTTACTGAAGCGTCAAAACAAGCACACTTTAAGCGAGATGCACATGCTTCAGTTATGAAAGAAGCATGGGACGCCAGGATGGCCCTAACTACAATATAACCACCATTCGGAGACGACAAGACTGCTAGACAGGTGGCTAACAGAACCCCTGCAGGATGGGGCAGAGACACGGTCAGAGTAGTGCTCGACAGATCAACTTGGTCTACAAGCGATGACCCCGAAGCCGTGAGTTCAGCTGTGTCAGAAATCTGTGAACGAGACGGAGACGGACGGGCATTTTTGAAATGAAGTAAAGTGTGGTGGTACTTAGAGCCACACGTTTTGCACCTATTTTTGCACCAGCCCGAATGTTTATGTTGGAGGCACGAAAGACAACATTTTTTATTTTTAAGACTTTGAAAACGAGCCCTAGGGTCCCTACTCAGCCACGCCGGACACTTGAGAAGCACATGGGTCTGGGAATCGCAATGAAGGCAACGTGAACTAGATGCATCCCGTTGCGTAACCTCCGCAGATAATGTAGACACAGCAAGAGGAGTAGCCTTAGAAAAGGAAACCTTCTGGGTTTTCTGGTGGCTAGTGCTAGGAAGAGCAGGTAAAGCTGATTCCAAAGATGCCTGTTGTTTCTGTTCCGCCATAGCGGTTAAAAATGTCATAATTTCTGTTAGGGCAGGGAGATTCTCTTTGTCCGTAACAGACGCCTCAAAGCGTTCACGCAATGATAGATCCAGCCTAGACAATACAAAAGACGCATATATTGCTTGATATATATCAGCAATGTTTAGAGCTGACAATGCTGAAAAGTTAGCATTGAAGCTGTCCACCAACTTTCTAATAGACGCAGCTGATCGCATAGAAGCGGCTGGTAACTGAAGCAGATTAGTACAATAAACCCGAGCGGCCAAACGAGGATTGTGATAACGACTTTTAAGAGTTGACAGTGCAAGTGAATAACTATCATCAACTATGGGAAGCGCGGCAACCTTCTCATAAGCCTCACCCTTAAGATGAGTCAGTAAATATAACAATTTTTGCTTTGGGGTGAGGGCAGGACTTTCGTCCACCAATGTGGTGAACTTTGACCAAAACTCGGACCAACGTTTGGCCTGGCCATCAAAACAAGGTAACGAAAGCTTCGGCAGCTGGGTGCCCGCCACTTGCCGATGAAAATCGACTGGAACCAACCGGTATCTCTGGTTTTGTTAGTTTAGACGCTAAAATGCTACCCCGGACATAAATATCCTTAATTTGAGCTACCACCGCAAAAATGTGGTCCTCGTCCAATCCCTGGGCAATGACTCGGCCGATAGGTAAGGATCGACCTTACCTAGAAGGTCCTGATATTCTTCGGACAACCTGGAGGCCAAAATACCGGCTTCATGTTGATCCACGGCTCTCAATTGCGGCAACCCTTCCAACTTATTTATTAAATGCTGCAACGCAAGTATTCCCACCGAAGTGGTCCGGTCAAAAGCTGCCAACGACAATTTAGCAGGCATATTGAATTAAAAAATATCGTGCAACCGACAACCACCCTTAATAAGAGAATTAGAAACTGAACAATAATCACGACCCGACTTAGCCTAACAGTGATCGAGATAACTAGGCGTCTGACACAACTACTTTGCATACACAATACCGAGCAAGATAAATACAAAAGTAAATTAGTGCAAGGCAAAATACAACTTACACAATCCAACAGGCAAATAATACCAAACACAATAAATTAAACACGCAACAAATTGATTTACACAGCGCAAAAGCACGACAACAAAAAACACAAGTTACACAAGATTACAGCACATACGGTGCAAAATAATGGTACACAAAAGTGCACCCAAAAAACAAACATGTATAATACCAAATAGAATAAATACACACAAAACACAGCAAAGTACAATGTACAACAATTCACCAGTTACCGAACCAAACACAATAACTGGGACACATTAAATGCCAAAATTGATGGTCAACAAAAGTGTATGGACAGGATAACGCATATGCAAAATATAAACCGCACCTAAAGGTAATGGCCAATGCCGAAAAAATTAAATACAAAGGCAGGCTATTCCGAAATCCGGATAACCTAAAACCGTTCCCTTTACGCCTGACAGTCGCAAACACGTAGCGCACAATTTCACGTGGGACGCAAACCGTAACAGGATGGAAAAAAACTTCACCAGACTTGACCCAGTAATTAAACGACTACCCAAAAACGAGGTGCAAAATTTGTACACAAAATTTGCCCACCTGGCCATGCACACACGACGTTCACTGCTGACACCAAGCAACAGCATTGAAACGCAAACTCGTAGTTCACATGCGTACGTATTATACCAACGTGCTTCCGTGCAATAGCATGCAAATGACGAACATTCATGAAATTGGAAAAATTAACGGCATGCAAAACAACCACGAGCAGGCACAAAAAACGAAACGGCACGGCATGTTGGTAATTAAAATAAAAATCACGCAGCCAAAACTGACTTATAACCCAATTACTTAAACTCGACCCACCAGCAGCAACATGCACAAAATTACGAAACACGTGCTCCCAGTCGTGACGGCAAGCAATTTAATTGAAAAGCTAGCAACCTCATGAATCCCTCTGGTAGTAAATAGATGTACGATAATCTTTTTAAAAGATTGAAAGTAAGACGGCTTTCATACTTGATAATTTAATAGCCTCTGGTGAGCTCTAAAGCAGCAGCATGCAGAATTGCTAACAAGACATAAATAATATAAAAATGACTTACCGTATCTCACGACTGGGTAGATCCTGACACTCAAGGCAGGATAGACTGGTTGGGAAGAGGATGGGTTAAATGTACGGAGTTCTACCTGCCGAGGAGTCCCAACTCGTGGATGATGACACTAAGATGGTTGACGTGCGACAAAAGCTACAAGTTCATATGCATGCATAGACCTGCAAAACCCATAGTGCCAACTTCGGAAAATGAAAATAATGACCGGTTCGATCCGAAATATCGAACAGTAAGATTTAATATTGTGCAGCTGTAAACAGCTTTTAGTTGTAATAATATGTATTTTTAGTCATATAGTAATGTTCAAAAGAGAACCTAGAGACAAATAACCAAATGTAAAAGTTAGGAAGATAATCGCATTGTGCGTTATTAGCAGACGACAATAAGAAACCATGTTTCAAAACACTATTTGTATGTATTGTCAGAGAAAGCGAGGTTAAAACCGGCATTAAGCCATATCAAATTAAAGAGCAGAGACTAAACTTTAATTTGATAATAATAACCTAGAGATTGGAATTATAATAAGTTAATAGTGAGTGTTAGCATCATTTTTTTATCAAAGTTAAGAAATTGTCAGTGAATACGGACAACGACAGTTAGGCGAAAGAGACAAAAACAATACGTCATCATAACGGTTTGTTGTACCAATCACAGAGGAGTTTATATAGCGAGATTTTTCCCTAAAGGTGATCTAAGCCTGGGGTATATAATCAGAGAAACGCTAAAAATTCCGCATTCACTTCCTTCATCTCGAGCAATCTAGTTGCCGCTCGACAGTGTTTTAAATTTTAATAACTTACTACAATGTAATAGTAGTAAATACTTCAAAATTTACCAAAATAATTAACAGTACAGCGATTCATCACACGAAAAGTGCATCGACAAGTAATAGTGAATATTTTTAACCAGTGCGTGTGTTCGGAACGAGCGAAAGCATTTTAACAGTAAAGTTAACGACCCGCTATCAGTTAGAAAAGGGTTATTTCTCGTTCCTAGTGCGAATAAAGTGCAGTTATATAGTGATCAATATAATCCGATCACTAAAGTGTTTAATTTTTTAATCTATAAGATTAAAAAAGCAAGGTAGTACAGTGACCAATTTTATTGTTTATCTGTTTTCACTGATCACAATTATCAACACTTTTGTACTGACGCAAAGACAACCAAACTATTAATAGCAAACACTGTATCAATTTATTTAGAGGATTAAATAATCCAATGTAAGAATATTTGTGTTAGAGTTAAGTATTATAATATTTGTTAGGATATAAGCATACGAAACGATCGTTAACCTCAACAATAATTGCGAGTGTTTTTTAAAGAGGCCAAATATGAATTATTATCACAGTAATGTCTATCAAGGCAATTAATAATGTTCTATTTGTATTTTCAAGAACCGACCCGTGAGGTAACTTATAAAATAAAATTAAAATTTGTTAATAACCATAAGAGTTTTATATTGTTCTTAATTGAGCTAGGCCAGATAGTAGATGGGTAACTTACCATCCAAATTGTATTACTGTAACAATTGTATTTTTCATTTGAGTTGATTTTAAAGTATAATCATAGTTGAATCATAGTATAACAGATATAACCAACAATATGGAAATAGTAGAAGTAAATAATAATAAAAATGACATTATACAGTTAGAAAAATTATATATATATACCTACATAAAAAATATAACAAATTAATGAATCAGCAGACAATATTCGAAAATGATCAACTATTTCAATACAGTGGAACTTGGTTATTACAGCCTCGGCTGTTACGTCAACTCGGGTGTAGCGTTATTTTGTCATAAGTCCGGTCAAACTGATATCTTTAACATTATAAAAATTCCTGGTTTTAACGTCACTAAATATTGTACTACTCTGTTATAGCGTCAAAAATTTCTCAGATTTTTTACTCTAAATTTCATATAAACGTATATATGTGCGCGCGCTATGCCCATGGCTACAGACATACATTGTATGCAAGCGATAAGCAAAACAGAAGACGATAGCAAAATGCTTTAGTAAAGCACAACTCGTACATGAAAATTTACCCGATGATGACGAAGACGACGACTTTCTGCTCTCGGAGTGGATTAAGAAATTCGACGTAAATGAATTTGGAAATGAACTTGATTCCTTTGCATCAGTGGATGACCAAGTAGAAACATTCCAAGCGTTGAGTGATGCAGAAATTATCGCGGAAGTAAAAAAACATAGAAGCAGAAGATAGTGTTGAAGAAGATGCTGAGTAAGAGGAGGATGCCGACATCGTTTGTCCGACAGTACAGGAAGCAATATGAGAGCCGCCAAAACTCTTTCACGATTTTACTGCTTTAGAGAGACGTTCAATGCAGTGCAGCATCTCCACAGCACAACAGAAAGAATTTATTTTTCAGAAAGGAGCGTTCAAAAGAAAATTACGGATTACTTTCAACAGTAAGCCTAAATGTAAGTTACATGTACTTTCTTTTTGATCTTTTAAAATATTCTTCATGCTGTTTGTATAAATGTAATGCAGTTTGTAAACTTTAGAATAAATATCACGAATAATGTTAATAATGCAAAGGTCTTTTTTTTATTTCTCCTTCCTTACTAGTGATTAAAAAGGGTCTTTTATAACGACTCTTTTATAACGTCACTCGGACATAACGTCATTATTTTTTTGGTCCCTTCAATGACGTTATAACCAAGTTCCACTGTATATGACTTACACCAAATAATGATGGCAGTGGAAGATTCAATATGAAGTGCAGTGAGATATAATAGACACAAATAACAACATTTTATAGTGTGAACTGATGATGAAATTATAATAATTTCGAAAAGGCCTTATTCAATAATTTAAAAAATTGAAACTTTACTGATTTTGTTGGATGTATATAATAATATATATAATAATTAATATATATAATGATTTTACCTGTAGATGTTTTCTCCTTATTTGAAACATGTTTTGGGAGCCTTGTGTTCCAAATAAGGAGAAAACATCTTGAGGTAAAATCATTATAAATATTAAATATATTATATACATCAAAAAAACGTGTCTTGTGATGGTTATGTCTAAATAGTTGATTTTGTTATGTTTTTTTCTATTTAGACATAACCATCACAAGATACAATAACCACCTACAATATGCAATATACAGAAAACCAACTTCCACTAACATCGTTATACCTAACCATTTTGACCACCCACCACAACATAAAGTGGCAGCATTCTGTTCACTATTTAACGGAATGTACAAGGTGCCCCTAAGCAAACAAGAAACAGACAAAGAAAGAAATATAATTTACCAAATTGGTTATGAAAATGGATATAATAAAAATACTGTAAACAACATAGAAAATAAAATATAAAATAAAAACTTAACAATTAAGAGTCAATAAAAATGAACAAAACAAAAATAATAACAACAATAAAAAAATGGGCCACATTCACGTACATAAATAATAAAATGACAAAGCTAACAAAACTGTTTAAAAACACAGACATTAAAATAGCATACAAAACTAATAAAAATTATCTACAAAAACTAAATAACCCACACAACAAAGGTAATACAACAACCAATGGTATATACAAAATTGAATGCCAAGATTGCAGTAAATGTTACATAGGACAAAAAAAAACTGAAAAAACGTTATTTTGATCACCTAACACACATAAAAAAAAAAAAAAACAAATACAAATCTAATTTGGCTACACATACAATAAACACTGGATATGAATTCCCAGACATAACCAACATGACACTAAAAACACATACCACACAAACCCACCATAATGAACATTTGTGAAAACTTACAAATATAGAAACATAAAACACAAAACAAACTAATACCTGAACAAATACAAATCAATACAAAACATGACACAATATTCAAAGCACTCAACATCGAAAATACACAAAATACTAATACATACACCACAATCAAACACAATAATACCACTTTAAAATACCAGAGACCAACAAGAAACCAAAATAGCATCCAGCCAACACATAAATACTTCACCAGACGCAAGATCACGAAGGCTGATGATGAGAACACAGGGGTTTTCGAAACATGTTCCTAATAAGGAAAATAAAATGTCTTGAGGTAATTTCAGTATAAATATTAAATAGGGAAGAGGGGGAACATTTGAACAGTTTTTCATTTACAATTTTTTACTCACATCCAACATTACATTTAGAACTTTAAATAGCATAGAACAATAAGATATTGCTTAACAAACAATTGGAAATTTTTTATTTGCACAAATCAAAACATATCTTGAACATAAATTAAAGCAGAATGAACTCTTGTAACATGTTCAAAACTGCCCCATGTATGGGGCACTTTTGAACAATGTCCAAATCATCTGTTAAAGAACTAATTAACTCACAAAAATGTCATGATAGGAGCACTACTATGGTCACATTATTTTTTCTTTAAAACTACTGAAGTCCACTTCAAAGTATTTCATTGTCTTAGTGCAAGCAGTTCCTCCCGAACTCTCCGGCTGCGGCAGTTTCATAACAATATCACTTCTCTCTATCTCACTGCAGTCTTCAGTTTCAGGATATGTAAATTTCCACGTTTCTCGAAACCTTCTCATAAACCTGACTCTGTATGTGAGCCCATCTACCTCCTCTACATATCCAACGTAATGAACTTTGGTTTTCTTTGTTGTAAATTCCGTCAGCACAAAGTCGTCGGCAACAATTTCCTCAGTGTCATTTCTTTCTACAGTTATTAAATCTTGCAATGTTCCTTCATCTGAGCTGTCTTGAACAGAAAATACTCCATCACTGTCACTGCTAGAAGAAGCTGATCTTTTTTTCATGGAGGTCTTCTTCTGTTTGAAAGACACCTTTGGCCTACTGGCACATATTTTTTCCTTCCGGGATTTTCGTGCTAGTTTCCTCTTCGATCTTGTTTTTTATGGGAGACTCTGTCAAAATGCGGGACTTAACTTTCTTTTTTGGTCTTTCCAGACACCTTGGTGCAGCTTTGAGATAAGGTCGCACATCTTCTGGGGAGAGGGCAACTGTGTTAGGACCAGGATTTTCTTCATTTTCATTTGGTGATTCTGGTGTTCCAGCTCTTTCATCAGATGGACCAGCAGTTTGATTGGGTAGGTATAGGTCTGTCAGTTGCAAACGGTGGCTCAAAATCTTCATCACTGAATGCAAGTCTAGAAAATGGCCAATTTCCGGGTTTCTGAAATGCAGATATTATATTCTTCACCGTAAATGAAGATAGGTAAGCTACATTTGTTAGAGATGCCAGATCATGTATAGTGGTGGTTTTTCCAGGATTAGCGGTCATCCAGTCATTTTGTGCCACACGCAGTTTTCCCTTAAATGGTCCCATCACACCCACATCTAATGGCTAGAGTCGATGTGTGCAATGAGGTGGAAATGTTACCAAAACAATTCCATTCTCTCTAGCAAACATAATAGCATCAAGGGTACAATGACTCTCATGGTTGTCCATTAGCAAAATAATTCTGTCATCTTTGCTGCACCTAGCATGTTTCTTAACATGTTCAAGGACTTTTATAAATAAAGATCCAATCATTCATGAACTATTTGGACTGTTGACCAAACCCAGACTGCCTGGAGGTGCACCAAATATCATACTGTCATGCAATCGTGCTCTGGGGAACACAAAAACTGCCGGTACAGCATTGCCAACTGCATTTACTATCATGCAGACTGTGATCATAGTTCCTCGTTCAGCTGAGACTGCCTGTCACACTTGCCATGCACCAAGCTGAGCGACAACTTTTGGAGCTTGCACAACAGTCGCAACACCCGTCTCATCTAGGTTGTATATCCTATCCCCTGTGGATTCTCCAGATTGCAGGGCTCTTTCATAATTATCATAATTACTATAACATTGATTTTGTTGAATGCTGTAGCTCTCGACAGGCTGGTGTTTTCAGGTTTCCTCAATGTGAGAAGATTGTCATGTCGCTTCATGAAACCCTGAAGCCAGTCAATTCCAGCAATTCTGTTACTGTCCCATGCTTCGGGATACTTGCAGGCTAATTGACGAGCATAATCATATGCTAATTTGCATATATTTGTGTAAGTCATGCCATAATTAATCTTAGAGCATTTAATAATGTAATGAACTAACTGTGACTCTTGCTCCTCGGTGAATACCTATTGACTGGTATATCGTGAACCATATTTTCCACTTAGGTCATCACCATTCTTAAACTTCTTCACTTGGTAAAATAATGCTGTGTGAGTCATGCCATACTTTGAAGCTGCAGTTCTCAATGAGAGTTCTCCTTCACTCACAGCCCTTACTGCTTCCTGAGTAACTTCATTGGATATTTCAGGCTTGTTTCTTTTCTTTATGTATGTCCGAACCATTTCTATGCCCTAAAAACAAATATCATATCATCAATAACTTTGTTCTATCGATTTAAAAAAATATTTGTCACAATATTGTTAAATTAATGTAGTGGGGCAGTTTTGAACACTGTTCAAATGTGCCCCCAAAGAACTGTTCAAATGTGCCCCACATAACCCTAAAAAGTACAACCTATCATAAATAGAAACAAGAAGGAAATATTTAGTTTATGCAATAATATTTAAAAAGTGCATTGACTAGGCTTTAATAACACATAATTAAAATTACCTCTAAACTTTCATGTTGTCAGAATATCCTTATGGAATTTGAAACTAAGAAAGACTTTTTAAGCACTGAAACACAACTTCATCCACTGAGTTTACACCAAACAATGAAATGGAGGGAACTTGGTAGCCAGTACATCAGAAGAGCTGCCATCTGCTGTCAGTACTGGAAAGTTCATGGAAATAATATATCACGGTACGGCGGGAAATTCCAACTGTTCAAACATGCCCCCTCCTCCCTATTATATACATAAAGAAACGGACTGTAGCAAAAAGTATTTGAATATATATATTGTAACGTTACATAACCCAGTCCCAAAAATGATAACTTAATCACCCCACCATAAAGGTCAGAAATGGGTATAATATACCTAGCTCTAAATTACTTTATATCACAAAACATTATAAACTATACTTAATTGATATAAAGTGTACAAAGTGAGTTATAGTGTACCCAGTGAGTAAATAAGTGACTTTAAAGGGAGCATCTCACAGACTTATGCTGTAGATGTAGAAACAATTGATTATAATAGTAACTATATTGCTACTAACCAATTATGTGTTTTGTTTAAATATTGTATGATTTATATTGTGTAGGCAACTAAAATTTAGTACCTAGGTTTAATTTTATATTTAATAGAATAATTATGTTTGAATATAAGATAACTCAGGGTTAAATATAAAAGAGTTAAATATAAAATAATAATAAAAAAATAAAATAATACTGTATGAGTAAAATGGCAGAAGAAAATAGTTCAGTGTAAGGATACTATAAGAAATTAATAAGTAATATATAAATACAATTAAAGGAAATAAAAATATTAAAGACCTATATCTAAGGTTATGAGAAAATAAACGGAAAAACCTCAAATAAATCAAATTGGATAATAAACCAAATTTAAAAAGGATTATTTTTCTATAAATAAGAAATAAATTTATAATAATTAAAAACAGCCTATATACTCAAACGTATATAGATGCACCAATAAAAAATGATATAAAAATTAGTGGTTACTAAGAGTAACCATATAACAAGATATGAATTAATTGTTAAAACGATTGGAAACCGTTCGATTGAGAAAAAGTGTAATGATATAAAAATTTGATAAAACCATACAAAAACTTTCGGAAACAGTGCCAAATTGAATAAAAATTAACTCGTAGTATCCACCTTATGTTCGAACTCCTTCAGATATCAACTTTAACGTGCTTTACTTGATGAAAAATTGAAATAACCAATTACCAGATCAGACCTAGCTGAACCGCACTTCGAGATTTTGGCGAGATTGTATCTTATGGACATTCAACGAAATTACTAAACAACTAGAACTCCAACACTAGAAACAGCTCCATTCAAGTAAACACTTCGAGAAAAGAGGTAAAATAAACTTTATTAATAATTGTTAACCAAGAAATCCTCATGTCGAATCGTTGTGCTGTTCCAATATTTTGGTAAATGATTCCATGTGTATAATAAAGACAATCTGTACTCTAGCGGACAAATCCGGAACTACATACTACGAAAAAACCAAAAATTCAAAATTTATTATTTTTCTCTTGTAAAGCGTAGTATATAATTATTCATTTCTGACCGTCTCATGACACAGAGAACTTACCCTTAACCCTGGGGAAATGAATAAAATGAATTACTTATTGTTTAATGTCTAATCAAGGATAAAATTATTATAAAAAAAATATATTTTATTTTAAATCGATCCAATGTATTGTTGACAGAAAAAATCGATTATAATACTTGTGTACTGGAAGAAGAGGAAATCAGTGTATTACATAAATAAATACTCTGAATATTTTATTATAAATAATCAAACGTGTATTCTTTATTGTAGAGGGTAGTTGTTACAGATTTGCAGGAAGCCAAGAAGAGGACGATCCGCCGGGGAGTATCACCGAACAGTGGTGTTTGTTTAACCTAACATTTTGAGGTCGATGTCAAAATCAGCTGGTCTTATGAACAGCGAATATTTAAAAATAAGTAATTGTATACTCCGGGTGTAACAACTTTGTTCTTACTCTCTCTTCTAACTAAGATTAAACAACTTCATTAATCTCTCCCAAATCACACACACTCGATTTCTGTTTTGTTTGGTAAACATCAAATTCAATTGCTTTGAACATTAGTAAATATAATTCGTAAGTGACGATCGCAAAAAGGTACGCTGACTGCTCCGAGACTTAAAAAAAAAAAAAAAACGGAAGTTCCACCTTTGAAGATTACGTTACAGAATGGCGAACTCAACTTTGGGGCTGAATTAACTATAAACCCGCAGTTGGTCAGAAGCGATTACATTACAATATATATATATTCCTTTGTAACTTGTTGAGTTTCCTGCAGGTCTCACATGAAATATCTTCAAATAAATATACTTCAAGTAGGATTATTTTCACTTGACAGAACGTTTCACAGAAATTATTCTGTATCTTCAGAGGTTTGTTTGAATAGTAATTGAATGTTTCACCGTATTGTAAGTTAAAATAAAACACATTTCCAAAGGTCCAAAAATGATCTTGTGGGAAAATTTAGAAATATTTAACTATAAAACAAGTAATAAATTAATACCAGAAGAAATTTAGATTAATACAAAAAATGATAATATTTTCAAAATTGCTAATTCAATAAAATAATAAATATTTATATTATATTTTACAATTAATTATATAACATATTTTATATACACATTTATATAAACATTAAATTTAGTCTACATATAAAACAGCTGTTTTGAACAATTGATTTAATCATTTTGAATTTATTAATTATATCCTGATGATAGTTATATTACTATTGAAACATTTGTAACTTACAAAATAAAAAAATATATTCTTGTTAAAAGTGTTTTATTATTAAACTATATAACTACTGACTTGGACCACAATTTGTTTTTGTATTGGTAAAAATGTTAAACTTTTACCTTGTAGCCTGAACTAGTTTTCACTTATTACAAGCTTCATCAGAGGCTGTAATAATATATCAGTAGTTATATATTTATAATTAGTTAATCAACGGACACGTCATGGACAACAAAATTCAGGCCATTCATTTTATATACACTATTTGAGTCCGGTTTAATATGAATTCTGTTTGTTTAGAAATTGCCGTTCTCGCCTGTACTCCTACAAGATGCAAAGAAGTTTTGCAATGAGACTAAAACAGAAATGAAAGAAGTTTTAGACCCAGAAAGTGCTGTTAAAGGTGCAGACATAATTGCGACCAGTGAGCACGGCAAAGGAAACAAACCAATTACTCTTGCTGTATGAGTTTTTATTCCGCTCTTTACATATTAGTATGTTGATATCGATATTAATCATCTTTGTTGGTCATAGTCGGTGTATTAAAAAAGTGTCTAGTAGTTACAGAAACAGTGAGTTCTATAAAATTCTAAAAATTTAAACTCTCATTTACCTATAGTAAAGTTCTAATTGATTGCACTATGTAAGTTTTATTACCAATTGTACAGAAAAAACATATAATTGCCACATCACAAAACATTGTTTGATTAAAAACTTTTTCTACTGATTTGGTTCCAAATGTTCTCAAATCCCTTTCTCTGGTGCTATATCTGTGTGTACACCTTGATCTCAGCTACAATTTTTTACCTACAGTTTTCCTTCTGAGCTGATATTAACCAGTTCATTATGGTCAGATTTCTGAGATCATTCTACTTTGTTAATCCATATTCTTTACCTGCCCGGCTTTCAATTGTCTTCTTGGTTCACTTCCATGTAGAAGCCTATTTGTGTCTTATTAACTTTATGATTCTTGTTACTGGTGATTCTTTACACATCTTATAAAGTTTATAACGAACACATCTTCTTTATTGCCCATTCTTATAGATCTTCTTCTGATAGTTCCTATCCGTTTCGGTTGTTGGATATCATATAGACTATTTTAACTTTCTGTACTGCTGCACGGAATAAGTCAGTTGTATTCATGCCAAACCAGCTCCTTAAATTTCTCAGCCATGATATTTTCGGTCACCCAGCTCCTCTCTTTCCAAGTACTTTTCCCTGTAGTATGGACTGCAATAAGTAAAATCTCTGTTCATTTTTCATGAGATGTCCCCAGATACTGAAGCTTGTTAATCTTCACAGTTATCTTCGCTGTGTTAATAACTTCCCTATCTTTCTAAGAACTTCAACATTAGTTATAATTATGTGCTGTCCATGAAATACTCAGTATTCTACGGTAAAGCCACATTTCAAAAGATTCCAATTTTTTAGTTGTAGCTTCAGTCAAAGTCCAAGATTCTACACCATAGAAGAGGACCGAGAATATGTAGCAGCGTAGAAGTCTCATCTTTGTGTTTATTGTTAAATCATGACTTTTGAATAAACTGCTCATTCTAGTGCTCTTGCCTTTTCAATTCTGCTCTTTATTTCTTGAGAGTGGTCCCATTGTTCATTGACTATAGTACCAAGATATGTAAATTTGCTTACACGTTCAACTGGCCTTTGGTTTATATTAAGGGCGCAGTTTGTGAACTTGTTCTTAGATACAATCATTAGCTTCGTTTTATTAACACTGATGCCTAGACCATATCTACGGCTGCTTTCTGTCACTCTATTCATTAGTTGTTGCAGCCTCTCTAAGCTATCTGCGAATATGACGGTATCATCCGCATAACATATGTTATTTGTTCTTTCACCGTTCAGAGAGATTCCCACATCACATTCATCTAAAGCTTCTCTAAAAATACCTTTCGAGTAGATGTTGAATAAAAGCAGAGATAGTATATATATCCTTGTCTTACTCCACGAAGAATCTGTATCTCTTCAGTTTTCTCTTTATCTACTCTAACCACTGCAGATTGGTTCCAATACAGTGTAGCTACTATCCTTAGGTCTTTTCCATCTAACCCGATATTTTTCAGGATATCCATCATTTTCTGATGTTGGACTCGGTCAAAGGCCTTCTGGTAATCGATGAAACATCCAAAAACATAACAGTTTACATCTCTCAAACTGTGTGGCTGATATTTGTTCTTCACAGATTTTGTTATTATAGATAACTTCTATAGAAGTTCTTATAGATAACTTCTATAGAATTTTTATAGATAACTTCTACAATTCTCTTAAAAAATCCCTCGTATCTGTCTCCAAAATAACTTTACATTAGTTTTTGTTGCCCAGTTCACAAAAGCATATTTGGCCCTTATGAGGGTTTTGTAGATGTTGCATTTGATATTTCTTATTAATATACTCCTGAAGTATATGAGAAGACTATAGCATGTCTTCTGACTAACCGTGAAGACCACAGTGTGTCCTGTTTGCTGTGGTTTTTTTATTTGTAAGTACTGCTCTTATTAATTCCAGTACACTGTCATTTCAGTGTTATTTAAGGTTATTGTAGATGTAGATAATTGAAATGTTCCACCCTTGTGAATGAAGAATTACCAATCATAATGGTAATAATAATAGTACATAATAACTTGAGATTTCCCTATTTTAAATCATATAATACACAATTTGAGTGAAAAAAATGTTGTGTTTTGTATGAGCATGTTCATGCAATAATTTTCAATGCAAACTATTTAATCAATATAAAGACAGGTTTACTTGCTTTTGAGTATGAATAAAAGAGAGTATGAATATCTTTTTCAGTGTTTTAGATTTTACATTTTTGTGGATAGTAGGCAAGTAACTTGGTACAGAATCCTACATGTAAAATATATTGTTATGATGGCTGTATGGATCGTTGTGTTGTACAGAGGAAACAGAATAACTGACATCAAATGAAGTCACTAATTACAACTTTAGTTAGAAGTAAACAACAGATACATATCAACAAAGACACACTCAACGGTAATTCAAGTTAAATTTGTCCAATAGATAACAATAAATATCACCTTAACACAATTTCAAAAGTCACAATAGCAATCACTCTGAATCAGCAAAAACTGACTGTTGCTGACCACTGGATGCATAATGTTTATACCTTGCTGAGATTTAAAAATAATTGTCCTTCAACCTGTGTAGTTGCAGACACTGAAATGCTTTTGAACACACAGCGCCAACTGAATGTGGTAGAACAAACATGAATGTCTGGAACATTTGATCCACCTCAAGTGTTGCATAATCAACTCGTGTGAAATGTCATGTAGTTGTGTTTTATCTCATCTTAGCAATATATACACAACCAAGTAAAAAACGCCATAGTTACAGTCATTGACAGTAAACAGAGGGAGTGATTTCGTAGATTTAATAAAAAATGTAATAACATAAAGTGTTTGTGTTTAATAATAAATTAAAGGAACGCACAATATCACCAATCAAGTTGGGAAGAAGGAACAAACATACTCAAATAAACTATAGTTGTCTTGTTTGTTCATCATCTTCTTTCACTGCACTACACTTTGTGTAATATTGAAAACTTTCTCAAGTGAAACTTACTTGTCTGTTTTGTATGTAGAACAACAAAAATAACAAAACACAAAATACCAATAACACACAACACAAGAAATACATCACACTCACATACCATAACTCCAGCACACACAAACTTGCCAACACATTCAGAAAACACAATTACAAAATAGCATTCAGAACCAACAATACCATCAAAAAACACATCAACGATACAAACAAGGACATAGACAAATACAATAGAACAGGTGTCTACAAATTAAATTGTAATAACTGCAATAGTTTCTACATAGGCCAGACGGGAAGATCTTTTTCATCCCGTTACTCTGAACACTTAAAGGCCCTTTCCAACAACAATATACATTCTGCGTTTGCCACACACATACACACACATAACCATAGCTACACCAACATAGATACTAATCTTGAAATATTACACCTCTTACCCAAAGGGCGAAAACTCAACACAGCTGAACAGTATGAAATATACAAACACCACACAACACAACCTAACAACATACTAAACGACCAATTACAATATAAATCACATACACTTTTCGACACAGTTATACACAAAACAAACAACAATTCGGATCCCCGCGCCAGTCCCCTTCCTCTATACACCACCCCCACTATACCTTCCAACCAACAAACGTTACTAGGTACTGGCAGTCTGTCGCAAAGCTGAAGAAGGCGAACACGATGCCGAAACACGTTCTACATACAAAACAGACAAGTAAGTTTCACTTGAGAAAGTTTTCAATATTATATAAAGTGAAATAAACTGTTTGGCATTCGCAGATGACTTTGCTATACTTTCTGAACATCTGACACAAGTTAATTTGTTAGAGGACATATCCAGTAGAACAGGCTTAAGAATTTCTGCAGAAAAAAAATGAATTTCTCAAAAACATTAAAAATGCGCCAACATTCCTGCTAACAGATATTGCTCAAATAGAGAGGATTAGAAAATTTAAGTATCTAGGGGAAATAATTCAAGAGAATGGTTTAGAAAAATCTGCTATAGAAGAAAGGATTCATAAAATGGAAAGAGCATATGGTATAACTAAAGATATTTATAATAAAAAGTGCATATCTAGAAATGCGAAAATAAGACATTACAGTACGGTAGTGAAGCCTGAATGCCTATATGCAATTGAATGGCTAGCACTGAATTATAATTTAGACAAACTAGAAACATTGGAGAGACAAATTATTAGAAAAATATTAGGCCCACAAAAACTTCAGAAGTTTGGAAATGAAAAAGTAATGATGAAGTATATCAAAGTATAGAAAATATAACAGAAACAATGAGAAAAAGAAGGCTATTACTTTTTGGACATTTATATAGAATGGATGACAATAGGTTAACGAAGTAGATCTTCAAATATCTGTGGGGGAAGGAGTCAACATCAAGTTGGATTAAACAAGTCCAAAATGATTTTAAAAAAATAATAATATAAACGCAGAAGAAGCAATTAAAAGAGAAGTTTTTCAGGGAAAAGTGTTAAAAATGGAAGGAGTCCAGGGTAGGAGACAGAAAAATGCAGGTTCAAAGTGGACTGAAGACACGAAGAAGAGACACAGTGAAAAGATGAAAGAATATTTAAGAAAACGAAAAGAATAAAGAATTGAAATTGGCAAGTGGTCCTTAGATGGCCAATAAAAAAAAGTGTTTGTTAATGGTCATTTTATTAGAATAAATGTAACAAGTTTGACACCACAACATCGCTGTTTTATTGTTACAACAATTCTTTTGGTAAAGTTCACTGCTATCTTCAAACTATATTTGTTTTAAATATCTATACAAAATAAGGTTTAAATTAAATATCTGCAATACCTTACATATTTATTATTACTTTTCTGTTTCAGCACTTAAAAATGGCTAACGAAAACTGTATATTTTTGCACGATTTGCCTCGATCAAAAAACGAAGTGACAGAAGAAGTGTTCAATCATAAAAAGTCACTTGTTTGGAACACTCAAGAGAACATTATTTACTGTGTCATGGTAGGCAAAAACCTTTGTTATTGACATACTCAAATGGTGCATGAACTAGAAGAAGCCCACCCTTAAACCATACCAGCAGGGTACGGGCACTTGCGTACAGAATCACAAATGGCTAAACAAATTTGCTTTACTTGGCATTTACAAATTAAACTGCTTAAAATGTAACAGATTCTACGTAGGTCAAACAGGAGGATGGATGCAGCATCAAACAAATGTACATTGAACACTCTACCACCAAATCCACTATTGCAGACCATCTCACGGAAACAAACTAAATATGCCCAAACATCAACAACAATATGGAAATCCTACACGAACACATGCAAGGCCAAAAACTAGACACACTCGAACAACTGGAAATATGCGAAAAACACGAAAACACATGGAAACAACATTCTAAACAAACAGACACATTTTAAATCACACATACTATTTGAACACATACCATAAAACACACACACAACAACAATCTTTCAAATGACTGCCATCTTCAAAAACAGAATGGACAGTACTCCTAGTGGCAGCCTCTGATGAAGCCTGCAGTGAGCAAAATCTTGACCAAACAATAAGGAATATTTTTTTTCAATTTCTATCTAAAATACATGTGTTCCTTATCAGAAGGGTTAGGTCAGACAATCTGTGGTTGTCTTCATGTGTAAGCAGTGGCGGTTGGTGGTTGAAAAATTTGGAGGTTGCATGGAATAAAATTGTTTTATTCTCTGAACAGAAAATGTCCTAGTCTCCTCCCCTCCAAACAATACACAAGGAAAGAAAAATACTGCAATTTTAGTCTCACACCCACGTAACCATGAATATTTATTGTATGAATCTTAAATTAAATTTACGATTAAATATTCTGTTACCTGATTTTATACTTTGATTAAAATTTGAAAGGTCTAGTGTAGGCCTACCTACTCTCTTAACTTCAATTTTTTCCTCAATAGGACCTAAATTGAATGCCATTTTCGTCAAGTTTTTCAACAGAATTCATTGTGTCCTAATCAGTTAAATATAATAAATATCTTACACTATGACACCTTAATCCTTTATATGTACTATTATTTACATCTGACGATTAATTGGATTGACACTAACAACGAACTTACAAATTCCAACCTGGCGTACCACGTGTTGTTTACCAACAAACAGTCTGGTGGTGGGGTTTGCAGTCCCTAATCACACCAAGCGAGCCTATATCGCTGTAATAGGAACAACCGCGTCTAGCCAGCCAGAGCACTACTCCATTGTATTTCTCCATATACAAAGCGCTTCACAGTTGGTGCACACACCGCGCCAAGAGTGTGTACGGTTTTTAGTATTCCTCTGTACTTTTCAATCGGCAAATGATTAATTACGATGATTTAGCTTCAAAACACTATTATTAGTTGTTGTTTTATTCATATTTCTATAATTTAAAATACGGTACAATTCAGGAATTATTGGTGGTTGTACAACCGTGAAGCCTAAGCACGGGCCGCCCATAGGCGTGCGCACAGCGGGTGCCGCGGGTACCACGGCACCAACAAAAAACTTTGGAGAGGCACCAAATTTGGATCGAACACAAAATTTGGGGAAAGAGAGTCCTACAAATCGATTGGGCTAGGTCTCATTTTCCGCAAAAATTGCCTAAGGCCTAAACCTTAGGTACTGTGAGTGTGAGTGTGCAGTGTATTGGTGAGTAAGCAAGCGATAACATAGTGTCACTTTGCGATAAGATTCCTTGTGTAACAACAACAACAACGGAGTACAGACACTGTGTATGTTGAGTCTGTTTCCCCTTTGTCCATTCTTACAGCCTTCCTAGAACTCATATCAGTTTCCGTTTTAATTACACCGTCTACAAAACTGCTCGCTCGACTTTTTTGGTGTGATTCAGCTAATTTATAGTTTTATTGAAGGAAGTCCGAAAAGGCATGCGGTATTCGAGGACATTGTAAAAACAACAAATACCAAGTTGAAAACACTGAAATCACTATCCGAAACCCGTTGGGCTTGTCGGTCTGAAGCTGTCTCTGTGGTGCATGCTCAGCTTAATGCTATTCTGCAAGCTTTTAAAGAAATAATCGAAGATGCATCTGATTCAAAAGCAAGATCTAAAGGCAAAGGAATTTTGCACCAAATCGAGTCCTTCGATTTTATAATTTGTTTAGAAATTATGCATCCAATTTTACAACTAGTAGTAAAAGTAAGCCAAACTCTCCAGTGCTACGACATCGATCTTTGCCAAGCCATGGACGAAGTTTCTAGTTTAGCAATAGCTTTAGAAGAACTGAGAATTGAAGCTGCTATATTTGATAACATTTATTCAAGAGGGGTAGATACTTGCAACCGACTGGGCGTTGAAATTCCTGCTCCAAGAAAGCGCAAAGTTTCGGTAAGATTGGATAATAACTCTGGCAATGCATTTGTTTTTCAAGATATGAAAAATGAAGGTGAAATAAAATTCTTTGTATTTAATCCCATTTTGGACAAAATGATTGAGTCTTTGAATGACAGGTTTAACCAAGAGACAAAAGAAATAATTCATATTATCGGCAAAGTCATAACACTGGGCTTAGGTGATTATAAGGTACACTCAAATGACTATAAATATCTCTCTGCTCAGTTTGGCTTTAATGCTTCAGAGTTGGAAGCCCAAATTAGAATTTTAAAAACTAAAAAAAGTGACAAATTTCCTCCTACAAAAGCTGTTAATTGGTTAGAGTGGCTATCTAAGCATAATAGAGAGTTAACATTTGTGAATTTCAAACTGCTAATGACCAAATTCGTTACCATTCCCGTCACAAGCTGCACTTGTGAGCGAAGTTTTTCAAAGCAAGCTCGCTATTGTAAAATCTAAACTTCGCTCAACGATGCTGCAAGATCGTCTAGAAAACCTCATGGTTCCATTCATCGAACAAGAGCTTGCTGTGAATGCAGATGATGAGAGTATCATAAAAGAATTAAAAAAAATGGTACCATTTGAGAGAAGAATGGCATTATAATTGTTTTATTATATTTGTATCATCTTTGACCTTTCTTACCTACATACTTATATATTTTTATTTTGTTCTCATATTAGTAATCAGTAAAACAAAATATTCAAATTATACAGTTTTTATCTTTCAAATTATTATATTTCTATATTGTTTATATAATGTAAATAGATTGATTAAAAGTCAGAGTCTATTAGTATATTGAAACCATTATTCTAATAAAGCTGATTACCAAACGTTTTTCTTAATTAATTTCTTTTAATCAAATTTTCTTCCCTATTATTCAAACTGCTTACTCTGCTTTTATAAGATAAAAAGGTAAATAATTAACTAGTAAAGATGTTTTATGCAAATTATCAATCAAAGTCTTAATATTTAATTGCAGTTTTTAAAGTAGTTTTTAAGACATATCTTATCCTAGCATCGAAAATTAAAGCAGTAATGTGATATATAGACTTTTTGTTTCACGCAAATTTTGGGACCTTCTAACTTTTTTGTAAGATTTGCTTTATGAACTGGCTTTCTCCCGGGTACTTGGGGTAAAGGCTTAAGGTTACCTGTCTCTGTCAAGGGCAAGGGCAAAAGGCGGCATTTAATTTTCAAGAGTAACCTGGACTCTAACATCTAAAGCGGCTCCAGGAAATAAAGCCGTCGCAGCAGAATTTTTGGCTGCGCAAAGGAAGGTGGTTTTAGTCGGTAAAAATCCCCCCCCCGGGGGTGTCATTTAGAAGAATTCCTCCTGCCTAAAAAAAAAAAAAGGGCAGAAGGCGGCATTTTCATCGTTGGCACCCACAATAGCAACACGCCTAGGAGGCCGCCACTGTGTGTAAGTAAAACTAGTACATTAAATACAAACTTAAGCCTACCCAAGATTCGTTCACTAACAAGCATGAACCATCAAAACAATTAATAAACTGCAACCATATAGAAAGTTAAATACAACTTAAAAAACTGCCATCCACCAAGTCTATTGGACAGAACTGGGAAGCACAAAACTACACTGACGCAAGTTTAACACCGACAAAAGTGTGGTTGCGCTTCCTGGTTCTATCCATAGGACTTGGAGGGTAAGTAGTGCCAGATATTTTTGTAATAGAAAGATATTTTTATATGCACTATAGAAAATTAGGTTTAAAAATCGTATACTTGAACTATGCATTGGAATAGTTGATTAGTAGTCTAATACTATTGTCACGGACAACAGAATCCAAGAAAAACAAATCATTTGAAAATACTAAGTGAAGACTATTAATCAGATATTAATTTTCATGATAAATGAAAAAGATATTAGACAGTGGTCAAAACTGAACCTCAAAGTCACATTATTTGCTTTCTCTGCGACTTATTTAATGATAATCTATGAGGCGTGTCCGGAAAGTAAAGATACAAAGGTCGTAATTGGTCTAAAAATATTTATTTACAAATTATAACTGACAATTACGTAAATACATATATCTTTATTTCTCTACATAATTACCGCCATTATCCAAGCACCTATTAAGTCTGGGAACCAGTTTTTGTATCCCCGTGTCATAGAAGTCTGCCGCCAACCCTTTGAACCATGTCATGACCTCTTCTTTTACCTCGTCATCGTCATCGAACTTTTTTCCGGCCAGATATTGTTTCAGGTGAAGGAACAAGTGAAAATCACTGGGCGCGAGGTCCGGGCTATGCGGCGGGTGATCCAAAACATCGCATTTCCAACTGCCGAGCAGCGCAGAGGTCACGCGTGCAGTTGGAAATGCGATGTTTTGGATCACCCGCCGCATAGCCCGGACCTCGCGCCCAGTGATTTTCACTTGTTCCTTCACCTGAAACAATATCTGGCCGGAAAAAAGTTCGATGACGATGACGAGGTAAAAGAAGAGGTCATGACATGGTTCAAAGGGTTGGCGGCAGACTTCTATGACACGGGGATACAAAAGCTGGTTCCCAGACTTAATAGGTGCTTGGATAATGGCGGTAATTATGTAGAGAAATAAAGATATATGTATTTACGTAACTGTCAGTTAATGATTTGTAAATAAATATTTTTAGACCAATTACGACCTTTGTATCTTTACTTTCCGGACACGCCTCGTACTTAAATAAGTTCTGGGATGAAGAGGAATAACAATCAGAATACCTCAGCAGAGAAAACTTTAAGAGAGAACTCTTAAAGTTCCTATTTTGAGAAATTCTGTGTTATACCTCAGATAACTGCAAAAAAAGTCTAAAAAAAAGATTACCTAGAAAAGCGTATATTGAGCACTAGGTCAATATTCAGTATTTACATGCCAGTATTTCCTCATGTGGCCCAGAGACTTTACAGTTCTGTCATCATCATCATCAGGGGTGGGTCTTGGCCTGCTGATTTAAAATATACAAATCAAATTTAGTTCTTCAGATTCTATATATTTTAAAACTGCATTGTTTACTGTTCTACTGAAAAAGTAAATTAACAATGAAAATACTTTATTGTAAATACATTGCTTTTAAAACAACAGTTATTTATTAACAGTATTAACAATATTTATTTGGGTAGTTTGTGATTCATGTTTGTAGCCTGGTCATATATTTAAAATTGGTTTTAGTTAATATCCAGATGTTGCTACCATGTAAAAAGAGTGGTAACGACCACTATTTTATAATGTTTCAGTGAAGTATCCCTTCAAACTTTTCTTTCCAGAGTTCTTGTACCTGTACCGCAGATATTTTGAAATATGGGCATTTTCTTTCCTACATCATAATTTAAAATTATAACCCAATTGAAATTTTTACATTTTCTGGCAACATATACATTAAGAGACTGTAAGAGAAATGATTATACAAGGAAGGAATTTAACATATTTTTGATTAAATGAAACAAATAATAAAGTACACGACCGAAGGAGAGAACATTTAAATAGACAGTACCTCCAATGATACCATTGGAAAGAAAGTTTTACAGTATAGAGAAAGAGGGACAACAACATCCAGACGCAAAATGGTACAACAAACTATGAGGTCAGCAGGCCATAATCAATGCCTGAAAGTCATGATGATGATGACTTTTGGATCGTTTTTTTAAATTACAAATTGTTTTCCTTTTCCTAAATTTCATATACATATCTTGTTTACTACTTAATTTACTTAAATTGATTATGTGTGTACATGTTTTAAATCTATTTGTAACTGGTTAATTTACTATAATTTAATTAACGTGCATTTGGATTAACAAGGTGTGACTATAATGATTCCAGTGTACCTATAAATACAATTCACATTTTGCATACTAACTTTAACTAATAATTAATAAATAACTGAAAAATCTGTATCCTGTTTCAGGCATCACTGTTAAACGTTCTTACTGGGTATCAACCGATAATTAAAAAACCAAATTTTAAATCAGCTCCAGATGAAAGTGAATGTTCAGGTGATTTATTTATTTATGTTAAATGACAAATGGTTTAAGAAGGGTCTGATCAACTCACTATGCACAGTTTAAAATAATCATGTTGATATTTGAAAACAAATATTGTCAACATTAGGACAATTTCTATGAAAGCTTTAATTTCTACTTTCAGACAGCTGTTATAGCATCCAAACACAACATTCGCGATTCTCACAATATCCAAATCACAGCTGTGATTGAGGTGTCATAAAATTCCTCTTACAATTGTTCTGAAAGTGATAATACATTTGTTGAAACATTCACATAAAGTAATGCTCAGCATAAATGATTCTGGCTCGACGATTGATACTAGTAAGAAACTTATAAATAAACACCAAAGTGTACCTTTCACTTGCTGACCTGGAGAAAGCCTTTGATATCATAGACTCAAAACTTATAATGGTTGGTATTGACTTACATAGACAGCGAGGTGGTTTCTTAGCTTTATAAGAGAAACCAATAGATCTAAAGTAAATAAGAGTAAAGATATATGTAAGACAGGACTGCCTGCATTCATCATACTTTTATTTATATGTTTATTAAAGAACAACCAATAACACTCTCTCGTGATATATTATGAGTACATGTGACATGTAATTGTACATGTTACTGAACCAACGTTTGCAATCAATGATGATGTTGTAGTCATAATGGATACTTAAAAAAGTAAGAATAGAACAATGACAACAACTCTGAATAAAAGGAAATTAAAGATTATCGTAAGACACTAACACTAGTATGCAGAACTAATAATGAATGAGAAACAAACATGAAAGTGGGTATGTCAAAATATCAAAAGTTAGAGAATTAATGTTTGGGCAGTATGTATAACAAGGAAATCAAATAAGGACAAAAAAACTTCATACAAAAATATAAGCCTACACTAATGTACTAGTGAGAAGACATTGAAATAAGGAAGCCTTTTGGAGTATATTTCTTAATGGAATTGAATATTGTACAATAGGTAAGCAGCATAGAGACCAACTAGATGCCTTCAGTGTCATCATCATCATCAACAAGGATTAACCAAAAGTGGTTTGTTCCAGTCCCAAGCAGACAGACTAGAGCTGGCCACTTCAACACTTCTTTGGACAATGCATGCTTTCCATCCTTTCAGTTTATAATTCAATAGTTGTTTGAGGATGAGGCAGTCATCCACTCGGTTAAGATGTTTCAACCATTCAACCATTTTATCCAACACTTGACAATCCTATTGGGTATACTCATAATATTCAGTTCCTGCTGTATATTTGCATTTATTCTGTGATCTTGAAGCATATATCCAGCCACATGCCTGAGAAATCTCATTTCAGATGCTTGAATACAATTGGCCTGGTATGTCATTAAAGCCCAATTCTCAGATCCATGGAGAAGTGTGGGGAGGGTTGTCATCTTGTAGAACTTCAGGCATGTTTCCTTCATTGATTTTAGAGTTCTCCTGATGGTGCTGCACATATGGTCGAACTTATGTAATTTATTCACCATGTCATTATGTGTAACGTAAGACACATTACAGCCTAGTTATTCAAAATTACTGACCTGCTCCAGGACAGTACCATCTTCAACAATACGGGATCATACCATCTTTTTGCTCGTATGGGATCAGCTCCATAAAAGCCATCAACTTGGTCTTCAATGTGCAGATCTGTAATCCAAAATTCTTTCAGATTCAATCCAGTGAGTGTACAGCCATCTGCAAGCTGCTTTCTGAGTTCAACAGTATTGCCTGGTCATCAGCAAACATCAATGCAGAGTTACCAATCATAAAATGCTCCGGAAGGTTCATCTTTCAACTGTGTATGGTATTGTTTATATATAAATGAAAAAGAGATGGTGATAATGATCACCCTTATTGTACACCTCAAGAAACAATTCTTTTAATTTGAGACTTACGTGATTTTTTCTCCACAAAAATTGGACGATGGAGCACACCTAAATGTCGGACAATACCTCTATCTGATGAGCCACACTCACACGATGACTACACACTTACTAAACCTGCTATAGACAGTGTGACTGCTTGGGAAGTGGGGAGACAACAATACGGACAGTGTTGATATCAAAGAAAATTATTTTATCTCATTTAGTACAGGAATACTGCTTGTATGTAACTTACTTTCTTATTTCACCTCATAATTATCTGCATTCTTTGATTGGACAAGATATTTATTTATGTACAAAAGCCATAGATTTGTTACTAGAAACTGTTATACTATAAAACTTGACAAGATGCACTAACATTTGCTCTGTTAATCCTCAAACTGCTATATGATAATTACACCATCACCATAAATAATCAAAGAGCAAAATGAGTAAAATGTTTATCAGTTAAAAAGTGCAGACGATTTTAGATAAATGTCATGGTCCTTGTTACCCAAAACACTGATAACCTGAGCAACTTTCATTTCTGCTTTCCTGCTCTCTGCAAAAGATTTCTTTATTTTCAGTATCTAGCACCCCAGCTCAGAACATAAAAATAACAAAAGTGCTACCTGAGTTACAACAAGATGATGTAATTACCTTTCCCAAAGTTAAAATCTTGCATTCTTGTCAAAAAATATACTTACAATATCTGAAATAAATTTATGCCTGAATTTTCAGATGAAAACTAATGGCTGATCATATTATGGCTCGATGCAGATTTGAATAAAGTATGAAGATTCTATAACTTATGAGGCAAAGTATATTTAAGTATTATTGCAAGTAAGTGAATAAGATTGTAATAATTTATTGTTTCCTGAAATACAATAAAGTGTGTCAGAAAAAGACAACATGAAACAACTCACTTTATGCAATTTAACAAACTCTTAGTAATATCTTACCTTAAGGTTCTTCTCCAGGATCTTACAGACGAAAACAGCTGCAGACAAGGTTATCTGGGTTTAAGTGCGAAATAATTACGCTAACACATTTTATACTGTCTGAATCACATGCTTATTTTTATTTGCTATTAAAACCTCACACCCTTCTTTTACGTTCTATAAAAGACTATACAACTATTTTATATCAAACCCTAAAATTAATTCTTATCTCTATTAAGTTTTTAAATGCTATTATGAGTGATATCACTAATTGGATATGAATATTGAAACGAACCAGTACGTAACCTCTACATTACCCCCCCCCACACACACACACACACACACTCTTCCTTTTACATTAAAATTCAAATAAACCCCATTCCCTTAGAGATCTCATAATAAACAGGTATAGATTTTACGGCTGTTCAAATTTTGTAATTAGAAGAAAATGATTAAATGAGTACTCAGCCTGGTTGTAGACCTGATCCAATTTTGTAAGCACTTAATTTGTCCTGCACTCCGAACATCACTTGAAGTTAGAGTTATTTTGTCATTTGTATAGCGTTAATTGTTTGCTGGTTACTCGAACCGTTTTGTTACATTTCACTTTTAATAATTTAGTCGGCCGAGTTTACTTTTGATCGAGTACTTAGGTGTTTTTTGCTGACTGCACGGCCATGAGTTACAGTTGAACTAAGTTGATTTACTGGGTAGGCCGACTTTAATTTCAGCCTATCTTACACGCCCGAGGCCACGGTTTTTAGTTAATGCACTACTCTCTGCTAAAGGTGACCGTCTGATGCAAACACTGGTGAAGAAGTGTTCTTACTGTGATTTACACAGAGACTGCTGCTGGCAAGCTGTTGCATAATACGTCTGGGCTGGGCAGACTCAGCCATAAATATAAATAGTCTACCATAACATTGTATGTTACAATGGGGCACCTCACAGGTGAATACTGACAATTAAAACTGAATTGAATCTTTACTGTCTCTAACACACAATTCTGTAGCGTTACAAACAAACATTTATTATTAATATTTCATGTGGATCTGAGTTTTTCTTTACTGTGTACCTTCACTGTGGACTAAAGGCAAAAGTCTTCTACAACTCCTTTTTTAAGTTTTGAGAAATATCATAGTATATTTAAAATGTACAATTACTTTACCTCAAGATGTTTTCCCCTTATTTGGGAAACATATTGTTCCCATCCTCAGCCTTCTTAATTTTGAATCTTGTGGAGTACTTGTGTTTTGGTTGGTTGTTGTTATGGTTTCCTGTTGGTTTTTGGTATTTTAAACTGGTATTATTGTGTGTGATTGTGGTGTATGTATTAGTTTTCATAATTTTTTAAAAAAGTTATTATATTTATATAAAATTTACAATTTTGAATTATAATTTTATAAATTTTATACCACTTTAAAATACCAAAAACCAACAGGAAACCATAACCACAACCAATCAAAACACAAGTACTCTACAAGATTCAAAATTAAGAAGGGTGAGAATGGGAACAATATGTTTCCCGAAACATGTCCCAATAAGGGAAAAAAACATCTTGAGATAAAGTAATAATAAATTTCAAATAAATTATATAAGCATCAAGAAATGGACTGTAGGAAAAAGTGTTTGAACAAATGTAATAATAATAGAGAAATGAAGACAACAGACTTCTTGTCTACTGTTAATGTTCACTTACATTTAATTGTGAATTAAAAAATTTTTCAAAATTAAAAGTTTCAATGGCAAAAGAATTAAACAACATTTTGTATATTTATTTTGTATTCATTAATTACTACATACCCTTTCTGTTCCTAATACGGGTTTCTCTTCTGGTAGCAACATACAACAAACATTGCTTACAAATGATGAAAGTAAAAATTAATCAGCAATATGGGGCTTTTTGAAAGACTTGCAAAATACCCCTCATGAACAGCTAATATCACCTCTTCATCTGATAAGAAGACTTTCTACTTACGAATTTCTTGAGGGTTGGGAACAGATGATAGTCTGAGGAAGGAAGCAGAATCTGGTGAAATAAAGTCATACTGTTAAATAAAAGTCTGATGCTCTGTGAAGTCATACTGAATATCTCCAATTGTTACTTATCGCCAAAGTAGATTTGTGTGCTAGCACATTGCTCTGATGAAATGACATTGTTTTTTCTTTCTACATTGGGTGTTTTTCTATGAACTTGACATGCAGTTTATCTAAAAGACGGTCATAATATTCATCTTTTTTTAAATAAAATTCCTTTATTTTTCAAAAACTGATGGCATTGCCTTGCCCGATTATTAAACAAACTTTGCTTTTTTTTGTATAGGACAACCAGCCTCTCTCTATTTTTCCAAACTTTTTTTTGGGCATGTATACTTGGAGCAAAATAACTTTACCCTGTAGTGATATTGCAGCAAACCTCAGTGTCTCAAATCAGAAGTGTTACCAACTGTTTCACAATTCTACTAATATGTGCCATTTGATATGTGTTACCAAATTGCAGGGAATTTCTTCCAACTCTGTCATTTCTGTTCCTATGCATGGTAGCAGGTTTGGAATCAATCAAAGCTATGACAATTTATTGTCACCATGTCTGCTTGTTATCGTTAACATGTTTGCTGAGATCTGCCAATTGCAACAAACAGACACAATATCTGATGATTTTTTGGTCCAATATTTTTATTGTTGTATAAACATGCAATGATACATGTGATAAACTGTAAAGTTTTTAGCTATAAATATCAGTTCATATTGAATTTTAAGATAATCTGTATTTACTTGCTTACTTTTATATTTTTGATTCTTTAATTATAACTAGAATTAAAAATTCTTTTCTATTTCGAATTACGTTGTGGACACTTAAAATATAATTATTAATTTCTGCCCCAGCATGAATAAATTATTAATGCTTGTCTTTTGAAAGCAGGGGATAAAAGGCCTTTAGAAGTGTCATCACTCCGACCTTTCTCTTGATATCAGACAACAATATGTAAGATTCATTTTTCTTTCTTTCCTCTGGAGTTACAGCCCACGATGAGCCTTGGCCTCCCCAACTAGTTGCCTCCAAACAACTTGGTCCTCCAGCCTCCGCCTGCATTCCCCTAAACCCATTCTCCTGAGATCATCTTCCGCATCCTGTAGCCACCTTCTTCTAGGTCTTCCTTTCCTTTTTTGCCCAACTATTGTCCCTCTCAGAATTGCTTTGGGCGTTCTGTCATCCTCCATGCACATCACATGCCCCAACCAGCCAATTGTCATAGACTTGATGAACCTCACTATGTCCTTGCCATCTATCAATTTCTCCAATCCCAATTGTTCCGTTTGTGCCATTCTTCACTGTCCTAAGTTTTTTTTTTAGAATTCTTCTTTCAAAGACTCTTAAATTATGTATGTCACTATTAAGTAGTGTCCAGGTCTCCGCAGCATATATCACAACTGGTCTTATTAAGGTCTTGCACCCGTCTGGCTCATTTGCTGAAATGTATGTCCCCTCAGTCCCAACTTTCCTACTGCATACTGGAGTGCTAAATTAAATAATGTTACCGTTAATGCACCACCTTGTTTAACCCTAGATTTTATTGTGAATTCCTTACTCTTTTCTCTTCCTAAAGATATTTTTCCTTTGGTTCCATCCATTGTAATCTCAACTAGTTTTACAATTTTCTGAAGAATTCCAAGTGCTTCAATAGTCTGGATCAGTTTATGCTATCAAAAGCTTGTTTATAGTCGATAAAAAGGATGTGTAGGTCTACTCTATGTCTCTAGTATCTCCAAGTGATTACCTCGTATTGAAAACTACTGTGCTCCTCCATCTTCTAAAACCATCATTCAAAATCTGAAGTATGATTTGTTTTTTAGTTATTGAAATATTGAATTTTGTCCCTGTTTAGGGCACCATTTGAAGTATAACGAGTTAATTAATAATTGGAATATTTAAATTTTGTATTACTTACCTTTAAAGATACTACCTTCAAAGATTCGTCCACATTACCAAGGTTTCGTCTGATGTACTTTGGCAGAGAAAAACAATAGGTGATGCAAAATAAACAAGTACATATTTATAGTTCATACAACCCACTACTTTATTGTATTCTCATCTCTTCTCCTTCTCTACCTACTAACATTCCACTTACATACTATTGAATATTGAGGTTACAACACCATCTGATTAAAATAACAACTTATCTCTTACTTCTTATAATTAAATCATTTGTCTACAATTATGAAAAACGACCTAGATTGCTCACTCTCTCCCTCTCACACAATTTAAATAATCTCCCCAAAATATAGCGTTCTGTATTCTGACATGTTTTATGATTGATTGTTTTTATGTGATAATCAGTTACTTTTTTTGATATGTTTTATGATTGACTTTTACGTGAGGCATAGTTACTCAGTTGGCGTCTCCTCCAACCACACGTAGCACTTTGCTGATCTAATTCGTCCACATTTTTTTCTTTTGTCACTCCGCACGTCTTGTTATTAAATTTGATGTCGTATTTTTCTGTCATTTTGTCTCACTTCAAGTTACACTTTCAATCAGACTTTTTTCACATTTTCTTTAAATTCTGAAAAAGTTTTCGACTCGCGGAGTCTTGATACGCACCTGGCCAGGCGGAACTGTATCGATGACTGCCATGCTTACCTAAAAGCTGGCGAGCATTTCCGTTTGCACCGCCTACATGATATCGGCGCGAATACAATGACGTCCAGAGAGCTCATTGGTTCTTTTCGATCGTCGACGCTGTTCTATGGTAATACAATAGGCCGTGGCTCACCATTTCCGTCGTCTTCACTAACACGTGGTGAAAGAAATTTTATAAACTATACATCTTGTCGGCGTCCCTTATGCGCGTGTGCTCATGTCGCGCATGTGAGTGCGTAACACAAAGCTTGATTTCTCAGAACCGTATTGCGTTGTATCACCACACCTCGCTCTCAAGGCTATGTCATTGCGTTCTTTGTCATACTGAAACCGTTTTATGTATGGGAGTTACAATTGACAATGAAATAATTTAATAACATAAAATAAAATACCCCATTCTGTCCCATTACAAATCTCTCCAGCAATATAAGATTCATTTATACAAATTATTTCTCCAGCATCATCTATATTGCTGAACAGTTAAATTATCTATGTCAAATATGTTCATGTGATTTTGTGACGATTTTAAAAATATAGTAAATCGCACAAATAAAAAATTTTTAATTTCTAACAAGTAAGAGTATTTATCCCAGATTCCTGAATCAACTTGAAATTGTCCCGTACCAACACGCAAAGAAAGGTGTTAATTAAATAATAATAATAATGACGTTAATTATTTAAAATACGACTATATAAATAAGGAAATCTCTAATTCGTAACAAGTTAACGTAAGGTAATTACATTCTAATTGATGAGTAATTAATAATAAATAAAAGAACGAACTATTTTCTCAGTGTGTAAATACGCGCCAGCTTACTGACCCCTTGCCCCTAAACTATGCACGCAGTCGCCAGTAGAACTTCGACATGTAAAGATGTGAGTTTTGTGTTGTCCACATACACGTAGGTGTATGCCGTTTAAAAAAAGTATCCAGTTTGAGGTGATTTTATTTTGAAGAATGTAGTGTGGAAAATAATAACAAAAATAAATAATGTAGTGTGTGTAGAGTTATAAAAAATATAAAGAAAGGAAAACTTAGCCGACACATCTCTTTTAAAAAATAAAACTGTAAGTTGTAAGATATGTAACTTACCAGACTTTAGTACTGCAAAGTAAGAACTATAATTAAGGTGTAAAATGTGAACTACAAACTCCAGACGTAGAAAACTCAAAATACAACAGTATGAACTTCAAGTAAAAATCCGATCGTCGAGACCAGATGTAATCAACCCGATGTAGCTTCAAGAGGAACCACGTACACCACCCTAGAAGATGACAGAAGATGACCACCAAGGACCCAGCCACAACCTCATGTTAAATTCAGGTGATATCCAAACACAACATTTGTACATATTCGTTTCAATAAGAGAAGTAACAAAAGAACACTAAAGAACTTTTAATAATGTAAAGAATAACTTATCAGATTTGTAATTTTTGTAATGAAGTAGTAGTAACAGCACTATATCTAAATGTAAGGTAATTCTGTAGTTTTCAACCAATATTATTCTTCCAATAATTTGGTTAAAATTGTGATAAATTAATTTTTAACAAAGTTCAGACCCGGATCCGAGGTATTTAAAACAACATCTAGATGAGTACTTTTGAGATAAAATAAATAATACACTTAATATTTTTAATGCATTAAAAGCAGAATTTGCTAGAGTAATTCTTTTGAAAAACAAAGTAAATCAGGAGATCTCAATAGTAATAAAGAGATGTTTTTGCTAACACCAAGTGAGTGAATAAATCTGTGCAATCCTTGTCTATTTCCTATGTAAAAATTGTGTTGTAATTTGTTGGTAAGGAAGTTTTACTAACAACGGCAGCTAGTTTAATTAACTGGTAACGTATTGAACTAGTTCCCGACTTTTGTGTTGTCTTAACAAGGGAGACGTCACAAAATTGTGCCACTCTGCTTTTGTGTAAAAACTGCTCTGCTTAATTATATAATAGGTTTGTAAGCATCGTGACGCCTACAAAATTGCGTCACTGTTCTTTGTAAAAATAATAATAATTGTATATTGTTATAATTCGTTAACAATAACTTTCACAAACATAAATTTATTCACTCTGAAAGAAACAAAAAAATAAATGAGTAAAATTTTAATTAAGTTATAATAATATTAGTATCGTGACTTTGCCGTAATAAACAAGTCATCGCTGGTAAGTATTCCATTCTAAACCTGTTGTCGGTAGAAACCAGTCTGTTCATGTTAAATACGTGTTGAGGAATGTAAACTCTCCCCTTTTGTATGCACGCATCTCATTCAACACCTCCCCTCGCTAACCAAACAAGCCACCTTAGACATGCTCTTTCCTGTTTTGAATTGTCCTGAATTACCACCCTATGCAACTAGACGACTCCCCAAAACAGCTGACCCTTTGTGCTATTGTTAAACCAATGAACTTTTCGTATATGAAATTTCTCTCTACTATACAATGGTATTAGCGTTTTGTTTTGACTAATTATATATGACAGTACAGAAAATTGAATTGTTGTGAGATAAGTTTATGTTGATTAATTAATATAAGATTCCATATGTAATAAGTTATATATATATGTACGTGTTTAAATGAATTCACGTTTTATACGAATTTAAAATAGATGACATAAGATTTGTCGTTCGTAATACGTCGTGTATTTAAAGTTGTTATTAACAAAAATGGCTCAAGTTAACCCCGACTTGTTGTTGAAAGACGAATTAAGCTATGAAGCATTATTGCGTGGTCTTCCCTACTCAAATGTAACTGTCGCGGAACTTCGCAAGACGTTACGTGAAAATAAACCTGACAAACCCTCACTGTTAAAGTGTATTAACGATTACACAAATCGTTTAAGTGTTTTAAATTTTGAAAGCGAAAAAGAAACATGTTATCACAAGTATACAGAACTAACTTCGATCGCACAAACCCTGCGTGATGAAAAATCCCCCGCAGTAATTTTACGCACCACCCAAAGAATCGAACATCTGACCCGCCGTATCACCAATTTGTTGAATTGGCCCGGTGATAAAGTTACCCCTCATGATGTACAAAAATTCGCCGAGGAAGCATTACAACAATTACCCAAGATCATGCGCGAATTACGTCGAACATCCGAATCGTTTAGATTAGAGGAGATTGAAGAAGCAATGACGAAACTAAATATTTCCCCTACCCAATCACCGACTCAAGAACAGCCAAACGGTACTGCAAAACTTCAGCTTCTGCAGGATTCAAATATAGACCCATTTAAAGAAAGGTTAATTGATAGACAAGTAAATATCCAACCAGTAAACGTTACGTTAGTCCCTAATGAACTAGAAAATATGACCCGTACCTACGATTTACCTCCTCACTTGCGGACGAATCAATCTGCTGAAAAACCTAGAATGATGACTCAAGTAAATCTAACTACCAATCTCTATGGAAAGATAACCCACCCTGTAGAAAGTATTTTGTCTGACATACCAATCACTGATGGGCTGAATATTACAAAGCTCCTAGATTTTTTCAAACACATTTTACAATTAAAGGACCTGCAACAACTAAGAGATAACCAGATTTTACAAGTAATTTTACCTAAATGTAGACCTCCTTTAAAAGATAGAGTGTTAGAATCCCTAAGGTATAATCACCCAGTAGAAGAACTTCATACCACCCTAATAAGACATTTCATTCCCACCGGTATCTACGAAGAATTGAAGCGAAACTTAGTACAAGGAACATAACGAGAGATTAGCTCATTATATATCTGAGGTAAGAGAATCTGCTTTATTGCTACAAGTTAAATGGAGTGAACAACAGTTAGTAGACACTATCTTAGTAGGACTATCTCCCGAGGAGCGATCTCGCCTAGCACTCGTGAAGCGACCAACTACTTTCACCGAACTAGAACTATGTTGTATACATTCGTCAAACGTCGGTATTCTGACCAGAACAGACGCGTCTCTATGTCCCAGACTCAACACAGAGATTCTATCCAAAATCGACCAATTGGAACTGATACCCGAAACTACCGCGATAAGCGATTCGTGAGGACATCAAAAACCCAAAGCCGTGAGGACATGAAACCCCCATGTTTCATACTCTAGACCAAAACCCCGACAACCTACGAGTGAAGTAAATGATGAAAGAAGATGTTATAACTGTGGAAAGGCCGGACACATTAGCAAGGTATGTAAACAAAAGCGCTACCAACAGAAAACCGACCAATCAAAAAACATGTGAAGCTGGAAGAACGAAAATCCTACGTCTTCCGAAGCACCAGAAGGAAAGGTAACAACAATAATAATAATCGAATAAAAATAAATAGAAATAAACGCAGAGACCCTTACTTAACAAAATTTATCGAGAAGTGCAACTCTATTAATGCATGTAAAACCAGTATATACCAACTACCCTATGTACAGATAGACCTTGGAGCAACGAATACCCTTGGTTTAATTGATTCCGGATCTACCCGTAGTATAATTAGTAAACAGTTAGTCACCGTATTAGCTAATCATAATCTGACTAAACGTAGCCAAAACGTGAACATAAAGTGTACCACCGCAAATAAACAAAACCTAAAGATATCGCGCAGTATTACGGTGAAATTAAAAATAAAGAATTTTACTTGGTATGTTCCCCTACTAGTAGCTGAAGAGTTAGGACAAAACTTAATATTAGGCGCGGATTTTATAAGAAAAACTGGCTTAATCCTTGATATATATGCAAAACAATATTTCTTCAGATTTGATCGTACTCGAAAATATCAGTTCGATTCCGAGTTAAGTAATGACGCTATTTGTGAAACCGCAACTATTCATTCAGAGCATCAAGAATCGAGTCTGAGTCATTTAAAAGGAAATGAGAGACTAAGAATTCAAAAGTTAATAAAAGAGTTTTCTACTATACTCACCTCCAAGTTAGGATTAACTCATTTAATCGAATATAAAATAAATCTTAGTGACAACAAGGTAATACGACTCCACCCATACAAATTATCACCGCCCAAGATGGAAATAATGAGAAACCACATTAACAAACTCCTTGATCAGCACGTCATAGAACCGTCAACTTCTCCATACTCATCACCTGCATTCCTAGTACCAAAAGGAACTGACAAACATAGACTAGTCGTGGATTATAGACAGCTAAATAAGAGTATAGAATTTGAATCGATACCACTGCCCGACATTCACAGCGCGTTTCACTATTTTACAAGAGCGAAAATCTTCACTATAATGGACCTCAACCAAGCATTCCACCAGATCCCACTAGCTGAGGAATCAAAACATTTAACTGCTTTTGCTGTGCCATTTAATCTATATCAATTCACGAGAGTACCATTCGGTATATCACAAGGAAGTTCAGTATGTAGCAGACTGTTAGAAAAAATTTTCCATGACGTTAAATTTAAATTTGTATATCACTATCTTGACGATATAGTAGTATATAGTGAGTCAATGGATCTACATATTGATCACTTGCGTGAAGTATTATCCAGGTTAAAGAAAGCTGGACTGACCGTAAACCCGAGTAAAGTTAATTTCGCAGTAAAACAATTCTCCTTCTTAGGTCACATAGTATCAGCCGAAGGTAAGGTTAGCATTGATCCCAACGTACACGCGCAATCCAAGAATTCTTACCGCCGAGAGACGCCAAAGGTATAGCTCGATTTTTAGGTATGATTAATTATTTTCATAAGTACATACCCCACTTAGCGGATATAGCAGCCCCATTGAATGCTTTCAGAAAGAAAGGAACGAAATTCGAGTGGACTACTCAACACCAAGAAGCGTTTGAAACACTTAAAGAAAGCATAATATCCCCACCTGTATTGCAGTTAGCGGATTTCAGTAAACCATTTGTCGTACAGACTGACAGTTCAAGTGTAGCATTAGGAGCCGTAATATATCAGGAAATAAATAATACTAGACTCCCGATCAGCTATGCATCCTGTATGTTGACCGAGCAAGAAAGGAAGTTCTCAGCTTACGAACTTGAATGTTTAGCCGTAGTATTCGCCTTTGATAAATTCAAACCATTTTTGGAACACAAAGAATTTCTACTAGAAACCGATAATCTAGCTTTATCATGGTTATTGAATCACCCAAAACAATTAGGTCGTATCGGAAGATGGGTGTTAAGATTAAATTGCTACAAGTTCAAAGTGCAACATATTCGTGGTACTCAAAATGTAGTAGCCGATACTCTATCCCGCATGTTCCAACTACCCAATACAAGATCTGGAGAAGACAATATTGAAACCACTACCGTTAATACGCTAGTTACTAACTTTCCCCTTGCATTTAAGGATATCGCATATCACCAACAACAAGATCCTAAATTGTGCAAAATAATAGAACAAATAGAAAAAGGAAACCATTCTGACAAATATACCTTGAGTAAAAGAGTACTTTGTTTTAAAAAGGCAAACGGAAAATTACTGAGAATAATCGCCCCGGAAATAATCAAACCCATGTTAATGGACTACTACCATTCATCGACAATTGGAGCTCATATGGGAATTAGGAAAACTATACATCGTATTCGCAAGGAATACCACTGGGAAAACATGAACAGTGAAATAAAAAAGTTAGTGAAAGAATGCGAAATCTGTGCCCTGAGCAAGCCAGCAAGAATCAGTCAAGTCGGAAAATTAATCTCCGAAATACCTACCACCCCCTTCTCGAAGATATACATAGACTATTCTGGACCTTATCCCCGTTCTAAATCCGGAAATACTATGCTATTAATTTGTGTAGACTCCTTCACTAAATTCGTGTGGATGTATCCTATGCAACGTGCATTAGCATCTACGACAATTAAAATTCTACAAGAAAGACTATTTAAAGATTATGGTACACCTTTAAACCTAATATCTGACAATGGACCCCAGTTTAAGTCGAAAGAATTTAACGACATGTGTTTTAAATTAGGGATAAATCATATTACCGTGACCGAGTACAGACCGCAAGGAAACCTAGCAGAAAGATACTTGCGTAACTTAAAATCAGCATTAATATCTTATCATGCTAAAGACCAGACAACCTGGGATCAAAATATTTCATGGATACAATTTGCGTTCAACTCAGCGTATCATGAAGGACATAAATCAACACCATTTGATTTACTGTACAAGTATAAACCCAACCACCCTTTAACCACAAAGTGGAAAATCCATGAGTTATTACCCCGCGACATAAATGGGAATAACATACGAAAAATATGGAACGAAGCTCGTGCAAATTTGAGAGCGAATTTACAAAAATCAGGGAAGTATCATGAGCAGAATAATAGGCAAATAGAGTATAAAGTAGGTGATTTAGTAATGTATAAAACTCATCCTATGAGTAAAGCCGTTGATAGGACCACTTCGAAACTATCATATCGATGGTGTGGCCCCTACCAAATTCATAAGTTCATCACCCCCGTTACTGTAGCTCTGTATGAACCCAATACAGAAAACTACGTTCGCAGAAGCCATCTGTCTCAAATAAAAAAATGTTTTTCGTGTCAAAATACAGAAGAACGACTACGAGAAAGATAGAAAACCGAGAATACTATTTAAGTATTGAGAATAATATGTTGTATGTACTTATACCGAAATACGATAAGATTTTGCAACATCCTATACCATAAGTGAGTATAAACTCAAAACCCCTCGTACGAATACTAGCGAGGCCTGATCAACCTTAGCTAATGTCCTGCGAGAATGATATAATACATGAGAAGTCAGTTGACGATGACAATGAAGCTGACGATGATAATGAAGATGACGAGAGAGAAACAAAGAAAGAAAAATAATCCCTAGCACAGTAAACTAAAAGTAATTCGATTGTTATTACAATACGTGATTATTATTAGTAACATACTCATGAGTAGAACTCCGTAAAATGAGTGATGAATTCAAAGAAAAAACCGGTAGTAGATGTAAGAATTAAAATAAGGTAGATTTACGTTTTGTGTATTTTATGTGTAGTAGATATATTAGAATTTAAATATTTTGTGGAAGTGTAAGATAATCAATTGCTGAATAGAAATAATCTGAGAGAGAGAAATTTCAGTATGAGATTCTGTGTCCAAATATAATTGTGTTTATTAATTTTTCTATGATTACCCCACCTTTCTATAGTTTTCATAGTTAGGTGCAGGAGGATGTGACGATTTTAAAAAATATAGTAAATCGCACAAATAAAAAAATTTTAATTTCTAACAAGTAAGAGTATTATCCACCCTTACCTATACCCAGATTCCTGAATCAACTTGAAATTGTCCCGTACCAACACGCAAAGAAAGGTGTTAATTAAATAATAATAATAATGACGTTAGTTATTTAAAATACGACTATATAAATAAGGAAATCTCTAATTCGTAACAAGTTAACGTAAGGTAATTACATTCTAATTGATGAGTAATTAATAATAAATAAAAGAACGAACTATTTTCTCAGTGCGTAAATACGCGCCAGCTTACTGACCCCTCGCCCCTAAACTATGCACGCAGTTGCCAGTAGAACTTCGACATGTAAAGATGTGAGTTTTGTGTTGTCCACATACACGTAGGTGTATGCCGTTTAAAAAAAGTATCCAGTTTGAGGTGATTTTATTTTGAAGAATGTAGTGTGGAAAATAATAACAAAAATAAATAATGTAGTGTGTGTAGAGTTATAAAAAATATAAAGAAAGGAAAACTTAGCCGACACATCTCTTTTAAAAAATAAAACTGTAAGTTGTAAGATATGTAACTTACCAGACTTTAGTACTGCAAAGTAAGAACTATAATTAAGGTGTAAAATGTGAACTACAAACTCCAGACGTAGAAAACTCAAAATACAACAGTATGAACTTCAAGTAAAAATCCGATCGTCGAGACCAGATGTAATCAACCCGATGTAGCTTCAAGAGGAACCACGTACACCACCCTAGAAGATGACAGAAGATGACCACCAAGGACCCAGCCACAACCTCATGTTAAATTCAGGTGATATCCAAACACAACATTTGTACATATTCGTTTCAATAAGAGAAGTAACAAAAGAACACTAAAGAACTTTTAATAATGTAAAGAATAACTTATCAGATTTGTAATTTTTGTAATGAAGTAGTAGTAACAGCACTATATCTAAATGTAAGGTAATTCTGTAGTTTTCAACCAATATTATTCTTCCAATAATTTGGTTAAAATTGTGATAAATTAATTTTTAACAAAGTTCAGACCCGGATCCGAGGTATTTAAAACAACATCTAGATGAGTACTTTTGAGATAAAATAAATAATACACTTAATATTTTTAATGCATTAAAAGCAGAATTTGCTAGAGTAATTCGTTTGAAAAACAAAGTAAATCATGAGATTTGAATAGTAATAAAGAGATGTTTTTGCTAACACCAAGTGAGTGAATAAATTTGTGCAATCCTTGTCTATTTCCTATGTAAAAATTGTGTTGTAATTTGTTGGTAAGGAAGTTTTACTAACAACGGCAGCTAGTTTAATTAACTGGTAACGTATTGAACTAGTTCCCGACTTTTGTGTTGTCTTAACAAGGGAGACGTCACAATTTATATATTCATATGTTGTCTCAACACATTCTTTTGTGACTATGTACTATGACCCTGTTTTTTAATATTTTTAACTGTACATAAAGACACTCTGGTTGCCCCTAGAGCCCACTCTCATTCTTTGATAATGGGTAATGTAACACTCTGCTTCATTTTCCATAAATGTTATTACGTTAAAAATTACAGGCAGTTTGGGAACAAATCGTTTTATGCCCTCAACTGAATTTTTATGTGACACCCAAATCTAATAATGTATAGGTTGTAATTGAAATTGTGAGTATACCTTTACATGTAAACCAAACAGCACAGCATGTTTTAATAACAATATAATAATTATGGTTTAAGTGTAGTTAGTCTTATTAATTAAATTTATAGTTAGCTTCTGATTACCATGAACAATTAACTTAATGACAATTTGATATTTTAGAACTGGAATCTATGTGCCAGCATGTTTGGCAATATATCTCAAACATGGATATGAACGAGTAAACTCAACTGTCACACAGTACAGGCAAAGTTAGCATGCTGTAGAATAGTGATGAACCTAAGTTTCATCTGTAGTTACAAATTGGTGCACACAATTAGTCATCCTTCTCATAAAACCGTATTTACAACTTTTCATTTAGACACACTTTTGATCACATGTTGGCAAACATACCATCCACCTTTGCAGCTGTTTCATACTTAAAACTTTAGCTGATGCATAATGTACAGACCCTTTTGAGATGCCTGTGGTTTGTACTGTTTTACACTCTTAATTTTATTATATATTATTATATACATACCACCAAAATCAGTAAAGTTCAATTTTTTTTAATTATTGAATAAGGCCTTTTCGAAATTATTATAATTTCATCATCAGTTCACACTAAAATGTTCTTGTTGTGATGTCTTCTTTTATATGTATAAATATTATCTCTTAATTTATTGATCATCCAAAACAAGCAGATGATTTTGCTGAATGTGAACACAATCATTGTTACCACCAGTAATTCCATCTTTTGGGCAAGGCTGAATGAAAACTTATTGTGCTACTCTTGTAGATTCTGAAGACAATATATTGATATTTTATTGTTCATAATTATTATATATTGCAAATATATTATAAATTTTATAAATAAACAAGAGATTTACATAAAAAGTGAACCTTTTGATTCTGTGGTTTCTTGACGGTCTAAAAACAAATACCATGAAGAAAAAGTATAACTCTTTGAGAATTTATGAAATTTGGTACTACAAAAGACCATTACTTACGATATCAGACAATTTATTGTTACGACATCACAGAACAATCTATGTGTTTATCGAACGTTCCAGAGAGATCCAGAATGTAAGCGTGTGGCGTACGTGATTGTAGACGCATTTTGCAAGAATCTTCTCGACTGTACCAGGCTTCGCTATGGCGCTCGGACTGTGTCAAGGCCACAGTTAATTACGTAGTTCATACGCACACTACGATGCAATTAGGAATCGTCTAGATATTCGACTGGCTATAAATACCAGTACTCAATGACGTTCAGTGCGATATATTTACAGAGCGGTTCAAGTTATTACTGTGTACGTTAAAGTAGTTATTAGTGAAGTATTGCGTTTTATATTCGGACAGTATAGTTGTAATACAATTGAGTTTTAATATTAGTGGACATTTTATTGCGTGTAAACAATTTTCATTTGATTTGTTGTAGAGACTGTGTTGTTAATTACGAACTGTTTTACTGTAACAATTAAAGGTGTGATTAGTGACTAATTGGTGTCTTGTACTTATTTTGTTTGCACTGTACCTACGACGATCGAGTATACCGTCGTAACATTTATTTTATTCCAAAACGGTGTATAAAATGTTGAAAATAATAATTTGATAGAAAACATAGCTCTACAGAAAATAAAATTTATAACAACACAAACTATATTCTTACTATATACATAATACATAAACATTCTAAATAACTCACATACCCATGCAGTAATGTACAGTAAATGAAACAGGAAAATTTCGAAATTTATACACTGCTTATAAACTGAAAATCAATAAAATACAGAACAGTAGACATTGGTTAACAACTATATTCATTGGAGAGGTGAAAAGATCAGACAGAGATGCAAAATGATTGACTGGGAGTTAGTACATTCAGTCTTGTGTTCAGTGCAATAGAAACCAGTGCTCCTCTTTTTATGACCAGACAATGAATATGATTACAGTGTCACAAAAGTGTAATCATTTCTTTTCCTGGACCAGACAGAAATTTATTATCCTTGGCCAAACAAAAGAAGGAGAGAATCCGTCATGTTTTGCCAAAGATGTTTTGTCCTTGACAATTTGATACCTTAACTTTGTACATTGTCAAAAACAATGTATTTCAGCCCTAACACTATTTCAGCAGTTTTAAAAATTGTTATCGATGGATAGTGAGGGTCACTCAAGTAACTGAATGCATAAAGAAATAAATTTCTTATCTCAACCCTACACAGTATTGAAGACCTTTGATAACAACACTAATTTTTGGCAAAAGGTCTCGCTTTTAATGAAAATGGATTGCTTGAAGTGTCTGTTTAATCATACAGAAAAGTCATTCTTTCAAAAAAGTAGCATTGATTAATTATTAAAGATCGTGAGAATCAATGTTCAGTTACAGTGATTTTCCAACACCCTTTGACAATTGCCTGAATATACGCCACTCCTAAATACTGTTAATCTCACTTTATACTGCTGTAAGTACGAATGACGATACTATACATGATATGTCTTACATCAATAAAGAAAAATCATATGCAGTAAAGCGCATCTTACCATTTTACTATACAAATTAATACAATATTTGTAACGGTACAGAAGTGTATGATCCAGTTTTAATTTTAATTCAGTAATTAATAAATTCACTTTCACCTGTAAGGAGCCCCAACCAGCAACATACATACAGTTGGCCTAAACAATTGCCAGACATATTGCGTAACCGCCCAGCAGCAGGCTTGTGTGAAACCCAGTCTGCAGTGTGTCATTAGAGAGTGAACAACAGACAGCCAGCATCAGACAGTAAAGTTGTGGTCTAAAATTAAACAGTGGCCTCAGGTGCAAGATAGGCCGTAGTAAAATTAATCCGGCCTATCTTTTAAAGTACAATAAGTAAAAAGTGTATAAACCATAACGCGCGGCCAACCTAAACGAGCTAAGTGTTCGAAAATTTACGTCGGCCGACAAAATAAAAAGAAATGTTATTTTAAAGTGGACTAAAATAATAGTGGCGCATCAACCTAATATGAAATAATCAATAACAGTACCGCGGTTAAACAGTGTCAAAACTAATTTATGGTGTGTTAAACAGTGCATTCACAGCAGAGGTGCAAAACAGTGGAGTTCTTCAGACGTTAAGTATTAACTGAGTTTTAACCAATATCATCTTACGTTTTCCTACAGAGTATAATTCAGCCTAAATAAATTGTAAATCTTAAATGTACATCAGAGATCTCAAAGTGGGGTTTAAATAGAACGAATGTGTGTGCGTGTGTGGCTAAATTACGTATTGGTTCATTGCAAAAAATAAATAGTTGTGGTATACCATAGTTGTCATAAGCTAGTTCATTAAGAAATATTCATTTTGCCACTTTGTTTGATTTTCACAAACTGTTACTCATTCAACAAGTATTTAATCTAAATGTCATGAAAGAGAGACGAAGTAGTTATTTTGCATAATAAACCAGAGGCAATTTGTTTTAGCACAAACGGTGTATTTGATCTTTGCCCATATCAAATCCAAATAATCCTTTTTGCAGCAGTTTCGTCTGAACGACTCTTGGACCCTAATCCGAAGGTAAGAGAAAGAGATTGTAATATATTGGCAATTAATTAATATTGTTTCATTGGCCCCGAACTAGGGACTCGAGTATTATATATTTGTCATTAATTAATATTGTTTCATTGGCCCCCGTACAGTGACGCGAGTATAGGGTTTATAACCTATATTCGCCAGACCTAATTAAGCTGCAGAACAGGTTATTTGGAAGTGAGGGTAAACGCTTTTAGATCGTAGAGAGTAAATTTACTAAAGTAAAACTGATAATCATTTAATTAAACATATGTTTATAATGGAGAACACAGAGAATAAAACAAATACAGCTAACGTAACTGTTATGAATGAGTCGGGAAACCAATCAATGACCGAATCAGCGGTAATGGAAGAAGTTAAGAGTTCATTCAACTCCTGTCTCGACTAGGGATAGTGATAAAACTGACAACGAAACGATAAATTTGTTTCGTGAGACAATGGGGGAGATTAAACAAATGTTTAATGATAATAATAAGAGATTTGATGCTAATGGTAATTTTTTGCGTAAAAGTGTTAATGAACTTAACAGTAAATTAAATGCTTTAAATAATCGCTTAGACAATAATGAGAAAAAATTTGAGACTAAATTCGATGTAATGAGTATCGATATAAACAAACGTTTTGACACTAATGATGCTAAGTTTGACGTATTAACTAATTCATTGTGTAGTATTGATGAACGACTTAACGAAACATGTAGAGAAATAAAAAGAGAAACAGGTGAGTTAAGAGAGAGAGTGTGTGTGGTAGACAATAAATGTGAAAACATGGTATCAAAAAGTGATACAGCAAATAGTAGTAGTGACCTTGAGGATAAAAATGCAGTTGATCATAATGAGAGGGAGTGTGAAGACAGTTTAATGAAGAGAGTGTACAGAGGGTAGAATTTTCCCGTGATGTGGTTGGGGGTGAAGAAAATGCTTCACTAGTATTGTTGGAGGACAAAGGTTCCTCCGTAGTTTTTGGAAAAGACAAAAGGTCTTTGAATTATTTTTGTGTATCTGGTAAAGCCAGACGTTGTAATAATGTTGTGTTACCCTCTGTATGGAATGAGAATGTGAAATGTTGGGAGAAATATTGTGATGAGAGAATTAAAGAAAGAAAAACCGAAATATTTAAGTTGAATAGAAATCATGAAATATTAGTACAGAACTTAGGCATGGAGAGAGAGGAGCAAATTGATTTACCTATTAACATAGAGTTTGATAATTATTTTGATGAATATGATGAGAAAATAAATTGCTTAATGTTGTATAAAAACACTGACGGAGACTTTACAAATAATACTGATGTCGACTTGATTTATGATAAGATAATTTTAGGGGGTAACCCTATAGATTATTATTTGGGTACAATGGAAAAAATAAGTCCTTATGGTTGTAAAACAAAAAACAGCCGTATGCTGTGTATCACCAAAATTGACAAATGTTATATAAAAATAAGACTATTATACGATGATGGAGGTTGAAAGCAGTGTATGGACAATTTTAAATATATTGTTTATGGTTCTGACCTCGCAACCTTGGACAATGACGTATGATATAACTGAATAATTAATGCTGAAGAAGTGTAAATACATGTTTAGTGAAATTAATTGTATGTATTATAAAATGTTAGAGAAACAATGTATTCATTTTGTTTTCATTTTGTTTTAATTGTCTCCAAGTCACGTTACTAATATTTAGAATTAATATTAGGCAATTACCTGTATTAACTTCCGTCTTGTGACTTCTTTAGTTTTTTCCTTAAAACAACGCGTTTCGAGAATAAATTCTCATCATCAGGTTTTTTAAAATTATAAAAACATCAAATTCACCCAAAAGGGGTCGTCAACTATTTAAAATACACAAACACAAAAACACCACACATAATTAAACACCGACACAGTCACGGCACAGTCCGATGCGCATCGTCTCGCCGCCAACGACCAACTGTTGCACTTTGTCTTATATGACCGTTATCATTGCCCGCTGACCCATCGATATCGATGGCCGTGTTGTACAGCAGATTCGATCGGAACGAAACTTTGTCATTAAGTAGCTGGTCCGTTTGTAACTTAGAAGCCCTGTATATCTCATATTCCTCCACAGCGTTCATGTATGCACCCTTTTTACAATTATGAAGCAGTTTAAAGTTTGTGTGGAAGTCTGAGTACTTATGATTATACAGCATTAAATGCTGAGCGTAACAGGATCTAGTTTTCGAGATATCACTTTTGGGCAGGTGTTCTTTAAAACGTTCGGCTGACGGCCTGTCCGTTTGTCCTATATAGAATTTGTCACAGTCATCGCATTCAAGCTTGTACACTCCAGTTTTCTCTTCAGCCGGGATATGAGTTCTTTGTCCCAAACGTTTTTTGATGTTATTTGTGGTTTTAAAGGCCACTGCTATTTTACGTTTTTTCAGCTCATTCTTTACAATGACTGGTAGTACATTTGTGTACTCAGTTACTATAAATTTAGTATCTTCTTTAGATGGGCCGGTTAATCTGCTTTTACTATTGATTTTTACCGAGTGTTTTCTTATAAGCTTGTCTATTATTCCACTGTTATACCCATTAGCGATAGCTATACTTTTGATTATATTAGTCTCTTCCACTCTGTCTTTTTGCTCAAGGGGAATAGCAAGCATTCTATGAACGAACGCGTTGAAGGCTGCCATTTTTTGGGAATATGGATGGTACGAATCAGCATGAATAGTAATATTCGTGGTGGTGGGCTTTCTATAAATTTTGAATCTAAAACTTAATCTGCTTTTACTATTGATTTTTACCGAGTGTTTTCTTATAAGCTTGTCTATGATTCCACTGTTATACCCATTAGCGATAGCAATACTTTTGATTATATTAGTCTCTTCCACTCTGTCTTTTTGCTCAAGGGGAATAGCAAGCATTCTATGAACGAACGCGTTGAAGGCTGCCATTTTTTGGGAATATGGATGGTACGAATCAGCATGAATAGTAATATTCGTGGTGGTGGGCTTTCTATAAATTTTGAATCTAAAACCGGCTGATTAACCGGCCCATCTAAAGAAGATACTAAATTTATAGTAACTGAGTACACAAATGTACTACCAGTCATTGTAAAGAATGAGCTGAAAAAAACGTAAAATAGCAGTGGCCTTTAAAACCACAAATAACATCAAAAAACGTTTGGGACAAAGAACTCATATCCCGGCTGAAGAGAAAACTGGAGTGTACAAGCTTGAATGCGATGACTGTGACAAATTCTATATAGGACAAACGGGCAGGCCGTCAGCCGAACGTTTTAAAGAACACCTGCCCAAAAGTGATATCTCGAAAACTAGATCCAGTTACGCTCAGCATTTAATGCTGTATAATCATAAGTACTCAGACTTCCACACAAACTTTAAACTGCTTCATAATTGTAAAAACGGTGCATACATGAACGCTGTGGAGGAATATGAGATATACAGGGCTTCTAAGTTACAAACGGACCAGCTACTTAATGACAAAGTTTCGTTCCGATCGAATCTGCTGTACAACACGGCCATCGATATCGATGGGTCAGCGGGCAATGATAACGGTCATATAAGACAAAGTGCAACAGTTGGTCGTTGGCAGCGAGACGATGCGCATCGGACTGTGCCGTGACTGTGTCGGTGTTTAATTATGTGTGGTGTTTTTGTGTTTGTGTATTTTAAATAGTTGACGACCCCTTTTGGGTGAATTTGATGTTTTTATAATTTTAAAAAACCTGATGATGAGAATTTATTCTCGAAACGCGTTGTTTTAAGGAAAAAACTAAAGAAGTCACATGACGGAAGTTAATACAGGTAATTGCCTAATATTAATTCTAAATATTAGTAACGTGACTTGGAGACAATTAAAACAAAATGAATCTAGAAGCCAGTCAGGCACGTATTGTCTATAAATTTAAAAACATCAAATTAAAATTGATTAAGGCATCGCAGAACATCAAGTATAACAAAAGATGCCTTCACTACAACATCACACCGAAGTACATAAGTTCCAACATCAACAGCAGACATTGTTCCGAAAAAATAAAATCAATCTGGATTAAGGAAGAGATCAAACGACTTTATATTTTAAAAAGTGGTCTAAATACTAAGCTTTATCTAGCCCACCTGGAAGTTTTAAACGAGTTTCACCCGGCAGTAATAAACGGCATTCTCGACATTGTCAATAGACAGATAAACAAAGTCGTCAGTTCTCTTAAACGTAAACAGTTAAGAAAGTTTCAAAACCTGTATACAAAACAACACAATGACGATAATAATACAGTAGAACATAGCCACGTATTTCATCAGCGGGTTGCAAATTACACCGGAATTAAGTTTGAACATAACGAAATGACATTATTGAACAAAGGTTTGATGTATAACATTCCCTCGTTTAATAAGAACTTTATGATACGTGAAATAATATGCGCGGAAGCTGCCATAAAAACTATTGATAATATTTCGCATCAGGAGGAAACGCGTGCCATCATAAATAACAAAATAAACAAAGTTATTAAGAAGGATACCCACATCGCTAACCTGCAAAATAAGTACAAACCTGACGCGCGTATTGCACGGAATGTTTACGAAAAACTTCGACATGATAACGCTATCGTCACGACAGCTGATAAGGGTAATACGGTAGTTATTATTAACAAAAATATATATACCAATAAGGTACAGGAGTTCATCAAAAACAATAATATTAAAAAGCTACACAAGGATCCCACTAGCGCCTATGTCAAGGAATTAAACAACGCTATAAATAAATGCCCCAATCTCCTCAATGAAAGCACTAGAGGTTATTTAAAACCCATAAATGCCAGGGCCCCAGAACTTACGGGTTTACCCAAAATACATAAAGAAGATATGCCAATACGCCCGGTTGTAAATTACACGACTGCCCCTGGTTATAGGACGGCTAAAAGATTAGTAAAAATCATAAAAGAGAACATTGACATAGTAAATAACTACAGCATAAAAAACAGCTACGATCTCGTTGAAAAAATTAAAACTATTAAATCAGCACCACATTATAGGTTGGCTTCATTTGACGTAACTAATCTGTACACCAATGTGCCGGTAGATGAGACAATGACTATTCTCAGAAATAGCTTAATTAATACAAATAGGTTAGGTAGAAATAAAATTGATGAACTTATGCAACTGCTAAAAACAATACTCAAACAAAATTATTTCTCTTATGATAATGAGTATTTCATGCAGGAGGATGGTCTGGCAATGGGGTCACCTTTATCGGGGATTTTAGCGGACCTATACTTGAACCACTTTGAGAATACATTTTTAATGTCTAGTCTTAATAAACAGCGAGACAAAATTAAATTTTACGTGCGCTACGTTGACGACACTTTTATGATATTCAATGGAACGAGTAGACAAATAGAAAATTTTAAAGGATATATGAACAGCATAAACATGAAAATCCAATTTACCCTAGAAATGGAGAATAATAGCTGCCTGAACTTTCTTGATCTCACTATCAGCAAATATAATGACCGTTTTAGATTCAAAATTTATAGAAAGCCCACCACCACGAATATTACTATTCATGCTGATTCGTACCATCCATATTCCCAAAAAATGGCAGCCTTCAACGCGTTCGTTCATAGAATGCTTGCTATTCCCCTTGAGCAAAAAGACAGAGTGGAAGAGACTAATATAATCAAAAGTATAGCTATCGCTAATGGGTATAACAGTGGAATAATAGACAAGCTTATAAGAAAACACTCGGTAAAAATCAATAGTAAAAGCAGATTAACCGGCCCATCTAAAGAGGATACTAAATTTATAGTAACTGAGTACACAAATGTACTACCAGTCATTGTAAAGAATGAGCTGAAAAAACGTAAAATAGCAGTGGCCTTTAAAACCACAAATAACATCAAAAAACGTTTGGGACAAAGAACTCATATCCCGGCTGAAGAGAAAACTGGAGTGTACAAGCTTGAATGCGATGACTGTGACAAATTCTATATAGGACAAACGGGCAGGCCGTCAGCCGAACGTTTTAAAGAACACCTGCCCAAAAGTGATATCTCGAAAACTAGATCCAGTTACGCTCAGCATTTAATGCTGTATAATCATAAGTACTCAGACTTCCACACAAACTTTAAACTGCTTCATAATTGTAAAAAGGGTGCATACATGAACGCTGTGGAGGAATATGAGATATACAGGGCTTCTAAGTTACAAACGGACCAGCTACTTAATGACAAAGTTTCGTTCCGATCGAATCTGCTGTACAACACGGCCATCGATATCGATGGGTCAGCGGGCAATGATAATGGTCATATAAGACAAAGTGCAACAGTTGGTCGTTGGCGGCGAGACGATGCGCATCGGTCTGTGCCGTGACTGTGTCGGTGTTTAATTATGTGTGGTGTTTTTGTGTTTGTGTATTTTAAATAGTTGACGACCCCTTTTGGGTGAATTTGATGTTTTTATAATTTTAAAAAACCTGATGATGAGAATTTATTCTCGAAACGCGTTGTTTTAAGGAAAAAACTAAAGAAGTCACAAGACGGAAGTTAATACAGGTAATTGCCTAATATTAATTCTAAATAAAAAAAAAACAATGTATGTATGTAGTAGAAATTGTCGTGATGATAATAATAATATTAATATTTTGCAGCCTAAATAAATAACAAAAACAATTTGGAAGAAGATAATGAATGAGTTGTAGTTATTGCAATGGGTGAAAGTAATTAAAAATGTTGTATTCAATAATTAATTCAATTAAAAAATGTGAAATGTTTAAATATTTTGTTTGATTTAAATGTTATATGGTTGAATTTTTCTAATGAGTTTAAATTGTTTTATGAGATTTGATATGAATAAATAAAGGTTAAATTGTTTGTATGAAATAACATTGTTGTTAAATGTTTCAGAGGTTACGTGGAGATATTGGTGTGTGTGTGTGTGTGGTGTGTGTATTTTGTGTTCAGGTCAATAGGTGGATAATGTAAGTGTAAAGTTCATAATACCAATTAGATAAAATAAAATGTTTACTGGTGTGAAAAGAGTTTAATTCAATAATAAAAATGAATTGAGTTAATGGTATTAAATAGAAATTGTAATTAAAAAGTAATAATAACTGAAAGGTGAATTAAAATTATATTTGGTTTGAACTGTAAGAAATAGACATTGATAAATATGTTATCTAAAAGATTTATAAAAAATTGAAAAGTGAAGTACAGGTGTTAGTATGATGTAACCAGAATGTTTAGACTATGTGAGTGATGAGACAGAGTGTTTATTAAAACAGTCTTGCATACAACTGTTTATGTAAACAGGTGTGTTGTAGTTGTATGTTGTGACTAATGTCTACAGACATATTTGGTGACAATAACAACTGTTGTAGTCTGCTGAATCATTCCTATTATGAAATAAAAAGAAACATCTGATGTGATGGAATGTAGGTAATATTTTTGTAGGGTCTTTTTGTAAAATGTAACTAAAATAAATGAAACTGTTTCGAACAAATAAGACTGAATTAATGAACTTAGAGTTTGAGAAATTAAATATAATTAAATTAATTTGGTAATTAACTTAATTGGAAAGATGATTTTAATAATAAATTTAAATTTATTCCAATTCAAATTTCAAATGTCATGAAATAAATATAAATTGTTATAAATGAAAGATGTACTTATATATATAATATAATATATATTATATAAGTGAAAACTGAAGGAAATTTTGTGTAATTGTAATTTTGTATAATTAAGGTATTATTTTGGATGGGCAATATTGTACGGGGAATATTATTCAATTTAACAGTTTAACTGGAAATTAATTGTAAACTTATATTGTTTTATTAACACTATTTTTTATGGTCTATAATATAAAATGAGCCAGTACGTTGTCAATGAACCAGTATGGCTAAGAGGAAACAAATCCGTTGTGGGATATGGAGTGATGGAAGGCCGCTTGTCGATTTTTTAATTAAATGGTTTAAAAGTCAGGCGATACTAGGTCGGGTATCTGTTCGATTTTTCGGTGTTGGGATCTCGAACAGAGAAGTCCAGTAAGATCGGATGGGTGCTGCCGCAGTCGCCAGACTAGGGGGGTAAGAACCCACAATTTTAGTAGAGTGTTCAGGGGGGTTGCGGCGCCATATCCTCACTGATCCTTTTAGGTTTAGGCAATAAGAGTTTGAACGCTTCTGCCTTCAACCTCTTATTGTGGGGGTATTGTAACGGTACAGAAGTGTGTGATCCAGTTTTAATTTTAATTCAGTAATTAATAAATTCACTTTCACCTGTAAGGAGCCCCAACCAGCAACATACATACAGTTGGCCTAAACAATTGCCAGACGTATTGCGTAACCGCCCAGCAGCAGGCTTGTGTGAAACCCAGTCTGCAGTGTGTCATTAGAGAGTGAACAACAGACAGCCAGCATCAGACAGTAAAGTTGTGGTCTAAAATTAAACAGTGGCCTCGGGTGCAAGATAGGCCATAGTAAAATTAATCCGGCCTATCTTTTAAAGTACAATAAGTAAAAAGTGTATAAACCATAACGCGCGGCCAACCTAAACGAGCTAAGTGTTCGAAAATTTACGTCGGCCGACAAAATAAAAAGAAATGTTAATTATTTTAGTGGACTAAAATAATAGTGGCGCATCAACCTAATATGAAATAATCAATAACAGTACCGCGGTTAAACAGTGTCAAAACTAATTTATGGTGTGTTAAACATTTTAACCAATATCATCTTACCTTTTCCTACAGAGTATAATTCAGCCTAAATAAATTGTAAATCTTAAATGTACATCAGAGATCTCAAAGTGGGGTTTAAATAGAACGAATGTGTGTGCGTGTGTGGCTAAATTACGTATTGGTTCATTGCAAAAAATAAATAGTTGTGGTATACCATAGTTGTCATAAGCTAGTTCATTAAGAAATATTCATTTTGCCACTTTGTTTGATTTTCACAAACTGTTACTCATTCAACAAGTATTTAATCTAAATGTCATGAAAGAGAGACGAAGTAGTTATTTTGCATAATAAACCAGAGGCAATTTGTTTTAGCACAAACGGTGTATTTGATCTTTGCCCATATCAAATCCAAATAATCCTTTTTGCAGCAGTTTCGTCTGAACGACTCTTGGACCCTAATCCGAAGGTAAGAGAAAGAGATTGTAATATATTGGCAATTAATTAATATTGTTTCATTGGCCCCGAACTAGGGACTCGAGTATTATATATTTGTCATTAATTAATATTGTTTCATATTTCCATTTTAACGCTTCCAGTGTACAATTTTATGGCACATCCAAATACTGTCTGGCCGCGATTGGAGTGCGCAGGGTAGGTAAAGTGGGGGAATGGGCAATGCATCTGCTGGTCTAGTGGTGGGGACGCCAAGCCGCGCATTCCAATCGCAGCCAGACAGTACTATAGCATACTATTTGGAAGCCACTTTTTTTGTATTTCTAATTAAACACAACTAAATTTTAAAGATGTTCATTAAAACTGGTTGGCATACAGTAATTAATATGATCACGATATTTTTTAAAATCAATATTTAAAATAATCAGGAGTGGAATTAGTTGTGGATTCTCTTTGACACACTAAAAATATTAAATTATTATATTTATTAAAAATTACAAATCTAAAAACTTAAAAAATTTTCTTATACAAAATTTATTTACAATGTTTATTAATGATTACAAACAGATGGGCAATGTTTTGATTTCACTATAACACTCGTCGTACAAGTCCTTGTAGTCGATATGCTCACGAACGAAAACAATTATGCTGAAAGCTCTGCCAACTGCCGGGCCCAAATCGAAACGGGAAGGAACGTAACAGTACGGAATACTGTTTTCTTCACACCAACCAGGAAAATGGCTGATCACATCAATGGGTAAAACATCACCAGCCAGTATTACCAACCTTAAACAAAATACAAGAAATTATATAAAAAATAAATGTATATCAGAAAACATATAATTACAATATACTGCCCAAGAAACAACAACCGTAATTAGTAAAAAGACAAACAAAATGGACAACAGAACTGGATGATAAATTACAAGTATATATTTAAATACTTGGGCACAGTTTTAACATATAATCGGAAGAAAAGATGATGCAATAATTGAGAAAAATGGAAGTGCAATTCAAAGAAACAAGAATGAAAATACAAAAGGAGTTGTTTAGTAACTTTATCAGATTGCTCCAGCCAGTTTCTGTTCTGTTCATTGCACTATGTGCGGGTGCACTTATTCTGCCTTTCTATGAGAGTATGACTCTCATTTACTTGAAACCAAATTCAGTTACTTGTATATAGTTTTTAGTAGCGCTGTTCATATGTGACTCTCTATCAACGGAGTGACGGATTATATAATTTGTACTTTTTGTGTTTCTGAATTACTGCCCCCAAGATGGCTCCTGATTCTAGCAGAGATGAAACACTGTTTTTCTAGTAAAAGAAAATTCAGTAATGGCTGATGTCCATTTATTAAATTTAAACTCAGCCTGAATGTTGACAGCAGTACTGTGACAAAATTTGGGGAAGGGTGCAGAGACTCCTCAATGAAGAGGGGCATTTATTTGTAAAACAAATCACCTGTGGGCCACTGGCCAGGAAGTAGGTGAACCGTACAAGGCCGTGTCTGACATATGGATCAGTCTAAAAGGCCAGTGCTCATGAACAGAAACCATACCTGACTGTTGTGTGGTTGAATGCATCGGACCCGTATTGGCACCGGGACACCAGCACCACGTGGCAATTAACAAGTGTGTACACCTGGAATCTAAATGTATCATCAGTTCTATGGGAGTGTAAACTTGCCTAGTACATTTAGAGCACTGTCCTCAAAACTTGATGAGATTAGGTAAGAAGGCTATTGGTTAACTGAAAGGCACGAGCAAGACCATCCAGCCACTGCCAAATTTGTGTGCATTATGCCTCAAATAATAGCTTTGGCATGGAGGTGTCGTCCTAGCCAATCTCCATTAGATCAAACTCAGTTGTAGTACAGGATGCTGAGTTAATAAGTAATCAACTGTACTGCTGGACCTCAGGTGACCACAGGTAGAGGACCTGCACATTGCAGAGAGCAGACTCCATGGATCTGAGAAGGCTTACCCTTCTTTGGGTATGCCCACAAATGATACTTGAGACTAATGTATGAACATCCACATCACATGAATGAGATCACAGAGAGCTCTTTACAATGTCATATCAAGTCCAAACAAGGTTGTCATCTTGATTATCAAGCACATTCAAATCAATGGCTCACTCACTGATTGACTAGGTGGTACACTGACAGCAAGGAACTACAAAAGCTGGTGCCACAATATGATAAATGCCAGAATATGGGGTAACAACAACATGGAAAATTAATAAACATATGTATATACTAAAATATTTTTCTCTATGTTTTTTCTACACAACCACTCGGAGGTTAGTTTTTGAATAGCTTTTGTATCATAAAGACATGGGCTTTATATAGAAAATGTGTGGCCACTTGATATGGAATGGTCCTTACAAAGTGACTGTGACCCACATTTCTTAGCACTTGAGATATTGAGTACAATGTGCATTGATAACAGCTGTTACTGTCTCTGGAACAAAAACTAGTGGCTGTAATGTGTAAGCACATATAGGGGAAGAGTTGAATATGTAAATGTTACAAGACATGCAACCATTATGTAATAATAAACCTTACACCCTATGGTAGAAATAATAAAGATTAACACTTTGGGTGCCGGACGTTTCAGCACAAAACTTCTATAGAGTGCTGGCTGCTGATGCAAAATACTTCTATAGAGTGCCGGCCGTTTTTAACGTTTTTTTTTTTTTAATTCTTGTGAAACTTTAACATAACCTAGAAAAATGTTATTTACCTTGTTTTAAAATTGAAGCTTCCACTTCATAATTAAATATAAAATTTTATTGTTTTATATAAATACTTCAATGAAACTTTACTTTTTTATACACAATTTTTATTTTTAAAAAAAGTTGTTAAAACTGTTATAGCACACTAAAATATTACAAAATCACGTTGTAGGCCTACACTTCACTGTTGAAACACAAAACATAAGAAAATGTATCCCTACTATTAGTTTTTATAATTTTTTGTTTGAATGAAAAACTTTGAAGCATGGGTCTAAGAAGTTAATTACTGATTGCAAATAAATTTGTCCTTTTCGGACGTCACTGAGACAATACTTTCTTTTTATTAAATTTATTAAAATTTACTACAGAATTCAAATTTCTCCTTTTTATGTGTTGATTCTTACCTTATTTGGGTCCAGGGTCTTTTGCACGAACTCACGACCTGTAAAAGTGGTTGCTGGGTTCTACGGCGTAATAATTACTCTCGTTTACTATGTTAATCAGTTTGGTTTATTAATTAAATGCAACATTGATTGATGTCAAATTACATATATTGATCTATTTTTCTTTTACACAAAATACTTTTCTCCCTCCGCTCCAAGTGTTACTACTTAATGGTAATACAACATATTCAAAAGAAAACAAACATTGAAAATACACATTATACTCGGTATACCTTAAATAATTAACGCAACCCAGTGTTTTTGTCCATTACATAATTTTCACACACACACACACACGCCCACACACACACACACACACACACACACACACACACAATTTTTTTAAATCCCCATTTTCTTTTTTAATTAATAGCTTTCTCTGAATTCAGTAGGTAACAGATTAAAGTTTAGTGTATCTTTAATAAGTACATAAAAAATGTTTATGAGTTACTCATCCCTTTTTCTGCTTCTCCTCGTCATTGCGTCACGGTTTTACATTCACTTTTTCTCCGTATAACTTCCGAACTGTTTTTACGAATTGTCACTGCTATCTCGAATCTCCACTCACGTTTTAAATACTGATTGATTAAGTTTTTTAATAGTCAGCCGACTTAGATTGGTTTGGGAACACTGTTTTGCTGACCACGCAGTCTGAGGGCTTTTGTCGACTGAAGATTTTCAAAAGTGGCCAAGCGTCCTTCTGTGTCTGGCTACTTGGCTCCTCATTGGCTGAGAGCATCTCGAGGCTTTTTGTTCTCTCGTACCTGGCGAAAAGGAATTCTCATTACATGACGTTTACGCTGGGAACTTCGGCCCACACGTGCGCTCATACGCACGCTTTCTGATAACTTGCATTTTTGTAACATGCTGTGCCAGTCACGGAACTAGTCGGTGACCAAAAATATACTCTTGTGAAATAAAAATGTTACCTCAAAGGTTGTCTGCAGATGGTTCAACATAAAAAGCTTTATATTATAGACCCCCATCAGTTTGTACCGTTACAATACCCCCCAATGAGAGGTTTTCTGTCGAAACAGAAAAACTCTCATTGCTAAAAACTTCAAGAGGACCAGCAAGGATACGGCACCATTAACCCCCCTTAAATCTTTACTAAAATCATGGGTAACTTACCCCCCTAGTCCGGTGACTATGGCTGCACCTATCCGACCTTACTGGACTTCTCTGCTCGAGATCCCAACACCATAAAGTCAGACAGGCACCCGCCACAGTATCACCAGACTCTGTAACATTCAATAAAAAATATCAATTACTGGCTTTTCAACCTACCACATCCTTAACTGACTTGTTTCGCCTTGGTTGTACTGGTTTGCGTTAAGAAACACTGGTTGCATCTATCCGTATATTCTTACCATACATATATTATATGTTTATTCAAATAAATATTCTTATTCTGCAAAAACCTAACCTCAAATATAAGCATTACCATTTAGGTTAACATCTGACTACAATTTATTAGCATTATATAACTTTTTATTTCAATTTCCATTAATTAAATATTTTGATTGTTTATCTTTCATTATTCCAAATCAAAAATAAATTATTTACATTTCAATCATTTATCCAAATAAATCTAAGTTCATTACCAAAATTCACATTTCAATTTAATTTAACTCATCTCTTTCAATTAATTACTTTAATTGCATTTTGTATTTATTTACTTCCATAATAAAATTTATCTATCTTTTTTGTAACCTTCGAATCAAAATAATTTACTGCCATTTATTTTTTTTTTTTGAATTAAATGAATTTAACTTTCAGAATTATATGTATTGACACTTATTAAAAATAAACAAACTCATTATTACCCTTAATTCAACTGCAACTATAAATTGATTACACAAAAAATATACTATACACAACACCATGCATCAGCTGATGTCTTGTCAACATGTGAATATAACCTTAACCTAAATACAATTAACATATGTACCCAAACCAATATAAGTCATTGAATGTTCTTGTTAACCACACATTGTTACAGTATTTAAAACCATTACATCTCATAATTGAATGTTCATTAATTACAAACCAGCAATTGAGTAACAATAACCACGCCTCTTATCAGAGCAAATCAAACTTGATTTTACTGTTATTACGGTCAGTACTTCTTAACTGATTATTCAGTTATACTCCTACTTCTACAGCACTTTATTATACTCCCCTTAACCCAATTACAATTAGGTAAATCACCTGCCGGGTAAACCGGACTAGGCATTTACCTGGTTGCATAGATGCTATATCTATGCCCCTGGCTTGTAACGGCCAGCTCCTTTTCCACACTCTATTGTTTCCTGATGTTGGACTGTAGCACCCCCCATTTGTGTCCACAAGAACTGAAGTTTATTTAGGGTGTAGACGCTGCCTACACCGTTCTTGTTTCAGCGTTACAAAACATTCGGCATTACTGATGTCCGAGGACACTAGTAATCCTACTAAAACTTAGTTATATGCCCTTAAGACGGTCTACCATCCCATTCGATGGATAGCCACTGTTCCTTAGGTATGGTGCTTCCCCTTGTTTACCCCCCGGTTAATTTCTAAATTCACCTCTTACAACGATAACCAGCTATGGCCAGACTTAGGCAGCACGTGACGTAATGTGCCCTGACCATAGCCAGTCAAAGCTGACCCAATTCCACGGTCAGGGTTTGGTGAGGCCGTGACCGCCCGAAAATGGGGAATCACATGTTCATGATATATATGTTACATATTCAAATAAAAAAAATTACAAATTTTCTTACATACCTCATAATACGTATAATGTGTAACATAACACCATCCATTTTCTTTCTTAACTCTCTTCATTGTGATTTTAATGAACATAAAAATAGCGAGTACAACATAATATTTTAGTTTATTTCTTAGACTACAATCTATTCACTCTTATACAAGTTATAGCACCAAATACAAAATTTAATTAATACAAAATACAATTTGATACAAATAGAAACTTAAATTTATTTTAATTGGCCCCTTTGAATGCCCCTTTCAGGCTCTCCTTGCCCAAGACCTTTGTCGATTATTACTTCTTCCGTTCACACACACACACACACACACACATTATTTATTTTATTTTTTTCCACAATACACATCATTCACACCTACATTTACACGTTACTTCCAACAACTCAAACACTTCTTAAGAGGATCATCAGAAATATGTCTTATAGATATGGGGTCGGCGATGGGCAGATCCCATAATGAATGAACACAAACCAAAAGCACTTATGGCAGCCTCGAAGGAATTGTACAAAGAGCTGCCAAAACCCACTATTTCTCGTGTCGCCTGGTTCTGCAAAACATATGCGTTGTTCATTTTGATTTCTATCACTTCGTAGGGTCCTTCACACAGCAAAAAAAATTTCTTGACTTCTTTACCCTGTGCACTCGATAAATCATGCCTTCTCACCAACACTTGCTGACCTATTTCATATTTGGTACACTTACCCTTAGCGTCATGCCTACATTTTCTCCTCTCTCCCTTCGTTAGTAAACTTTCATTTGCTAGTTGGATTTTCACATTCACGTCTATGGTCTGATTTTCTGGTGGATAATCAAAAAGTTGTTCCAATATTCTCGGTGGGCGTGTTCCCATTATTAATTCATACGGTGTAAATCCAGTGGATTCATGAGTGGTACTGTTCAACCATTCTTCTACCTTCTTCACATATAGTGGCCATTCACTGTGCTTGGCATGACAATAAGCTCAAAATATCCTGCCAATCTCTCTCATCACCTGCTCTGCTTGGTTGGACTGTGGATGATATACCGCTGTGTGCTTCGGTATTATACCTTCCCAGCCCACAGTCTGCCGCCATTTACCACTGATGAATTGTGGTCTGTGATCCGAAAGTATCACTTTGGGTTTCCCTACATTGAGCATGTAATCCCTTGTTATTTTCTCACTTATCACTTTACTTGTCGCTCTTTTGATACTATATAGTTTTACAAATTTAGAAAAGGTATCCAACACTACAAAAACATACATCACTCCTCCCCTACCCTTAGGTAACGGGCCATACAAATCAACCGCAACTAAATCAAAAGGCCTTTCTACTTTAATGAAGTTTAACTCTCCTTCCAACCGATAGTTGACTACTTTGGACTTTTGACATAAATCACATCCCTTTAATAATTTGCGAACACGCCTCTCCATTTTTTTAAATATACATGACTCCTTTAATACGCTTACACATTTTTTAGCCCCGAAGTGCCCATACCTGAGATGACAATCCCACACGATTTTTTCTACTAGCCCTTCCGGTATAGTTAATCTCCAATCGCGCTCCCCCCCTACTTTCTTAAACAAACTCCCTTTATATATCTGAAAATATTGTCTATACCCAAAATTATCTGAGTTGGATTCTAAACTGGTTATGATCTTGTTCAATTGGTTATCTGACCGTTGCATAGTTTGAATATCTTTTAATTCCTCCCCGAAAAGTCTGTCTTCCCTACTAAGCCTAAATATTTCTATTTCTTTTAAATCTCTCCCTGTTCTCATTCCCTCTGTATCTACCCTGGATAAAGTGTCGGGTATTTTGTTTTCCACCCCCTTTATATACTCCCAAGAAAAATTATACTCTTGTAAAGCTAACACCCACCTAGTTAGTCTGCTGTGGTTCAATCTGCAGGTGTTTAGGAAAGATAATGCCTTGTGGTCAGTCCTGATGATGGTAGAATTTCCCAACAGATAGGTTCGGAATTTCTTCATGGCAAAGACAATATTTAGTAATTCCTTCTCGGTTGTTGTATAATGCCTCTCGGCCGCTAGCAGGGTATGACTGGCGAAAGCGATGGTGTGATGTTCCTTGTAGTCGTCCTCCTGGTACAACTCAGCACCTAGAGCGACATTGCTAGCGTCCGTCTGTAAGTAAAATTTGCGTTCAAAGTTGGGGTGATTCATCATGATCATGTTAGCAAAATGGTCCTTTATCTCGCTAAATGCATCTCTTTCTTTTTCCCCCCATCTCCACGGTTTATCCTTTTGTAACACCATACTCAACTTTGAAGTTATATGGGCACAGTTTTTCTGAAACTTTCTATAAAAATTGCATAACCCTAAAAAAACTTTGCAATTGTTTGATATTTCTAGGTTCAGGGAATTTCAAAATTGAGTCTACCTTCTCTGGGTTGGCTTTTATTCCTTCTGGTGTGATTATGAAACCTAAGAAATGTATTTCTTTCTGTAAAAATTCAGATTTTTCCCAGTTGACAGTCAACCCCCCCCTTTATACAATTTGTCTAACACATATTCTAAATGCTCCATGTGCTCTGAGAACGTGCGTGAGGCTATCAGTATGTCATCTACATAAATGGTTAAAAATTCTACATTGTTTGGTTGTAATATCTCATCTAACACTTTATAAAACTGGCCACACTGGTATTCAGCCCGAAGGGTAACCGTTTAAATTGGTAATTTTTTCCATTGAAAAGGAACGCTGTGTATTTCCTACTTTTACATGCTAACGGGACTTGCCAATACCCCACGGTTAAATCTAATGAGGTCGTGTATTTATCTCCGCTAAATTTTTGAAATATCTCATCTACTGCTTCGGGTGACTCCCGGTCCGGAATGATGATCTGATTTATTTTACGGGCATCTAAGCACAACCTTACCCTCCCATCTTTCTTTATAACTACAACTAACGGGTTAGAATATGGGGACACCGATCTCTCAATAATATCTCCCTCCAACATTCTATCCAACTCGACTTGAACCGCTCTCCTTTTTGAATATGGTACGGGATAACTTCATTGTACGTAGGGTCCGTGTTCCCTTACTTTTAGCACACACTCATAGTTCCTGGCTCGACCAGGCAACTCTGCGAACACCTCTTTAAAACTTTTCACAACCCGCCACAACGCCTTACGTTAAGGACTCTCTACAACGCCACCCTCACTACAAAATTTGTACTCCCGGTCCTCCCATATTCGTTCTTCACTTTCAACGCTCTCGCTCTCTCTACACACATTCACTCTTGCTATTGTGTCCACATTTCTGACCCAATGTTGTATCACTTTTATACCTGAAACTCTTATTGTGCCCACTACCCGTTCAAAACTAATTCTGACTGGCTCAAACTCATTATATAATTCTAAGACCCGTTTATGGAAATCAATCACCGCTTTATGTCTTATTAAAAAATCATTACCTAAAATAACCTCTAAATTTAAACCGCGTACGACTAAAAATGTATTTTCATATTCCCCTCCGTTTATGACCATGTTTAACTGAACTTGTTTTGTGACACGCTTACTCCTCACCCCGGTAATCCCTATTATAGTAACGCCCGCTACGGGTAATGATGGAATATTTCTGTTTACCCCTTTTAATTCCTCTAAAATATGCTCTGAAATTACTGACACCGCGCTCCCCGTATCTACCAAGGTTTTCACTTTCTTACCTTCTATGGTGATCATTACCGCAGTCAATCCGACCTCTGGTTTCATCACGTCAAAGTTGTCCTCTTCTATTAATTCCTGGGATATATCCATTAATACGAGGTGACTCTGATAGCTGTTGTCATCCTGAACCACGTTATTATTTAGAGACACTGGCTGGGTCCCTTCCTCCATTGTCTTCTCTAGTTTCCCGGTTGAGCTGCTCCACCACCCTGCACGTACCCACTTCCGTTACCGGTGATATTCCCACTACTCCTCGGCGCTCCGTGGCGGCCATCCTCTCCTCGCTGAGTTGGATTGGTGTGTTGTGGTAGTGTTCCATGCCTCCGACCGTTCCTCGCCTGTTTACATTTATAACAGAATATGCGTTGAGCAAAATTTTTGATTTTACACCCCTGATATGTCCAATATTCGTTTCGACTATTATTCTCTCCCCTCGCATCTCGATGTACATGTGGTGGCCCCCTTGTTTGATTATGGTTTCCGTTATTTTGGGTCCCCAGTGGGTTCAGACGCCTACCCATCATTTCACGGTCTTATATTTTGGAAAATGTCCAAAATTTTTTCCAACTTGCTTATCTCTGCTATCTCTCGGGTCATTAACGATATCTGTACCTCCCGGGATAAATGTCTGCTGATGTCTCACGAACGATCTAAAAGGTAGCGGGAGGTTCAAGGTATTTAGCTTCATTAAAAATCTTCATTACATAGATGGTCACATTGTCACTATGCCTACCAAAATTCCCCATTCCCATTATCCTACTCCTCAACACCTCCTGATCCTCTTCCAACCAATATTTTTCTCGGAAAGCCCGTTCAAACTTCTCGTAACTCTCCCACTCGTTTTTATGCACCTCCACCCAGATCGCGGAACTCCCCTTAAAGCATTTGCTGATTTTTAATAGTTGTACTTCCCAGCTGTTATTGTTAAATCGATTAAACTCTCGGACCCGATTCAAAAAATGCATAGGATGCACACCCCGATTGTCGGAACTAAATTGTTCTAGTTCAATCTCATTGTTTAAATCTCGAGTAACTATTACCCGTTCCGTAATATTATTCATTTTCTGGCTTATGGCCACTTGCAATTCGTCTTTAACCTCGATAATACTTTGTTCTATTGACATAATTTTGTTATTGTTAATACCTTCGAACTGAATGCTATGTTTGTTCATAACATCCACGTTCTCTTGTATTGACTGTATTTCTAAGTTATACTTATTCTCTATGTCTTTAAATTTAAGGTTAGTACTGTTTTTATACTGCTGAATATCTTTACTTATTTCGTCTATCTGACCTACAGTATTCTGTTTACATTCATTTATTTTACATTCTATTTCATTGTTGTACTCATTTATTTTACTTACTAATTTTTCATTATTCTCATTTATTTGTTCACTGAACTTGGTATTTACTGATTCTATTACTTGTTCTTTAATTGTATTAAAACGTTCGTCAATCTCATTCAGACGTTTATTCATATTAATTTCAAATTTAACATTTTGTGTTAAATTTCATTACATCGAAATGACTATTTAGCTTTATATTTTGTTCGCTAACATCACTGCTTAATTTATCAAATTTGGTATCATTTACGTCAAAGCGACTATTTATTTTATCGAAATCACTCTTTACGTCTTTATTGTGTTCTTTCAATTCATTAACATCACTGCTTAATTTATCAAATTTATTATTCATAGTGCACAATGTGCTACACAAATATTTCATCATATCATTTTCAGATTGATTACTTTTATTAGTTACAATTGGTGTTAACTGAATTCCCAAATCATCTGTAACACTTAATTCGTCTATTTTATTGTCTTGACCTTCATTCAGAGTTGAATGCACTCCAAGGCCGCTCATGACAACCCAGTACTCATTAAACCCAGTTACGTCAATCATACCACTTTCATTATTTTCTGCCATCTTTTAAATTACAAAATTTTCATGTATCTTAAAAAATCCTTATCTTAAACGTATTTAGTAGTATTCAATATCATATAAGTATCACTTAAATATAACATAGCATCACACAACATGCACGTAATTTATACGTACTCTGCCTTAACCTCCAGCAATCTCACTTTTACATTCGCAAGTAGGTACAGTTCGTATATAATAAATTAATACAAACTGTCCCTGTTCGGGCGCCATTGAGAAGTTAATTACTGATTGCAAATAAATTTGTCCTTTTTGGATGTCACTGAGACAATACACTTTCTTTTCATTAAATTTATTAAAATTTACTACAAAATTCAAATTTCCCCTTTTTATGTGTTGATTCTTACCTTATTTGGGTCCAGGGTCTTTTGCACGAACTCACGACCTGTAAAAGTGGTTGCTGGGTTCTACGGCGTAATAATTACTCTCGTTTACTATGTTAATCAGTTTGGTTTATTAATTAAATGCAACACTGATTGATGTCAAATTACATATATTAATCTATTTTTCTTTTACACAAAATACTTTTCTCCCTCCGCTCCAAGTGTTACTACTTAACGGTAATACAACATATTCAAAAGAAAACAAACATTGAAAATACACATTATACTCGGTATACCTTAAATAATTAATGCAACCCAGTGTTTTTGCCCATTACATAATTCACACACACGCGCGCGCTATTTCTTTAAATCCCCATTTTCTTTTTTAATTAATAGCTTTCTCTGAATTCAGTAGGTAACAGATTAAAGTTTAGTGTATCTTTAATAAGTATATAAAAAAATGTTTATGAGTTACTCATCCCTTTGTCTGCTTCTCCTCGTCATTGCATCATGGTTTTATATTCACTGTTTCTCTGTATAACTTCCGAACTGTTTTTACGAATTGTCACTGCTATCTCGAATCTCCACTCACGTTTTAAATACTGATTGATTAAGTTTTTTAATAGTCGGTCGACTTAGATTGGTTTGGGAACACTGTTTTGCTGACCGCGCAGTCTGAGGGCTTTTGTCGACTGAAGATTTTCAAAATGGCCAAGCGTCCTTCTGTGTCTGGCTACTTGGCTCCTCATTGGCTGAGAGCATCTCGAGGCTTTTTGTTCTCTCGTACCTGGGGAGAAGGAATTCTCGTTACGTGACTTTTACGCTGGGAACGTCGGCCCACACGTGCGCTCATACGCACCCTTTCTGATAACTTGCATTTTTGTAACATGCTGTGCCAGTCACGGAACTATAGTCGGTTACCAAAAATATACTCTTGTTAAATAAAAATGTTACCTCAAAGGTTGTCTGCAGATGGTTCAACATAAAAAGCTTTATATTATAGACCCCCATCAGTTTGTACCGTTACAGGTCTTTACACATACCAATTAGAAATTTCTTTGTAGTTTCACAGTTTAGTTCAGTTGAGCTACCATCTGCTAGCGATTTCAAGAACTAAGAACACTAATTACGTGACAGCTAAAACGACGTCATTAGAAGTGATCCTGTATTTAAAGAAACATAAAACTAAGTCACGTCAAATGAAGTGATCGGCATTTTATAGAAGTTTCGTCACCACGTCAAATGGCGTGATCAGCACTCTATGAAAGTGTCATCACCATTCAACTGATGTATCGGCACCCTAAGTGTTAAATAAATACTCACCCATTCTGTTTTTTCCTGATATTTTTTTGCACACTTTTAATTCCATATTCAATACATTTTAACTTTCTATCTTGTTTGGAACCTGCAATAAAAAAAATAATAGGCCTATATAAATACATTTCTACAGAAGTAATTAGATAATTTTATGGGAACACTGTATAATTCTAGACACGATTTTCTAGAAACCAACAAACATGACCCAACAGTCTTAAAACAACACACTCATGTACATATACCTTCCAGTTTGACGAAGCAAAGATAATATGTACTGAAACTAATATTTTCAAGCAGCAATTCCTTCCTTGAATGATAACTATTGAACAAAATAAACAAATTTCCAGAAACAAAAAAGTGATGTACAGAAACTCAGCAAGTGTTAGTCAACCTTAGTAAATTCAAAAAACAAATAGAAAATAATAACCAACGGTCAATAACCCCAACCCCCTCAATTGAGACCTGTATACCTGGACATTCTTTGCTTTATGCATCTGCTCCTTCTTCAGTCACGTAGTGTATTCAGTCAGTGTGCATTGTACAAAGTGCAATGAAATATAACAAATATGTGTATAATATGTATTATATTTTAGTATAGTGTGTAGTGTTATATAATGCACGTGTATCTGTGACTATGTAAGTACCATAAGTTAATCTGTTACAATACAACACCACTGCTAATATCATGGAACTTGGAAAAATGTACTGTAATTATACTCTTGTACTTTATGTTGTAGTCATGATTATGTGATTAAAAAAATCTTTAAACATTGCATGAAAACTGCATGTTTATTTTGACCAGAACTCGATATCTACTAGAAACCATAATTAATATGGTCAATAAATCATATTCTTATAAACAAACTAATTTACATCGCTTTGTAGTTTTGTATTTAAGTTATTCAAGCTGTTTGAATCCTTGCAGATTTAGGCTGAAATGGTGGTAAACACCACCAGAATGTATGTACCACGCACTCAAAAGAGATATACAGCCTCACAATTAGGAAAGATGCCACAAATCTCAGCATTCACAGTAAATCAAATTGTTAATTCTGGATAAAACGTTGAGGGCTATTTACAGGTGTCCTTCCGCAACATTTGTCTAAGCTTCTATCAACAACTATTTTAACAGACATCCAACAGCCAGTCTTGCAGATTAGGTACTGCAAGCCGAGATTTGATTCTACACACAAGCTTCTGGGTCTCCGTAATTCAGTTTTGTCATTTTGGGGCATACAGAATAAAAGAAATACACAAAAGATGGAGAAAATTACTGGCTTTGTCGCTCTGATCTGAGCTACATGAGTGTGCTCTATTCTAGTTATAAATTACTATTATTACGAAACGATAATATATCGATAGAGACATTAAAATCTGCGTTTTATATACAAACTGCCTTGTATAATCTGTAATAATAAGGTATACCAATAATAATTATTATCGTGTGCACAGTTTTTGTGTGTGTATAGGACATCACAAATGATATATAAAAACTATCAAATATATAACTATCAATATATTGTACCTAACATTACAATAACCAATTTATCATACCAATTACAATAGAATAACATTCATTATCAATTCCAATACATATTAAATAACAACTGAACTTCTTAAAAGTCACCACACCGTACTAATTAACGTCCGTAAGTACTATTAACTGCAATTACATTTATTACACTTACCCTTCTTTATTAATTTTAAAATTTTCTTCGTAAGTTTTTTTGACGCCATCGGTTTAGAAATAGGGCTAACATATTTCAGTTTCTCCTCGTAACTGAGTTCAGTTACTTTATTGGCGAGTGACAAATTCACATTATTTACCGCTTCTTCACTTGTTTCTTTTCCCATCGTCGGGATCGAACAGCACGAGTACAAAAAATAAACAATAAATACAACTAACCTCAATCTACAAACGACCATGTGGGCGCTCTACACATCCGGGGCCAGTTGAATTTCGTCGTATATGTTAACTATTTAGATCGTCTTGAATCGTGTCAGTCGCAAACCATGTAATGTACTCATATTCTCTTAAAATAATTATTTACTTTTTCAAAATAAGTATATCAAAGTTAATTGTTATTAATATTATTTGTATGAATGAAGATTTTCTAAATAGCGTTAACGCGGTTGTACCAGTACGTGACTTGCATTTCAAAATATATTCCAGATAGGTTATAAACCTACACAGAGTTACATAAATTTATCACAACATACTAATTCTGAAAGAATCGAAGCCGCATGATATAAGGATTTGTAGTACTTCTTTTACAACAAAGTACACAAAAACATTTCGTTTCAGTACATCTGTATAAGTTGGTGTACCTACCTAGAAACCCGCCAACACAAAATCATACTCTACACGCCACATTTCCCACTTACGAAATCCAGATATATTATTACCAGATATATTATTATTATTTTTTTTTTTTTAAGTGAAAACCGGTTCAGATTGTCAGGTAAAGCTTTTACGTTTTTACCCATAAAAAGTTTTGTGTTCCCGTAGTGAAATAATTATTTTTTTTTATTGAGCAAGCTGCTTTGGCTGTTCAAATAATTAAAATCATGTTAAATAAATCCACAAATTAAGCTTTAAAACAAAAAATTTATTAATATTTCCGTTGCAGAAAAAATGATATTTAGCACTAAAAACTTAATCATTAATAATTAAAAATCATAGATGATTTTATTTTAATCATTAAATTATATTAACATTGTTTTTAATTGCAGCAGGTAATTAAATATTGTTTGTCTATTGCATTTTCAGTTCACAGTACTGACTACTGATATTGTACTGTGCCTGCATCGTTAATACTACATCGTTATGCAAGCACAGTACATAATAGGTACATTTTAGGTACAATGACTTAATAGAACAGACAATAATAGGCTTCTTTATTGAATACTTTTATAATCTACAAGTTGACTTGAAAAAATAATTGGGAGCTGGAGATACAACTGAGGCAGACTTGACGTTGTGCAGGCAAAGACGTTCTAATATTTTAAATTATCTAACAAAAAGTAGAATTTTAGAATATAAATTCTTTTAGTTAAGATGAATTCTGAAATCTAATGAATTTTAGATAAAATAAATTTGACCTCTTGTTTTCTTCATAATGAGAATATTTCACACAAATTTTCAACTTTTGTTCTTTCAAAAATTTACCATTAAATTTTAATTGTTGTAACTGTTAACAATAAATTGTCTGTTTCTAAGCAACTGAATGAAACTAATGAATTTATTTATTTTAATTCAAATAATCAACGATTACAGACGTATTCCATTGGTGTCTCTACAAATAAATCCATCTCATGGAATGTTTACCCATTGTGAAATACTCAAGGTATACGGGGTTTTTGCTGTTTTGATTGCTACGATTAGGGCACGGGCATCACACTCACACGGCAGACACATGGCCTGATTTGCAGTCTGCGTGTTGGGGGTCAGTGTGAGTGTGCGGCTTGCATTGACTCCATTATGTACTCTGGTATGTGCAAGCATGTGTCGCCCCTGTGTGCAGACTCACACCACACCACTTGAGCCGACGTGTCCTGCGTTGCAGTCTGTGTTGTGGTTCAATGCGAGGGCGCACGGCTGGCATTGATTCCAGCATGTACTCTGGCATGGGTGCACGCATGTTGCGCTCACGGTGCACACACATGCTTTGTTGGTTTAAATACTCGTGGCACTCAGAGTAGTAAAACTTTCCAACCTGAGTATTTTCACATTGGGCAAATACAACCAGGGTTGAATTTATTGCAGACAAACTAAACATCAATACACATTACTATGCAGTCACATATCCTCAAACGAATGTATGAATGAGTAGTTGAGTGCCTAGGGCTGCTATAATGTAAAAATTGGTGTAGACATAGCAGACATGAAAAGTAGAATAGTTTGTGCTAAACACTTTCGGGCGTTTTTACTCTAAATCTACACATTTTGATCATCTTTCATTAAATTGGCTATGTAATAATAATTATACTCAATATGGTCGACCAAACATGAATAGGTCCGCACCTACTGATGCGTATATAGTGCAAAGGATTGTTAACCGATGACAACCTACGAGTGATATTTTATGATCTGATGTTGAAGCATATGCTTTGAAGTGTGTCATCTATATACTAAAAAGAATTCATAAGGTGGATGGATTAAAAAAGGTTACTTTGTCTATGTGAGTATAGTGGTTCATTATTTTCTAGTAATGTACGTTATCAGTAGCCACCTCCAATAAAAATCCCATGGTTTTTACTACTTTAGCTTTACACCTTTCTCCTCTCCTCTCTCTCACCTCTCCCCAAAACCACCATCTATGACAGTAATTACGGAAAGTTGAAATGTACTTTGTTGGAAAGGTTAAGTAAAGGGTACATATGAGGTGAACTCAGAACCCACAACAGTGTGAATGTGAAGATGCCGTAAGGCGAGACAAAAGGCATTTGAAAGCGAATGCCAGTGGGACATACTAGTTAAACATCTCCGCGAAGCCTGGTTCACCAACAAACATTAAAAGACTCTTCGGGTAACCTTCCAACCAGAAATCGCCCAGAAATCTAAATCGCCTAAGCTCTAAATCTACTTAATACAGTACTCTTTATTGCTTTGTACTTTTGGTAAGTGCTCTAGAGTAGACTCTATTTTTCCACATTCCATTTGTCTTGAGTTAGATCACAGCGGATCACTGACTAAAAAAGCAAAAGAGAGCAGATGTCAAATTCAGTTTTTGGTTAATTAAAAATAATGATTTATTAAGACTAAATATAAAATGCATATTAGTTCTTGGTATCCAAAAACATTATAAAACATTATATGAATAATATTAATAAAAACATTCAATTCACGTTGGAAACTGAAGTAGATAATAAATTGAATTTTTTAGATTTGTCTGTCACTAAACACGTAAATAAATTGAAATTTAATATTTATAGAAAACTGACTATCACTGATGTGACAATACATGCTGACTCTTATCATCCATTTTCGCAAAAGTTGGCAGCTTATAATTACTTTATCCGCAGATTGTTGGCAGTACCTCTCAGTGATGATGATTACCGTGAGGAGTTGAATACCATTAAACATATAACTTTAGCTAATGGTTACCAAAACACATTGATTGATAATCTCATCAAGAAACATAAAATTCGAAAATCCAAGCCCCCAATAGATAAGGATACAAAAATAACATTTATTACTACCGCATACACAAATATAATGCCAAAGATTCTAACCTCCACATTTAATAAATTGAATATTACTGCTACCTTCAAAACAAACAATAGTCTATTAAAAATACTACGTCATAGAAAACCCATACCTTTAGAAAAGAAATCCGGCATATATAAATTATCATGTAACGACTGCAACAGTTTTTACATTGGTCAAACGGGGAGAGGTTTCCTCAAACGATTTAAAGAGCACACACCAAAACGTCACCTAAAAAATCTCACTTTGTTAAATAATATCAAGTCCAACTTTGCCCGCCACTTAATCTTACACAATCATAATTATACTGATTTTAAATCTAATTTAATACCCCTACATGTGTGCAACAAAGGCCGTTACATTGACACAATAGAAGAGTTCGAAATATACAAAGCATATAATAACATAAACAGCCGAGACTTCATATTGAATGACCACTTAAATTTTAAATCCAACCCGCTATACGATACAGCTTTGAACCTGCTTAGGCGTAGTCACTCAGATAATAGTTCAGTGTCCGATCGGCTTCGTCGTGGTGTGCACCATTTAGGAAGCAAGTGAATTACATAGTGGACAATTATGCGTAACATGTGTTTTTAACGTTTAACGACCTCAATAGAGCGATTTTATCTGATGATGGAACAGATGTTCCGAAACACGTCATTTTAATCAACGTAACGAAGTCACACGACGGATATAAGGTGATTTATTTATAATAATTTACTAAATATAAGTCTATCACTACCGACACGGAACACAAAGTTTTACTTCCATATTCCTTAAGGAAATGGAAGTATGGTGATGGCAAAAAAAATCGTGTTCGAGATTATTGCAGATTCTGATTGTACTACACTCAAAACATGAAAAAAAGTCGTTTTCCGAAAAGTGTCTGTGTGTCTGTGTGTCTGTCTGTCTGTGTAGATTTTTTTTCTATGGCAAACGATAACTGCCGCAAATTCAAACAGAATCAAATAATTTTTTGTATACAGCCCTGATTTGTAGAGTACTCACGACCTATTGTTTTCGGTGAAGATCGGTTGAGGGAAAGGGGTAGTTTACCTGCAACGTTTTTTTTTATCAAGGGAAATTTTTGTTTGGCAAACGATAACAGCCGCAAATTCAAACAGAATCAAATAATGTTTCGCATACAGTCCTGAATTCTAGAGTTCTCAAGACCTATTATTTTTGGTGAAGATCGGTTAAGGGAAATGGGTAGTTTACCTGTAACGTTTTATGTTTTAACAAGGGTATTTCCTATGGCAAACGATACCAGCCGCAAATTCAAACAGAATCAAAAGATTATTTGCATACAGCCCTAAATTATAGAGTTCTCAAGACCTATTGTTTTTGGTGAAGATCGGTTAAGGGAAAGGGGTAGTTTACCTGCAACGTTTTTTTAACAAGGGCATTTTCTATGGCAAACGATAACAGCCGCAAATTCAAACAGAATCAAATAATTTTTCGAATACAGCCCTGATTTGTAGATTACTCAAGACCTATTGTTTTTGGTGAACATCGGTTGAGGGAAAGGGGTAGTTTACCGGCACCCTTTTTTTATCAAGCGTATTTTCTATGGCAAACGATAACTGCCGCAAATTCAAACAGAATCAAATAATTTTTTGCATACGTCAGTGAATTGTAGAGTACTCAAGGCCTTTTGATTTTGGTGAAGATCGGTTAAGGGGAAGGGGTAGTTTACCTGCAACCTTTTACGTTTTAACAAGAGTAAAGTGCTTGAAAATTCATTTAAACTTTTTCAAACAATGGTAATTGTTGAAAATAAAATAATTTTGTTGCCAGGCAATAAAATTATAATTTTTTCATTTTAATGTAAATTATGTATATATTAGAAAATATATCGTGCTTGGCAGGCAAGCATATTTCAGTTATGTACTGTTTACGTTTCCATTTTATTATTATGACTACTCCAGTAAAAAGGCAGGGAACACACACACACACACAATTCGCGTTATTTCTGGCCTCATTCATGTTTATTTTCTTACATTTGCACGCTTTTTAAATGGAAAGTGCTGAACCCATACCAACATAACGCATGCAAGCCGAAAAAGTGTCCAGCGTGGATAGCGATTTGCTTCCTGTGGATCGCTGGGCAGTGTAACTGCACGTGTTTACAGAGGAACGATTCATAGACAGACTTTTCGTCTTTTATGGAATGAACCCTCTGCAAGATGCTGAGGGTCCATGAGTGACTTCGGAGCGCTCCTTCTTTTCCGCGTGTTTGTTCTGTGAAACGTACACTGTAGATTCGCAGCTTTATTCTAAGCAACGCTCAATAGGAAATGTTGAAAATTTTTGTCCACGGTGTACCCTCATACACACTAAACCTGCTCTGATGTTTTAATTACGGACATCATAATATTAAAACTTTGGAAACTTGAGCACTACTTAATGGAGATCAATCATTAACTTATACAAGCCATTAATTTTATGCATATTTTTTATATATATGTGTACAACGTTATCGGCAACAAAGAAGTAGTTTTTGTTAAAATTCCTTCCCGGGATATTTGGCCGTAGTCCAATGTTTTCTACAAAACCAGACGTTTCGGCAATGCCATCGACTTCCACATCAGTGAAAATCGAGTGCGATAACGTGAGGTGGTATATGTTAGTGACCACAGTACTGTGGTTAAGGCTGAAGCAGTAAGTAGAAAGAAGTAGTTTCTATGGTAATATTTCATTTCGAAAATTATTTTAATTATAAATCTTAGAATATGGAAGTCATGTATGGTTCTCCATACCGATATTTTTATTAGTAAAAACGTAAAAGTTTTACCATATAGCCTGAACCAGTATTCGCTTATTATAAGCTTCATCATAGGCTGCCACTGGGAGCGCTGTCCGTCTTGTTCTAGGCAACGGTGTCGACTTTTGAAGGATCGATGTTGTGTGTGTGGGGTGTGATATGTTTGAATAATACGTGTGATTTGAATTGTGTCTGTTCATTTAGGATGTTTCTGTGTGTTTGTATATTTCCAATTGTTCAAGAGTGTCTAGTTTTCGGCCTTTTGTGTGTATGTGTAGAATATCCATGTTGTTGCCGATGTTTGTGTATGTGTGATTTGCTTCAATGAGGTGGTGTGCAAAGGTGGATTCGGTAGTGGAGTGTAGTGCCTTTTTGTGTTCAATGTATCTTTGTTTGAAGCTACGTCCTGTCTGGCCTATGTAGAATTTGTTGCAATCTGACCAATTTAGTTTGTAAACACCAGGTACATCAAATTTGTTTTGTGCTTTGTGTGTGTGTTTTGATAGTGTGTTCTGTTTTGTTTGTAGTTTTGTATGCGATTCTGTATCCTGCTTTTTACTTCCATGTTCCTTAAGGAAATGGAAGTATGGTGATGGCAAAAAAAATCGTGTTCGAGATTATTGCAGATTCTGATTGTACTACACTCAAAACATGAAAAAAAGTCATTTTTCGAAAAGTGTCTGTGTGTCTATGTGTTTGTAGATTTTTTTCTATGGCAAACGACAACAGCCGCAAATTCAAACCGAATCAAATCATTTTTTGCATACAGCCCTGATTTGTAGAGTACTCACGACCTATTGGTTTTGGTGAAGATCGGTTGAGGGAAAGGGGTAGATTACCTGCAACGGTTTTTTTTTTAATCAAGGTAATTGTTTTCTGTGGCAAACGATAACAGCTGCAAATTCAAACAGAATCAACTACTCTTTTGCATACAGCCCTGAATTGTTGAGTTCTCAAGATCTGTTGATTTTGGTAAAGATCGGTTAAGGGAAAGGGGTAGTTTACCTGCTACGTTTTATGTTTTAAAAGGGTATTTGTTTTGGCAAACGATAAGAGTCGTAAATTCAAACAGAATCAAATAATGTTTTCCACGTAGCTCTGATTTGTAGGGTACTCAAGACCTATTGATTTTGGTGAAGATCGGTTAAGGGAAAGGGGTAGTTTACCTGCAACGTTTTATGTTTTAACAAGGGTATTTTCTATGGCAAACGATAACAGCCGCAAATTCAAACACAATCAAATAATTTTTTGCATACAGCCCTGATTTGTAGAGTACTCAAGACCTATTGTTTTAGGTGAAGATCAGTTAAGGGAAAGGGGTAGTTTACCTGCAACGTTTTATGTTTTAACAAGGGTATTTTCTATGGCAAACGATAACAGCCGCAAATTCAAACACAATCAAATAATTTTTTGCATACAGCCCTGATTTGTAGAGTACTCAAGACCTATTGTTTTTGGTGAAGATCGGTTAAGGGGAAGGGGAAGTTTACATGCAACGTTTTTTTATCAAGGGTAATTTTCTATGGCAAACGATAAGAGCCGCAAATTCAAACAGAATCAAATAATTTTTTGCATACATCCCTGAATTGTAGAGATCTCAAGGTGTTAATGATGTGGCCCGTGGGACCAAAAAATGTTAAGTATGAAGTGTTCGTGATTTACTGTTTTAATTAATTCGCCAGGATGCAGAAATGATGAAGAGAGAGTGGACTGTAGTTAATACATTTATTGAAATTGTTCACATATACACCATTTAAATAGTTAGGTTTCACATTTGAATAAGAGATTGGCTAATGAGCGCATCGTAAATACAAGTCGTATGTTACATTGAAATTAATTTAATGAAAGGGCCTAAAGGGCCATATATGAAGTCTTGGTCCTAAGGCCTACATTAATTGTCGTATGTGAATTATGAATAGAGGCGCGAGTACGCGACACTCGAATTACTTGAGTACAAGTATTAGCAATGTATTGCTAGCATATTGCATGTATGCAATATATATAATACGGCCTAAAGCCTAAATGATTGTCGGGACAAGAAGAAAAATGTGACAGTATAGCAGCGGGCGAAACCGACCGCCGCTAGTGAACGTATTTAACGAACTGTCCAGATGCACGGACATGAACTGAGCAACTTAAAAGCGCAGATTAGCCAACATATAAATGTAAAAATTACCGCGCTACTGTACATAACTGCCCGTCAAAAATCAGTAGATTTTTTACTACGTTTTAGTAACTTATTATATACATTTTGGTAACTTATTATATAACATACAGAGTTCTTAATAATGAAAGTTAATCTCAATAGGCTGCATTGAACCTTGAGTTGTAATCTTAGATAACATCTGTACAATGATTGTTTAGCGATATGCTTGAGTAAAGATAAGCTTTAATAAAGATAAGCGTTTAGTAGGCCAAGGTTGGCGTACAAAATGATTTTATGCATGACTGAAAATGTAAGCGCTGGCAATGTATTGCCCAAATATATTGTATGTATACAATATTGAACGATATAAAACATGAAAATACATAATTTGACAATGATTAATAATGAATGATCGGAAACTCATCACATGATGGCCCGATAAATTGTAACCTTATGCAAGTCATAGATGGTTACCGTGAAATAGTTGAGGCCAGTAGACCTGTACAGAGTATTGCATACAATGAACAAATAAATTGTCACAAATTATACATGTTTAGACGTAAATCTAGCATGGCGTCATAAAGTTGAACGAGTCATGCTATACCTGAAGTTTCAGGAATTTACAATATATTGTTGTGTGAGAACAAGCTATAGATAGCTGACTGATTGCGAGCACATATGTAATGACATGTATGTCATAATTAAGTAGGAATAGTAATTGTGCAATGCATAATCACAAAATAAAAAATACCATATAAAAATACAATATAAAAATAAATCTAGGCGTGGCATGGTTACAGACAGTAGACGCAAAAAACAATATGTTTTACATAAATGCAAGTTATATAATAAATACAATAAACACCAATTTAGTTAATTACAAATATGAATAAGCGCAATAGCATAAGTAACAAATACGACTCTGTGGTAACAAATGTAATACATGAGTTGAACAATTGAGAAATACATTCATAGAACAATAAATCACACATATTAATAACTGTGCAAGAAATGCATACATGGCTGTACAACTGCAAACCATGCGAATTTTATGTAACAAATTTTTATAAAACAATACCACCGAACATGACACATACCCAATACCATCAAAATGTAAATGTGTAGGACATAGTGTGCCACACAAAATATTAACATATAAATACAAAATAGCAAATATACCACCATGAAACTATGATGAGTATAGAGATGATAGCACAGTGCATGGTTGTGAACTTAAAAGTCACATGCAAATTTAGTATAGAAACACGCAATGGTGTAAATTGTCATGAAAATGTTGTGATGATACATATCACAATTAAGCTGACCAAATGGTCATATAATAAAGTAATTAAGCCAATGGCCAAGTAAAATAGCATTGTGCTAAATGATCATAATAACCTTGTGTCAAGTCTCGTCCCGCGCTGGCAACAGACATAGCTTATGTACTGGTCTCCGCAAAACACCAGTAGGCGTGCGAATGTCTACGACTCTAATTAAATTATCTGGGCCGGGAAATGTGGCGGTAATTACACCAAATTTCCAGGCTAATGGAGGTAGGTTATCCTCAATAAGTAAAACTAGGTCCCCAATGGAAACATTATCCTTAGCGAATTTCCATTTGTGACGTTGTTGTAATTGGTGTAAATAGTCGCGAGACCAAGCCTTCCAAATGACTTGGACAAACTTCTGGAGAAGTTGCCAACGTCCAAGACGAGAGAGAGGAATATGAGATAAGTCTGGGTCCGGTATCGCCGTTAATGGTGCGCAAATCAAAAAATGGCCAGGTGTAAGTGGCACCGGATCATTTACATCCGAAGAGATGGCAAATAAATGGCGAGAGTTTAGACATGCCTCTATCTGAGACAAAACTGTCGTAAACTCCTCGAAGGTGAGTATAGACTTGCCTACCACGCGGCGCAAATGAAACTTTAAACTCTTTATGCCGCTCTCCCAAAGACCACCAAAGTGAGGTGACGAGGGCGGGATAAATGACCATGAAATACCCTGAGAGGCCGTGAATGATTTGATTGATGAGGTGGCATCCTTATTATGCCAAAGATTGTAGAGGTCATGTAAAACATTGCGGGCCTTCCTAAAGTTTGTGCCATTGTCAGAATATAACTGAATGGGTATGCCCCTGCGGGACATAAAACGACGTAAGGCAGCTATAAACGCATTGGCTGTAAGGTCGGAAACCAATTCCAGATGAATGGCCCTGGTTGCTAAGCAAATGAACAAAGACACGTATGCCTTAGAGAGAGTTCTGGATTTCTGCCCGCCATGACGAATCATGAAGGGACCACCATAATCAACCGCGCGAATAGAAACGGCCGCGATGGAGTGACTCTAGGGGATGGTAAAATACCAAGCCTCTGAACCTGCTGTTTGGCACTAAACCTGAGACACTTGACACATTTACGAATGATGGAGCGAATGACTAACCTGGCATTAATAATCCACCAACGTTGACGAAGTGAATGATGCACGAGTTGAGCACCAGCGTGAAGCAGACGAATGTGTTCGCGTTCAATAATAAGGCGAGTAATATGAGCCGATGGATGCAAGACAATAGGATGTTTAGTGTCGTAAGGTAATTGCGACTGCTGTAATCGCCCGCCTACGCGTATTACTCCAGAATCATCAAGAAACGGGTCGAGAGAAGACAACTTACTCCTGATAGAGACAGAAGACCCATTACGAAGACAATTAATCTCGGCAGCAAAGTGGATCGACTGAGATTGTTTTATGAAGAAATTAAGAGCATGATGAATTTCGACGGGGGTAAGAGCGCCCGTTATTTTGTCAGCACTGGAGAGTCTAATATTTTTGATGAACCGAAAACAGTAAGCGTATACGCGTGTCAGACGATGCAACGAAGAAAAGTCCTTAGAAAGGTCGAGAGCCAGGGTAGACATTAGAGAAAGGTTATGCAGCTTGTGTCTTCCTGCGCACAGAGGACGCAGAAGGAGATGTCAACATACGACTGCTGATCGCAAAATCAAGAGTAGCTCCACTGAAGCGTGTGACTATTCTCCGCTTGGAACTTTGTGGTGCGCACATGTTAGCCAAATTGCTACATTACTGTACAGAACAGCTCTCACAACATCACAAGATTGACAACATTTCAGCATGGTGCGACTCTACAGTAGTTCTATCTTGGATACGCACTCTATCTTTTCGTCTCAAGGTGTATGTTGCTAATCGTGTGGCACAAATACAAGACTTAGCTTCACCGCACGTCTGGAAATATGTTTCAACTGTTGACAATCCTGCTGATTGTGCTTCTCGAGGCTTGACACCCACGGTTCTGATGAAACATAGCCAGTGGTGGCTAGGACCACCATGGTTCGTAAATCAATGCAGACCTGGCCACAATCTATCCTTCATCCAATTTCGGAGGAGTCTATTCCCGAAATGAAACCAAATGTGCTTAATCTTATGATGACCACAAAAGAAGTCCCAACATTTGGATTTCTTACAAAGTTTTCTTCTTGGAAGACTCTTCTTCATGTAATGGCTTATGTCCTTCGGTTTATAACCCGTTTGAAATTTAAAACCATCATAAGTGGGTCATTTACAGTAACTGAATTAAATAACGCCTGTAACCGCATTTGCTGGCTCATTCAGAGACTTCACTTTGCAGAAGACATAGATCTACTCTCCAAGAAAAGGACATGCTCAAATTGAATCCAACGTCTAGGACCCTTTATTGATTATGCAGGAATAGTCCGTGTCGGAGGTCGACTGAAGAACTCTGCGCTTACTTACAATGCCAAACATCCTATTCTTCTGCCAAAAAATCATGTCGCTATTCATTTACTCATCGATTACTATCATGGCATGTACCTGCACGCTGGTCCCCAGTTCCTCCAAGCAACACTATCTCAACGTTTTTGGATCCTCTCCGCCCGCAGTGTTATATGCTCAAGAATATTTAAATGCGTACGATGTTTTCGTACAAAATCAACAAACACGTCTCCGCTCATGGGTGATCTACCAGCCGGTCGTGTTACCCCTACTCGTTGTTTCAACGCTTCTGGAGTTGATTATGGAGGAGTTGACCTTACACGGTCAAGTTTTTTACACTTCGCAGGATACAGCCTATAAAGGTGTACCTCTGCCTGTTCATCTGTTTTGCAACAAAAGCTGTACATTTGGAAGTGGTTACTGATTTAACTACAGACGCCTTCATTGCAGCCCTTACGAGATTCATCTCTAGGAGAGATCTTATATCAGACCTGTACTCTGATTGTGGGACTAATTTCATAGAAGCTGCTTCTTCGCTCAAAAGATGTTTTCAAGACCTCATGAAGCAACCAGAGATGCAAGATTTTGCTACGAACAACAGTATCACATTCCATTTCATTCCTCCGCGTGCACCTCACCAAGGTGGACTTTGGGAACTTTGGGGATTAAAGGTGCAAAATATCATCTCACCAGAGTCATAGGTGAACACATTTTAACGTACGAAGAATTTACCACCTTAGTTGTGCGTGTTGAAGCTATCCTTAATTCGAGGCCGATAGCTCCTCTCTCGAATGACCCTTCAGATCTTCAACCTCTTATACCAGGATATTTTCTAACTGGAGGACCTCTTAATGCCCTGATCGAACCTCAACTAACTAATTACACACTTAATCACATAAAACGCTGGAAATTGGTTCAAGCCTTCACACAGCATCTCTGGAAAAGATGGCAAATGGAGTACCTCCACGCACTTCAAGAACGGTCCAAATGGATCAGACCTCAAGAAAATCTCAAAATAGGAGATTTAGTCGTTATTCATGAAATGAACCTGCCACCCCTCAAGTGGAAGCTCGGGAGAGTCATCTCAGTATCTCCAGGGAATGATGGAGTGGTACGTGTCGTCAACATGAAGACTGCCGGTGGAACCTTGACCCGTCCTTCTGTTAAGGTTTCCCGTCTTCCCATTTACTAAAATCCTTGACCAGTCAATTGGCTACTGCCCCTTATAATTTAGTTTTATTATACTCTTCCAAAGGATCAAATTTGTTCTTATGTTCTTTTAATGTTTCTTGTTGAACCAGTTGGTTCAAAGGGGCCGGTATGTCAGATATTTTGTTTTCATAACAATAATAAAACTCCCCCTATCTCTACTTCATTAGTTCTCTAATAGAGTGCACTCCCATTAACTGTTTCAAAGTACAATTCACATTGTAATCAGCAATCATAATTAGAGCGTTTTCTTTCCTGTAGAGTAAGGTATATCGTGCAGTTCAGTTCTTTTTGGTTTATACACGCATACCCCAAGAATAGAAAGACTATTCACCGCTATTGTTATTTTACTCCGCTTATTATAATATAAAACTCTGCTTATTTCATGTGTTTATTTTATGTGTTTAACGTTTATTGGAATATTATTGTTAAGTTTAGGACTGCCTAGAAAATCATCAAAGTGTTGCTTACAACGGGACATTTACAACGCACAAGGACAAGGTCAGTAAACGCTTAATATTTATGCATTGTTGATTACATGAGAATAAATCCTTTTAACTATTTAGTTTTACAATATACAGTCCACTGCTAATAAAAAAGAACCCCACAATATCCAACACAGTTACAGGAAACGATGGATATCCTTTATATAGAAGAAGATCAGCAGAAGATGGCGGTAAATTAGCAACCATACAAATGCGAAACGGTGACATCGAAGTAGACAACCGGTGGGTTGTTCCATATTCGCCTTTGCTATCAAAAACATACAAAGCGCACATAAACGTGGAATACTGTAACTCCGTTAAATCGGTCAAATACATTTGTAAGTACGTGAATAAAGGCAGCGACATGGCAGTTTTTGGCGTGCAACCAGAAAGAAGTGATAGGAATGCCGTCATACATATCGATGAAATCGCACAGTATCAGGTTGGAAGATACATCAGCAGCAATGAAGCTGTATGGCAAATTCTGTCATTTCCCATACATGAACGAAGTCCAGCTGTTGTTCACTTAGCGGTACATCTAGAAAATGGACAACGCGTTTATTTCACAGCTGCAAATGTGCAACAAATAGCCCTGAATCCACCGGCTACAACGTTAACTGCTTTCTTCACGTTATGTCAAAATGACGCGTTTGCGAAAACACTGCTGTATTCGGAAGTGCCTACGTATTACACATGGAATGCGAGTAGAAAATCATTTGAACGACGCAAACGAGGCGAGCGAGTCGACGGACAACCTGGCATGTTCAAAGAAACTACGATAGCCAGACTGTACACCGTGCATCCCAATCAAGATGAATGCTTCTTTCTTCGCATGCTGTTGGTAAATGTGCCCGGTCCAACGTCTTTCCAGCAATTGAGAATTGTCAACGGCGTTACACATGCCACTTTCCGCAGTGCATGTCAAGCTCTGAATTTATTGGAGAACGACCGACACTGGGATGTATGCATTAATGACGCGTGCAACACGTCACATCCAAATCAAATTCGTGCATTGTTTGCAATCATATTGACCGCCTGCTCTCCTTCATCTCCAACAGAGTTATGGGAGAAATATAAATAGCACATGGCTGGAGATATTTTCCGTCGAATACGCGAGAAAAATTCAAATATGAATAGTTGTCTTGATTAAGTGTCAAATATGAACATGGATTTCACAGCAGAAATCTACAACGAAGCGTTGATAATGATTGAAGATTTGTGCTTAGAAATCGCGAACGAAGTTCTCAATCAATTGGGAATGCCATCACCGAATCGATCTGCTGCTGCTTCGTTCGATGTACAATTGCGTCGTGAACAAAATTACAACACGGGTGATCTTTTGTCGTATGTGCAATCAAATATTCCTAAGCTAACGGTTGAGCAAAAAGGCATTTACGATCAAATAATGCAAACTGTCAATAACGGGGTTGGAGAAATCTTCTTCTTAGATGCGCCAGGAGGAACTGGTAAAACGTTCCTAATTAGATTGATTCTGGCAGCAACTCGATCCCAAAATGACATAGCCTTAGCTCTTGCGTCGTCCGGAATAGCTGGGACATTGCTACCAGGTGGAAGAACTGCTCATTCCGCTTTGAAATTGCCATTGAACATGCAATTCATTGAAACTCCCACGTGCAACATTTCCAAAGCTTCCGGCATGGGAAAAGTATTGCAGAAATGCAAACTTATTGTTTGGGATGAATGCACAATGGCACACAAAAAATCGCTCGAGGCTCTTGATCGATCATTGCAAGATTTGCGTGGAAACATCAGACCGTTTGGGAACGCATTAATATGCAGGAGATTTCAGGCAAACATTACCTGTAATTCCTCGATCGACACCAGCGGACGAAATAAATGCTTGCCTGAAATACTCTACTTTATGGCGACACGTAAAGACGTTGAAATTGTTGCAATCATTCGTCTCCTGCCGAATGCAACAATCCGCGAATTGTACCTTGCCCGACGCACTGACGTCACGCCCTCCCCTTTACCAACCCTATCGCTTGCTTTGTAAAATCTAGTCAGTCTCCCATCAAACGCTGTGAGCTGAGCGGCCCGTCGCCGGACTTTCGTCAAGTATGGGAGCCTCAATAACCAAGGTAACTATGATTGTTTTTGAGCTATCGTAAATCAATGCTAGTGGCTAATAATTTTGTGTATTACGTTTGTAACAAAAAGAATACTTGTAATAGATGTAAAAAAGATTGTTATCCGTAACCAACCAAGATGTATCTTGTCTGTAAAGGTCAGCCTCGCCTAAATTTAAATTTCAGTCAGTCAACTTGATGAAAAGACCTAAGATATGTAAGGTTGAGTGTCAGTACTCGTTATATATGTAATTTAAAGTCATAACCTTGTAATGCTATTTTGTAATATTGTAAATTGTAACACGCACTGTATGAACGCATGCGTGCGTGTTAATCGAACGATGTGGGTATAAAAGTGTACTAAAAGATGTGAAAACTTTCAGTTCGAAACTTGGTTCAACGTTCCGGACTGAAGACACGAGAACACGAAATTCGTACAGTTTTGCACGATCTTCCAGCACAGACATAGCAGTGGTTCAAACCAGGTACTGAGGAACACGCAGCCGTAGCGACCAGATACAGCAGGTTGCAAAACGACTTATCTGGATTGCCAAGTAACATTTCTACCTTTAACAACTTACGGTGGCAAGTGTTGCATAATCACGAAGCAAAAAACGAGACAAACTAGTTACTTACAAGTGTCTGAAACAATTTTATAAACCTTTTTGATAGATAACAGTGTCAGAAATTTTAAGTAGATCACAGCGTGTACGCTGAACACATCTTGTAAACTAGCATTGATTTATGCGACACCCACATATTTAGCATTTAACATTTTTTATATTCAGTTTTTCAAAAGAAAATTAGCTCAGTACTGACCGTTGCTGACTGGCACATAATTAGATAAATTTTGAGGCTCGTAATGTTTTTTAAATAAACGGGTCGCAACCGACTCTGCTCACAGATTGACGCATTAAACAATTTCTTTTACTTACACCTCCTCCCTTTACAGAATTATATTAATTATAGAAATACTTGAGAGGTAAGTCACAACACAGAAAAAGTGTCTTAAGCATTTTGGTGTACTTAGATATTATATTATGTTATGTGCGTGCACTGCTACCGCTGCAAAATTAACTACAAATATACGTGTCCAGCTGCAAAACGATCGATCAGCTGAGATATTCTCATATCAATTGCTGGAAATTGGGAACGGAAAGGTAACGGTTGATCTGACCTCAGGACGAATTTCATTGCCTCATAACTTCTGCAATTTAGTGACGTCAAAAGAAGAATTGGTTGAAAAAGTATTTCCCAATATTCAAACCAATTATAAGAATCACGATTGGCTGAGTGAACGAGCTATTCTTGCCGCCAAGAACAAAGACGTCTACGAACTTAACAATATTATTCATAATTATCTTGTTGATTCATCCTCTTCGTTCACTTTATTAAATTTATTAATATATATAAACTTCACGTATGAACTTACTATTCGTTGTCACTTCCCCAAACGTTTCGAGGTGATGTTCCTCTTCCTCAGTGGGTAATACTGAATGTCGATTACAGAATAACCGTTACGGACTATAGGTGTTTGTGGTGGGGGTTGATGGTGGGAAGGGATTGGCGCTTAGCTTTGTTTATCGTGATTGCAAACGCCAATCGAATTGGGAATTGCAATCTCTTAAATTGAAATGGCATATCCGTTGGAATCAAAGGAGTGCGAGGAATGAGGACATCTTCACCTTTGAAAGGTCCTGTCAAGATTGTTGCTTCTATGACGTTGCTCATTAATTTTTTACTGCAAGCCGCGTGCCGTTGCAAAGCTTTGGCTGGTTGATATTTCGCAACATGATAATTGGCACGCTGATTTTCAATTGCAGTACGTGCGGTGGCATCCCTGGCAGATCGAGTGAATTCAAAAATTCTGTTGGATAATTAACCGCTTCATCTGCTTCCACAACAGTGTTGACGGACTTGTATGTGACTGCCTCGCTTTGAATGTTAGACTGAATAATATTTATTAATATATATAAACTTTCACGTATGAACTTACTATTCGTTGTCACTTCCCCAAACGTTTCGAGGTGATGTTCCTCTTCCTCAGTGGGTAATACTGAATGTCGATTACAGAATAACCGTTACGGACTATAGGTGTGTGTGGTGGGGGTTGATGGTGGGAAGGGATTGGCGCTGAGCTTTGTTTATCGTGATTGCAAACGCCAATCGAATTGGGAATTGCAATCTCTTAAATTGAAATGGCATATCCGTTGGAATCAAAGGGCCAATCTTTAGAATTGTGCGGTTTAGATCTAGACACGGATTGCTTCTCACATGGACAATTATATGTTGCGCTTTCTAGAGTCGGCAAACCAGACAATCTCTATATCTGCACAGACAATGGAACAACAACAAAAGTATTGTATACCCACAAGCATTGTGAAATTAAACATATTAGAAACGTGTGCTTTCTCTTTTCTTTCTTTTCCATTTAACCAGACTGAGCCACAGCAACGCGTGGCCGGGTCAGCTAGTTGAATATAAAAAAAAAGTTTTCAAAATATTTAACACAAACTTAAAATACTTTTTCCTAACCTTTATTTCACCAAACTCTTTCAGTATTTGCTTGAAATCAATTTTATGACATACATCGTATTCTATTGCGAGAGTGGCCAGACCACTAAGTCGCTCTTGTGTCATGGTTGACCTTAAATAATTCTTTATTATTTTTAATTTCGAGAATGATCTCTCGCCACTGGCTACAGTTATTGACAACGTTAAAAGAATTCTAAGCGAAATGGCTATGTTGGGTCCAAAGTTTAATTTTGTTATGAACTCTAAAACCTCTTTGGGCGCAAGTTTTTCATGTAGGAGTGTAGAGAACAGATAGCTCATCTGCAAGGCATTTTCTTTAACCCGTGAATGTCGTACAGAAATGAAAAATATGTATGATGTTCACTGACTTGCGAAAAACGTAAATCAAGGGAATTGATAGCGCAGTCCAGAGTGTGGAAAAAAAATTCAATTTTATACTTTCCTTTTGCGTCCATTAAGGGCACATCAGGGCTTTCATAATCAAATTGTTTTTTTTAGATCTTGCCCGATGTCTAATTGTGTTTTTAAAACTTGCTTCAGCGTCAATCTCATCAGCTAATTCTCTAGCAACTAAGTTACAAGTAATTGATTAAAAAACTCATCAGACCGACAATTCTGAAAAAAATCTTTAGTAGTCTTCAGCAAATCCATTACCAAAGATAAGTCAAAGTCTTTATGTTGCATAAGTTTACTGACAGGATTAATTCTGTTTAAAATCTCGTACCATAGAAATTTGAATTGTTTGAGTTGATTCAACAAACCGGATGCTTCATCTCATGCAGAAGCATCCATTTCTGAATCGTCGTATATACAATATAATGCATCAAAAATTTTGCCTATTTGATATCTTAGTGGTTTTACTGCGTCTATTGACTTAGTGGTCATCTTGTCTCACTTAGTGGTCTCAATGTTAAACCATTGACGTGTTTTAAAAAGATAGACCATCGCAAAGTGGATGCTCCAAAAAATACATAAATTTTTTGAATCATATTAAAAAAGTTTACTGCTTCTAGTGAAGACTTCGCCATATCATTCACCACCAGATTCAAAGAATGGCTACTACATGGCACGTAAAAGGCTCTAGGATTCAAATTTTTAATTCTTGTTTGAAGTCCAACACGACAACCTTTCATGTTAGAGCCATTATCGTACCCTTGGCCTCTGATATTCTGTAAGGGTAACCCCATTTTATCCAATTGAGTCAGGAGAATATCAGTTAATTCCAAACCAGTAGACTTTTCAATAGGAATAAATCTCAAGAAACTTTCATTGATTATAACCTCTGTTTTCAAATTGTCACTACTTTGATCAATAGACACGTATCTAACTATCATTGTCATTTGTTCAGTTTTTCTACAATCGGGCGTGCAATCTAAGATAATTGAATAATATTTTGATTGATTAACTTTTTCAACAATAATACTTTTAATTTTTTCGGATATTATGCTGATTAGCTCATTCTGAATGTTTTTGATCAAATAAGTTGCTTTCTTTTCTTCCTTCATCAGAATTCTGCGCACATGTTCTTGCATAACAGGATCAAATTCCGCCAAGAGTTGAATTAATTTTAAAAAATTACCATGCTACGCTCGTACAGTTTGTCAGTTTTACCCTGAAAAGCCAAGCGACTTTCTCCCAACATTTTAATAATAGACACAATGCGTAACAAAACTGCATGCCAATGATGTATTTCAGAATTAATAAGTCTTTGAGATTCTGTGTCCAGGGTAAGAGAAGATTTCAGTCTGTGCATGAATTCAACCCATGATTTTTGAGCGACCAAGTGGTGGTTTGACGTTTCATGGGATTGAAGGACACTACTAATATGTTGCCAATTACAGTAGCCATCTTTAGTAGCTAAACTAGAAGAAGATACATTAAAAATTTTACAACAGAAACAAAAGGCAGCGTCTCTTGTAACAGAATAAACAAGCCATTTTCTTATAACATGTTCACCATTTTTCAAGCTTCTTTTATAGAGCTGTTGAGTAAATCGACGACCTTTATCGTCAAATGGAAAATTATAATCATATAAAGGGCTGGGTGGACCTGTATTTACTAGAAATACTCTTTCTGAATCTCCTAAACTATCAGGCCACGTTGCTGGATCGGACGCCACAATTTTTCCGAACTTTATTAATGTAGTATCTGGACCAACAAGATTTTCTAAAGAAGTGGTGGCCTCGCCTGAAGAATCCAAAGTTTCATCCCGGTTGATTTTGGATGATCCCGGACTCACGATGGGATGAGATGGGGCAATATTTTCAGAATCAGCTGATTCAAATGTTTGTTTTTGTATGTCGGTATTTTTAGAAGTTTCATCAGGCTCGTTTGAATGACAACTTTTTTTAAGAAAGGAATCCAATGCGCCAGCCTGTTTTTGAATCTCTGCATCTTTTTCCAACTTTCTTTTTCTATACTGGTATCCCGACAGTCGCTTCCTTCCATCAGACATTCTGCAAAAGTGCGTTAATGAAAATATATAATATTAATATATAAGTGAAAAAACGACAAAAATATCTCTGTATTTATAGAACATTCACGAAAGTGAAATGTGAATATGGAAGATAATATAGTTTTAACAATGCATAAAATATATGGCCTATTTTTCGTTAAATATTTGTTTTACTATAAACTTTTGTTCTACTTTTTAGTTCTTGGGTCATTTATAAATTTAGAAAAGTTTCTCTCAAATATCAAAGTTTCTGTCAAAAGTGGTTTGTCTTTTGAAAACGTTTAAAAGAACTATTTCCTGTATAACTAAATATCACCCACTTTACTTTCAGATAAACAGCAACAGCTGTAATACGACCATACAACTCTCGTAGTTCACGAAAAAGTTCATAGATGGCATCAGAATTATGAAACGGGAATTATACATTTTTCATTTTTACATAATTTGAAACTAGACTTCCTAAACTATGTTTAATGACTCAAAAATTCGTCTGATGCATAAATTAAATCTAAAATGTCTTTTTCAGAAAAGAAATCATTATTCATACGTTTTCTAAGTTATATACTGTAGCCCTAGGAAAATCGTAAAAGTACCACACGTAGACAGTTAACGGTAAGAAATTTATACCTTAAAAATTACTAACACAAATAATAACCGAAGTAATTAAAACTAATACTAATTACTATTGAAAATTAAATAACTTATTAGCTAATATTGTATTATAAATCGCTAAGATTACTAAGGCATCTAATCTAATAACTAAGGCAACTAATCGCATAGTTACTTAATTTGTTATAAAGACACCACCAAAAAACACCAAATTTAATACTTCCTTTTTATTGTTCATTCAACACGCACGACGCACGACTAATTAAATGAAATTCTATTTTCTCCCTTTCCAGTTTTATAAGCTCGGAAAAATTCTTATTGATTCCTGTCCGAACTCGAATCCGTACAGTACTGTAACTGTTTATAGTCCTTGCTTGAGGCAAACAAAAGACATTAAATTTCTGTAATCAGTTTGCTTCCGAGAAAACTGACAGGCATTGTTTGTTGTATTATAAGAACATTAATATCTCCTTGGCTGCAAAAGGTTTCATTAATTTAGTATTAACGCGCATTTAAGCAATTGGCTATTAATGTCTTTTACGACGACACATTTTACCTTGTAAACTGCAATGATGTATATGAGCTCAGTGTCTAAAACATAAATCACTTAATCTTTTGTTATCGCTTGTCATTCAACTCCGACCATTTCTTTGTTTTGTCTAGGTATCACAAAGCGTAAAACTGTTTATACATATTTAATTTATTATAACTTTCTTTAAATAATTTCTTTTATTGTAACTTAAACAGAAGGTTGTGATATGGTATTAGTGATGATTCAGCTCAATACAATCAGTTATCTGGAGTGTTGTTTTTCGGGCGCGCGCCGAAGTGTCACTAATTAAGAATGACAATGGTCGGACGGGGGAGATGATAAGGCCGGTCAGTTTTCTCGGAAGCAAATTGACTAGAGAAATTTAATGTCTTTTAATATAATTAAATTACCTTATTCGGTCCACCTTAGTGACACTAGCTGCTGTCGTTTAATGACGCGTTTTGGGATTAAAATCCCATCTTCAGATACACATAGTCAAAACATAAAAGTGTACCACAATTTGTGGTTTGTCATAATTTAAAATATGTAAAATCTTTTAAATAAAATATATACAAACAAAAACGTAACAATTGAATCGCTCGGAGCGCTCGCATGCATTCACGCTGTACTACGACTTCCTCACGACTGGCTATACTTATCATTCAACCGTATAGCAGTGTCAAACAGGTTATTAGAACCGAAGTTCATTTGTTCATTTAGTATGTTATTTTTGGTCATTGCTTTTTTTGTAGCTTTGTATATTTCGAATTCCTCTAGACTATCCATTAATTTACCCTTCTTGCAAGTATGCAACGCCACGAAATTGTTTTCGAAACTAGTATAACTATGATCTTTTTCTATTAAATGTTGAGCAAAACTGGAATTATTATTTTTTGTTTTTGGAATGTGCTCTAAAAATCTTGTATAAAAATCTCTGCCGGATTGGCCGATGTAGAATGCTGCACAATTATCGCATTTAATTTTGTAGACTCCTGATTTATTTTTTAAAGGAATATTTATTTTAGTTTTGAAAAAATTTTTTAAATTATTACAGGTTTTGAATGAAATAGTATATCCTTTACTTTTAAAAACAGATTTTAAAATATTTGGCATCAAACCAGTATAATTAGCTGAAATGAATTTTTTATGTTTTTTATTATGTTGGTTAATAATATTATTGTTGGTATTTTTATTTTCTAAACGTTTTTTATGTTTCATTATCATTTTATCAATTATTACTGGCCTGTAACCATTATTTAGAGCTATTTGTTTTATAATATTTAATTCTCGATCATAGTCTTCATTATTAAGCGGAACACAAAGTAATCTGTCAATAAAGCTGTTAAATGCAGCCATTTTTTGGGCTGGAGGATGAAATGACTCAGCATGTATAACCGTATCTGTGCATCTGTGCTTTCTGTATATTTTGTATGTCAGTTCATTACCGTTATTTGTTATGGTTAGATCCAGGAAATTAATATTTTTGTTATTTTCAATTTCCATAGTGAATTTTATTGTCTTATGTATTTTATTTAAAAATAACATACTAAATGATCAAATTAACTTCGGTTCTAATAACCTGTTTGACACTGCTATACGGTTGAATGATAAGTATAGCCAGTCGTGAGGAAGTCGTAGTATAGCGTGCATGCATGCGAGCGCTCCGAGCGATTCAATTGTTACGTTTTTGTTTGTATATATTTTATTTAAAAGATTTTACATATTTTAAATTATGACAAACCACAAATTGTGGTACACTTTTATGTTTTGACTATGTGTATCTGAAGATGGGATTTTAATCCCGAAACGCGTCATTAAACGACAGCAGCTAGTGTCACTAAGGTGGACCGAATAAGGTAATTTAATTATATTAACCATAAAGTGACTCGGTACGTAAAAGTGAATAGATTAATGTCTTTTGTCTGCCTCAAGTTAGCATTGCAAGGACTATAGCGTTAGTTAATTCAAAGTTTATTGTATACTTAGTATAGTGTATCAGCAAATTTAGTTTTAAATCTAACGAAGCAATATTGATATTTTGTAATTGGGCGTATGTTGATTTGAAATTGTACATAAGACAAATATAAATATTTGAGATAAAGCTCGTGTAATCAAAATTCAAATATTTCTAGAAATTTCAAAAGATTTACGTAATTGCATAATACGCTAATTTATAAATAAAATAGAGTTAATTAAAGTATAAAATAGCATGTAATATTTAAGATAGGAAAACATTAGTGTATATAAACTGCGAAGGTATGCAAGTAAAGAACCATACTGATAATAATGTTTGGAAATGTTCTAGCGGCAACGGTGACAGTTTTATAGGCCTGGTCATCCCTATAAATAGAGGACCAGGAACGACAGTCTTCAGATTAATGCGAGCCGCGACTGAAAATTGTACTTAATATTTTGTTTAATAAAATTGAGAGAAATATATACGTTCATATATTTAATTTCTTTTACGACAATAAATATAATAAGTACTCGAATCGTCATTGTCAGCTTATTGCAAGTCGACTGACGTATTTGGGTATTTTAAACCTAATAATTGTCCCAGTTGATTGACCCACTTTGGGACAATCTGCAATTTCATTTCGAGTTACTCCAGTAACGAACTCCGTGACATTTCCTATACTTATATAGGAGTGCACGTGAGAGGTTTACTCCGCGATCAAGTAAAGATTTTGAGAAGAATGTAAGTAATCTTACTGAGCTACATGTCGCTATGTAACAAGAACTCTTGTATTTTGTCCATGACGTGTTCTGATGAAGCCTGATACAGGCGAAAGCTAGCTTAGGCTCGGGTAAATAGTTTTTACGATTATTACCTAAAATACTTGTGTTCCGGTGTCGTAAAGTACAATACGGTATATAGTAGTAACAAGAACGTACATGTGTTAGTACGCGACTGGACGGAGAGTTATTTAAAGGAATAAATCAGTTTAGTTATTTCTTGCGAAGATTTAAAAATTGTCTTAGTTTTGAGGGAAGAAGGAATTTGGAAATTGAATATTTGACTATTATCAATAAGTAGGAGAAAGCGGGGTTAAAATAAAGTACGATTATCTGAAGTCATTTAATTTATATATATATATATTTTTTTTTGTCAAATATGCCGCCCCTAACAATCTGCCGCCCTGGGCAATTGCCCAGTTTGCCCATACCTGTATCGGCCCCTATGAAGCAATAAGTAGAAAGACGTAGTTTCTATGGAAATATTTCATTTCGAATATGATTTTAAATATAAATTTTAGAACATGGAAGTCATGTATAGTTCTTCATACCGATATTTGCATACAGCCCTGATTTGTAGAGTACTCAAGACCTATTGTTTTTGGTGAAGATCGGTTAAGGGGAAGGGGTAGTTTACCTGCAACGTTTTTTATCAAGGGTAATTTTCTATGGCAAACGATAACAGCCGCAAATTCAAACAGAATCAAATAATGTTTTGCATACGTCCCTGAATTGTAGAGGTCTCAAGGACTTTTGATTTTGGTGAAGATCGGTTAAGGGGAAGGGGTAGTTTACCTGCAACCTTTTACGTTTTAACAACAGTAAAGTACTTGAAAATTCATTTAAACTTTTTCAAACAACGGTAATTGTTAAAAATAAAATAATTTTGTTACCAGACTTTTCGGCAGTACCATCGACTGCCATCATCGGTGAAAATCGAGTGCGAAAACGTGAGGTGGTATACGTTTGTTTAAACTTTGTACTTTGTTTATCTGCTGTACGCAGTGCCTACTGCAATGCGACACGGGCGGATGTCGTCACGTGCTTATCAAACGCTGCCGGCGGTCAGCTTGGCCGACGGGAGACAAGTTTAGTTTAGTTTCTAACAAGTCTCCGAGCGGATCTCTCGTTAAACGTTTTCACTCCAGCCGCGGCTTCTGGACAATTCTTAAATATGTATCATACTAATTAACTTATTCAAACTAACGGCGTCCATCTTCAATGGACTACGATTTCTTTCAGAGCTAAATTATGGGCGTTATGGCCGCTTATACATCCGCACGTGTCGATCATGATCAATACACTTTAATATTTCAATAAATGCATTTCAAATATCAGTAATACAGTCCACTTCTTTTCGTACAAACAATCCAGCCTTTCCTGCGTAGCGTCTTTGGAATAACTCGAGATTCATCAAGAGCTTCCAAACCGCAACATTTTTGGTCCAACCGGGCAGGATTTCTTATTTTTGGCCCAAAAACGAAAACGTTTTTGGTCACCACGGGACGGATTTCTTATGTTTGTGTCCACAAGCGACCGCATTTCTTTGCCTGCATCATTTTTGGCCCAACCGATCTGAATTTATTCTCGCCCTACGGGCATCATTTTCGTCCTGAGCGACACCATTTTTGTGAATCACATCGCAGTCATCACGACAAGATTCGGCCAAGCAGTAGACCAGAGACGACGGGACACGGCAGGACAGCATTTGCGAGGTCATCAAAAAGGATTCCACAGCTTTAATTCATGGAGGGTTACAACATGAGGCGTCATCTGACCAGCAGAGACAGGAGGTGCAACAGCTCCTAACAGGATCGAGCAACGGGATCGAAGCCAGCTTCAGCACGAAGGGATCAACGCCCACGTGACTATGAACTTTTTACTTATATTTAACGTTCAACAATATTTCACTTTTAGCAGCTATTTCTTAACACATTTGTATAAACAAACACCATCATTACACAATACAACTTAATAAGTGGTTGGCAGTTCATTATCAGTTAAAACTTCAAAGATAAGGACATATGTTGCTATCATTTAAATTCATAATTTAATAATTTTAATTGCCAACAAAGCTTGATTAATAGAGAGAGTAAGCCTATGTTCTAAACAACGATCGCTAGCTACCGCAACGTATTCAAATTTATTAAAACTTAAGTTTATGGTTCACATGCTCTATGCTCAAATTCTTTCAAGGTATTTTTCCTTTTTTTCTTAAATTGTAATAATGGCAGATGTAAGGGCTCTAATAAAAAAACGAGGCACAATTAAAGCCTCAATATCACGCGTAAATACTTTCGCGGATAACTTCGATTTGGTAACCAGCGATCCACATGCGCTGAAAATAAAACTGCGACATTTGATGGAATTATCCACCAAATACGATGAGATTTAATCCCAAATCGAAGCCGAGGAAGCGGACGTTGCTTTAACGAGTGATAGGGTACAAACGGAAGACGATCTTTGTAATATAGAGTGTAAATTGCAACACCTGCTCGAGCAAGCTGAGCATATGAACCAGAAACCAGTAATTAATGCTGAAAGTAAACAGCTTAAAACACCCCCCATTCAATTAGAACCAATCAAATTACCACGGTTTGCGGGTAGTATTGTTGAGTGGCAACATTATTACCACATTTTTCTTGAATTAATTCACGTCAGAGCAGATCTGACGGATATACAGAAACTTCACTATTTGCACTCGTCATTATATGGCGAGGCGCTTAACGTAATAAAGTCGTTACCAATCACTCATGAGAATTACGCGGTGGCTATCGATCTGTTGAAGAATAGATATGACAGTAAGCTAATTGTTTCCGCCCACCATGTCGGGAATGTCCTGGACGTACCAGTGGTTCAACAAGAATCCCAAGTCAGCATATCTAAATTTATTGATGAAATCTCAGCCAATATAAACGCTTTAAATAATCTCAAACTGCCAGTCAACACATTCGAAATTATTGTCATACATTACTTAGCTAAAAAACTTGATAATTACACTTTCCGGTTGTGGAAAGAGAGTTTGTCGGAACATAAATTCCCTGATTTTAATAATTTTATGAATTTTCTAAATTCACAAAGAAAATGACTACAAAATCTTGATAACGCGACTACCCCAACGAGCAGGTTGAATAAAAGGGATAAGTCTCCTTATCGCAAGGCAGTTAAACAGATAAGCGCTCCTAAGGGGGCATTCCATTCTCATATCAGAAACAATTTATGTAGACTGTGTAACGGTGAACATAGAATTATCGACTGCTTACAATTCACATCGCTGTCTATCCCTGACAGAAGAAACGTTTTAATAAAAAACAAACTTTGCTTAAATTGCCTTCGTCCGGGACACGAAAGCTCAAAATGTCCTTCAAAATTTTCTTGCAAAAAATGTTCTAGGCGTCACCACACCACAATTCATGTCCCCAACAGAGACGGAGCTTCCATTAATAACCAATGCTCACTGAAGTCACAGACCAATAAATCGGTATTGTTATCCACCGCCGTATGTATGACCGCTAATAAGGCCGGTAGGAAATTTCCCGTTAGGATTTTACTGGATTCCGGTTCTCAAGCGAACTTTTGCACAATGGATTTCGCCCGCAGAATGGGCCTCCAATTGGTTAAATCACAACTACCCATCACGGGTATAAACAACTCGCTTTCCCAGGCTGACTTTAGTACAAAGGTAAGGCTACATTCTCGCTATAAACCCTTCACGTTAAATGTACATTGTGCCGTACTACCCAGTATAACAAATAATTTGCCGGCGGAGTCGTTCGATCTTGCCTCTTTGAATTTACCCAAGCACATATTCTTGGCGGTCCTCACCTATATTGCTCGGCGCTCAATACTTTTTCCAACTAATTGAACCTGTTAAATTTACGCGCGGACCGCACTTTCCTATAATTCAGGAGAGTAAGTTAGGATTTATTTTGGCCGGTGACTTACCCTTCAACGTCGATATAACTAAAACAGTTTCGTCCTTTATGGTCTGTAAGGATGATAGTCAGATTTCCTCGCAACTAAAAGAATTTTGGAAGTTGGAGGAGATCTCTAGTCGCGAACCCTGCTATGAGGACTCGCCGTGTGAAAAAAATTTTGTGGAAACCACTAGCCGCAACCGCGATGGGAGATTCGTGGTATCCCTGCCCCGCAGGTCTGATAAATGTCATTTGGGAGATTCTCTCCGCGGAGCTATCCGCAGGTTCCAATCGTTAGAGTTCAAGTTCAAGCAGAACCCTATCCTTTATAAGGATTATAGCGAGTTCATTAGTGACTACTTGAAACTTGGTCACATGTCGCCACTTAATGATTACGATTTGTCGATTGACAACACAGATATTTTTTATCTGCCCCATCACGCAGTCTTCAAGGACTCCAGCCTAACCACTAAATTGCGCGTGGTATTTGACGCCTCCGCTAAAACCACAAATAATCTGTCCCTCAACGATACTCTAATGGTCGGTCCTACGATCCAGCAGGATCTGTTTTCGATAATGGTTCGGTTCCGTACCCACCGATACGTACTTATTGCGGACATAGAAAAGATGTAGCGCCAGATCATGGTTGACCCAAAGGATTCAAACCTGCAACGCATCGTTTGGCGTGATGCGCCGCATAAGGAATTGCGACATTACGCTTTAAGGACGGTTACGTATGGCACTGCTAGTGCCTTCTTCCTTGCTACACGTTGTCTGGCTCAGATAGCCTACGAAAATAAATCCGACTACCCTACAGCTTCTAGGGCCATAGCCAATGATTTTTACGTAGATGATCTTATAACGGGTTCGGATGATCCGAACGTCTTAGCTGAAATGAAATGCGAGATCGTGAAGTTGTTAAGTAGGTATGGTTTCGCGTTACATAAGTGGTTCTCTAACCACCATAAGATTATGACCCTTCGCGCCCAAGTATCCCATGACTTCAGCAAAGGTCAAAACGTGCGTACATTGGGAATCCAATGGAACGTTGAAAGGGATAATTTTTTATACACCGTTAGGGGTGATGATAATTTGACCGTGATCAACAAAAGAAGCGTGTTGTCGGTCATCGCTGGGATTTATGATCCACTGGGTCTCATCGCACCCATCACATTTTACTGCAAGCATTTCGTGCAACAGTTGTGGTTGGCGGGCACAGATTGGGACGAACCCCTATCTGGGTCATTAGCCAATCAGTGGTTGGAACTATACTCCCAATTAGTTTCCGACACTCATTTTAAGATTACGAGGTCGGTTAAGAGTTCGAACAATTACCCGATTAGTTCATTACAGCTTCACGGATTCGCCGACGCTTCGGCTAAAGGTTACGCGTGTTGCATTTATGTGCGGGCGGTCTATTTGAACGGCGCCATATCGTCAAACTTGTTGTGTGCTAAATCTAGGGTCGCTCCGCTGAAACAGATAACGCTACCACGTCTTGAACTTTGTGCTTGTTTATTGCTGTCGCAATTAACGTCCAAGGTTTTAAACGCCATCAACTACAATTTTGACGGACTATATCTCTATTCGGACTCGATGATAGCGTTGCATTGGATACATCAACAATCTTCCCGCTGGAAGGTATTTGTGGCCAACCGTGTCGCAGAAATACAGCGTCTTGTTAGCAGCAGGGGAACTTGGCATCATGTAGTATCAAATGACAACCCTGCCGACATTTTATCGCGCGGTTGCCTCCCTCGTAGTTTCCACTGTCATACGCAATGGTGGCATGGTCCGTCCTGGTTGGCGCATGAGTCAGCATCATGGCCAGTCAGCGCTTTCGACATTAATACTCCCTGTACTTATCCCGACCTTGAGCAGGAACGTCGCAAGCAGGTTCAAACCTCACTAATTGTCGTGTCCTCAACACATAGTTATGTTGAAAATTATTCATCCCTTACTAGGCTCATTCGCGTCTTCGCATATTGCCGCAGATTTTTTCGCAATTCTAGGCTCCCGGTTGTTGACAGAGACACGTCCTTTTTGTCTGCTCAAGAATTGTCTGACACACTCTTGATTTTTGTCCGGCAATCTCAGCAGTTGCATTTCGGCGTAGAAGTTAAGGAACTTGAGGCACACCGGTGCCTTCCTCGCAGTAGTAAAATTCTTGCTCTCAACCCCTTCCTGGATGAATCAGGCACTTTAAGAGTGGGTGGACGCTTGCAATTCTCCCCACTTAACTACGCGAGTAAACATCAAATAATTTTGCACCCGCACTCTCATCTCACGAGATTAATAATTGAGTATGAACATATCCGTTTGTTGCACGCTGGGGTGCAATTAGGCGAAAATATTGGATCATACACGACAAATCCTATATCCGCTCAGTGATACGTAAGTGTGTCACTTGTTTTCGTTTCCGGGCTAGAGGCGCGAATCAACTATTAGGTCAGTTACCCCCTTCTAGGGTCACGCCTTCTAGACCATTTTCACAGTCGGCCGTGGACTACGCCGGTCCTGTATTTTTGCGCCATGGCGGGCAGCGCTCTAAGTCCACGACCAAGGCATACATCGCGTTATTCATATGCGTGTGTGTGTGTGTGTGTGTGTGTGTGTTCGTGTGTGTGTGTGTGTGTCCTAGGGATTATCTGCACCAGCTGCAGCAGCGCAACAAATGGCGCACCCCGTTAAGGAATTTGAATGTCGGACAGCTTGTCCTCATTTTGGATGATAATTCCCCCCCACTAGAGTGGAAGCGTGGGGTAATTACCAATGTTTTTCCGGGTCAAGATTATTTAGTGCGCGTCGCAGAAGTTCGCACCGCGCTAGGTATCTTACGCCGACCCATCCACAAATTATGCCCCCTTCCGGTGGCAACAAACTAGTCGTATGCGTGCCATACGAGACATACTAGGATTGTGAACTTGTCACATTGCCTGGACTACGCCCGGGACATTCCCCGGGCGAGCATACAAGTCAATTGTATCATAAACATTGTAAGTATTGTTTAAGTGCCGATAGCTATTACTGCAATAGTGACTGTGTTTCATATGTACTATTAATTATTTATGGATGTTGTGTATTGTCATATGTTTATATAATCCAAGTTTCGAGAACTACAAGTGTTACTTATGGTATCAATTATTCTATGTATGTATTGTATTTGCTAATGGACATTATGATAACATTATGTACGTATACATTATTATGTTTTTATTATTTCTATTACTATATATGAAGCAGTGTTCAAGATGGTTTCTCTTATATAATTTAAAGTTTTCACTTACGTTTGTCAAGGTTTAAATATATGTATTTCTTATCCATAGGTTATGCTTCAAGAGAGATCATGTTTAGTTATGCAAGGACTCGTTTTTATCATGATTTTTTATTTGTACCTTTTCTAGCATAGAAATTGTTTTGTTTTGACTTTGCGCTTTTCTGTTAGCTTAATGAATTTTGTTTTCTACAGACTTTATGTTAGAAGTGAGTTACTTTAATCCAAGAGTCAATTTAATGTATAAGCCTTTTAAGTGTATTATGTATTGTTTATATATATAACATTGATAATATTTTGTAATATACTGTTCCCAATTAATGTTTAATGTACAAAATCGTCCCGATTTTGGCGGGCAGTATGTTTAAACTTTGTACTTTATCTGCTGTACGCAGTGCCTACTGCAATGCGACACGGGCGGATGTCGTCACGTGCTTATCAAACGCTGCCGGCGGTCAGCTTGGCCGACGGGAGACAAGTTTAGTTTAGTTTCTAACAAGGCTCCGAGCGGATCTCTCGTTAAACATTTTCACTCCAGCCGCGGCTTCTGGACAATTCTTAAATATGTATCATACTAATTAACTTATTCAAACTAACGGCGTCCATCTTCAATAGACTACGATTTCTTTCAGAGCTAAATTATGGGCGTTATGGCCGCTTATACATCCGCACGTGTCGATCATGATCAATACACGTTAATATTTCAATAAATGCATTTCAAATATCAGTAATACAGTCCACTTCTTTTCGTACAAACAATCCAGCCTTTCCTGCATAGCGTCTTTGGAATAACTCGAGATTCATCAAGAGTTTCCAAACCGCAACAACGTTAGTGACCACAGTACTGTGGTTAATGCTGAAGCAATAAGTAGAAAGACGTAGTTTCTATGGAGATATATTTCATTTCGAATATGATTTTAAATATAAATCTTAGAACATGGAAGTCATGTATGGTTCTCCATACCGATATTTTATTTATGGATTGTAAAATTAACATTTACACTAACCTGAATGTATACATGGTAGCATTTAAGTAGACGCAGAAACTACAATTTTTGAACACTACGCTCCGAATGTGGCGACAATTTCAACTCGGACACTTTTGAAGTCGAGTTTTTACGTTTTACATTACACGGTGTAACATGTGAACAGAAATTATATCAACTTTGAGTGTTTCGATGTTTCATGGGTGTGGATCATTATACACCTTAGCCTACTCTCAAAATATCCCCAGTAGAATAAATAGCACGCTGACAATCTCGCTAACTCGTTAAACTGCGTCCATTGATCGCCTAGCCCTATGGCTGATTTGGTGTTTTTAAATAAGCATTTCTAGACGGTTATTTATATGTGTACTACGTTATCGGCAACAAAGAAGTAATTTGTTGTTAAAATTCCTTCCCGGGCTGTTTGGCCGTAGTCCAATGTTTTCTGCAAAACCAGACGTTTCAGCAGTGCTTTCGACTTCCATTATCAGTGAAAATCGAGTGCGATAACGTGAGGTGACGTTAATGACCACAGTACTGTGGTTAAGGCTGAAGCAGTAAGTAGAAAGAAGTAGTTTCTATAGAAATATTTCATTTCGAAAATGATTTTAAATATAAATCTTAGACAATGGAAGTCATGTATGGTTCTCCATACCGATATTTTTCTATGGCAAACGATAAGAGCCGCAAATTCAAACAAAATCAAATACGTTTATCCATACAGCCCTGATTTGTAGAGTACTCAAGACCTATTGTTTTTGGTGAAGATCGGTTAAGGGAAAGGGGTAGTTTACTTGCAACGTTTTATGTTTTAAAAGGGTATTTTCTATGGCAAACGATAAGAGTCGCAAATTCAAACAGAATCTAATACGTTTTTGCATACAGCCCTGTTTTGTTGAGTACTAAAGACCTATTGTTTTTGGTGAAGATCGGTTAAGGGAAAGGGGTAGTTTACCTGACACGTTTTTTGTTTTATCAAGGGTATTTTATATGGCAAACGATAACAGCCGCAATTTCAAACAGAATCATATAATATTTTGCATACAGCCCTGAAATGTAGAGTTCTCAAGACCTGTTGGTTTTGGTGAAGATCGGTTAAGGGAATAGGGTTGTTTACCAGCAACATTTTATGTTTTATCAAGGGTAATTTCTTTTTGGCGAACGATAACTGCCGTACATTAAAACAGAATCAACTACTCTTCTGCATACCTTTTTTTGAATTATACAGAACTCAAGGTCTGTTGATTTTGTTGAAAATTGGTTAAGGGGAAGGGGTAGTTTATCTGCAACATTTTATGTTTATAACAAGGGTATTTTTTCTATGACGAACGATAACTGCCGTAAATTCAAAGAGAATCAACTAATGTTTTGCATACAGCCCTGAATTGTAGAGTTCTCAAGAACTATTGTTTTTGGTGAAGATCGGTTAATGGAATAGGGTAGTTTACCAGCAACGTTTTATGTTTTATCAAGGGTGTTTTCTATGGCAAACGATAACAGCCGCAAATTCAAACAGAATCAAATAATTGTTTGCATACAGGCCTGAATTGTAGAGTACCTAAGACCTGTCGTTTTTGGTGAAGATCGGTTAAGGGAAAGGGGTAGTTTACCAGCAACATTTTATGTTTTAACAAGGGTAATTTTTTATATGACGAACGATAACTGCCGTAAATTCAAACAGAATCAACTAGGTTTATGTATACCTTTTTGAACTAAAGAGAACTCAAAGTCTGTTGATTTTGTTGAAGATCGGTTAAGGGAAGGGGTAGTTTATCAGCAACGTTTTATGTTTTAAAAAGTGCAATTTTTTTATGACGAACGATAACTGCCGAAAATTCAATGAGCATCAAATAATTTTTTGCACCCCCTGAGTTGCAGAGAGCTCAAGGTCTATTGATTTTGGTGAAGATCGGTTAAGGGAAAGGGGTAGTTTACCTGCAACATTTTATGTTGTAACAAGAGAAATGTTTCCATGACGAACGATAACTGCCGCACATTCAAACAGAATCAAATATTTTTTTGCATGCTTCGTTGAATTGTAGAGGACGGAAGGTCTGTTGATTTTGGAGAAGATCGGTTAAGAGAAAGGGGTAGTTTACCTGAAACATTTTATAATTTAACAAGAGTAAAGTACTTAATTTTTATAAATAAAGTATCCTGATAAGAAGCTCATAGTAATCCACTGTAGAACCGTAGATAAAATATCTATACATGAAGAAGTTAGGTGAACGGGGTGGGGGTAATTTTCTATTATTAAAAATTATAGTTGCAGGTGGAGGGGAGAATTTTTTATATGTGTACTACGTTATCGGCAACAAAGAAGTAGTTTTTGTTAAAATTGCTTCCCGGGCTCTTTAGCTGTAGTAGTCCAATGTTTTCTGCAAAACCAGACTTTTCGGCAGTGCCATCGACTGCCATCATGGGTGAAAATCGAGTGCGAAAACGTGAGGTGGTATTCGTTAGTGACCACAGTACTGTGGTTAATGCTGAAGCAATAAGTAGAAAGACGTAGTTTCTATGGAAATATTTCATTTCGAATATGATTTTAAATATAAATCTTAGAACATGGAAGTCATGTATGGTTCTCCATACCGATATTTTTCTATGGCAAACGATAACAGCCGCAAATTCAAACAGAATCAAATTATGTTTTCCATACAGACCTGTATTGTAGAGTTCTCAATACCTATTGGTGTTGGTGAAGATCGGTTAAGGGAAAGGGGTAGTTTACCTGCAACATTTTATGTTTTAACAAGGGTAAATTTTTATATGACGAACGATAACTGCTGTAAATTCAAACAGAATCAACTACCTTTTTGAACTAAAGAGAACTCAAGGTCTGTTGATTTTGTTGAAGATCAGTTAAATGAAAGGGGTATTTTACCTGCAACATTTTATGTTGTAACAAGAGAAATGTTTCCATGACGAACGATAACTGCCGCACATTCAAACAGAATCAAATATTTTTTTGCATGCATCCCTGAATTGTAGAGGACTGAAGGTCTATTGTTTTGGAGAAGATCGGTTAAGAGAAAGGGGTAGTTTACCTGAAACATTTTATGATTTAACAAGAGTAAAGTACTTAATTTTTATAAATAAAGTATCCTGATAAGAAGCTCATAATAATCCACTGTAGAAACGTAGATGATAAATGAAGAGGTTAGGTGAACGGGGTAGGGGTAATTTTCTATTATTAAAAATTATAGTTGATGGTGGAGGGGAGAATTTTTTATATGTGTACTACGTTATCGGCAACAAAGAAGTAGTTTTTTGTTAAAATTGCTTCCCGGGCTGTTTAGCCGAAGTCCACTGTTTTCTGCAAAACCAGACTTTTCGGCAGAGCCATCGACTGCCATCATCAGTGAAAATCGAGTGCGAAAACGTGAGGTGATATACGTTAGTGACCACAGTACTATGGTTTAAGGCTGAAGCAATAAGTAGAAAGACGTAGTTTCTATGGAAAAATTCATTTCGAATATGGTTTTAAATATAAATCTTAGAACATGGAAGTCATGTATGGTTCTCCATACCGATATTTTCATTTTAGTGTAAATCATGTATGAGTGAAAATATATCGTTCGTGGCAGGCAAGCATATCTCAATTATGTAATGTTTATGTTTCCATTTTATTATTGTGATTACTGCAATAAAAAGGCAGGGAAGACACACACACACACACACACACACACACACACACACAAAATTCGCGTTATTTCTGGCCTCACTCATGTTTATTTTCTTACATTTGCACACTTTTTAAATGGAAAGTGCCGAAACCCACACCAACATAACGCATGCAAGCCGAAAAAGTGTCCAGCGTGGATAGCGATTTGCTTCCTGTGGATCGCTGGGCAGTGTAACTGCACGTGTTTACAGAGGAACGATTCATAGACAGACTTTTCGTCTTTAGGGAATGAACCCTCTGCAAGATGCTGAGGATCCATGAGTGACTTCGGAGTGCTCCTTCTTTTCCGCGTGTTTGTTCTGTGAAACGTACACTGTAGATTTGCAGCTTTACTCTAAGCAACACTCAGTAGGAAATGTTGAAAATTTTTGTCCACGGTGTACCCTCATACACACTAAACCTGCTCTGATGTTTTAATTACGGCATCATAATATTCAAAATTTGGAAACTTGAGCACTACTTAATGGAGATCAATCATTAACTTATACAAGCCATTAATTTTATGCATATTTTTTATATATATGTGTACTACGTTATCGGCAACAAAGAAATAGTTTTTGTTAAAATTCCTTCACGGGATGTTTGGCCGTAGGCCAATGTTTTCTACAAAACCAGACGTTTCGGCAATGCCATCGACTTCCATCATTGTGAAAATCGAGTGCGATAACGTGAGGTGGAATACGTTAGTGACCACAGTACTGTGGTTAAGGCTGAAGCAGTAAGTAGAAAGAAGTAGTTTCTATGGTAATATTTCATTTCGAAAATGATTTTAAATATAAATCTTAGAATATGGAAGTCATGTATAGTTCTCCATACCGATATTTTACAATACTTTCAAATTTTTAGATCCCAACATTTTATGACATTTTACTTAACAAAATGGTATTTGTTATGTTACTTAAAATATGTTAACATTAAGCTAAAGTATGATACCTACACACCTGAATGTAGCCATTTCTTATTTGCAGATAATCTTCTAATTTTATTATTATAAACATCCACCAAAATCAGTAAATTTTTTTATTTTTATAAATAAGGCCTTTTCGAAATTATTATAATTTCATCATCAGTTTACACTATAAAATGTTGTTATTTGTGTTCATTATATTTCACTTCACTTCATATTGAATCTTCCACTGCCATCATTATTTGGTGAAACCAAGCAAGTCATATATTGAAATAGTTGATCATTTTCGAATATAGTCTGCTGATTCATCAATTTGTTATATTTTTTATGTAGGTATATATATAATTTTTCTAACTGTATAATGTCATTTTTATTATTATTTACTTCTACTATTTCCATATTTTTTTTATATCTATTATACTATGATTCATATCAATAAGGTGGTCTGCTATATTAGAGATTCCCATTTTATTATTATTTAAGGCTCTGATATGTTCCATAAATCTCTGTTTGAAATTTCTATATGTTCTACCGATGTATATATAGTCACAATCATTACACTTTATTTTGTATATTCCACTTAATTTGTATATATCATAGTCTTTTCTATTTATTATTATGTTGTATATACTTTTATTTGGTTTGTATGCATGTTTATATTTGTGTTTATCCAATTTTGTATTCTTTATAATGTATTGGAGATCTCGATATGTGTATTTGTAAGTTAGGTATCATAAATATGCACAATGTGTTATTATGGAACAGATATGTGGATGATATATTGGTCATATATAATCCTAGCATAAAAAATGAACATTTAATAATACTAAATAAATTAAATACATACAATGATAATGTGAAGTTTACATTTGAAGAAGAAGTTAATAGAAAAATCAATTTTTTGGACATTGACATTCAAATTGGAAATGATAACGAAATAATTACTAATGTATATAGAAAGGAAACAAATAATAATACAACAATACACAAGAATTCATCACATCCTTGGATACACAAGATAAATGCATATAATAATATGATTAATAGAGCATATAAATACATAAATAACGAAGAGAAATTATATCAAGAACTGAACATCATAAAAGAAATAGCAATAGAAAATGGATATGACAGTAAATTTATAAACAAATTAAATAAAAAGTACAAGGAAAAAACAATATTAAACAACAGAACAACATTAAGCAGTATAAATACAGGCAGAAAAGTAGAAAATATAACATACCTAACTTACAAATACACATATCGAGATCTCCAATACATTATAAAGAATACAAAATTGAATAAACATAAATATAAATATGCATACAAACCAAATAAAAGTATATACAACATAATAATAAATAGAAAAGACTATGATATATACAAATTAAGTGGAATATACAAAATAAAGTGTAATGATTGTGACTACATATACATCGGTAGAACATATAGAAATTTCAAACAGAGATTTATGGAACATATCAGAGCCTTAAATAATAATAAAATGGGAATCTAATATAGCAGACAACCTTATTGATATGAATCATAGTATAATAGATATAAACAACAATATGGAAATAGTAGAAGTAAATAATAATAAAAATGACATTATACAGTTAGAAAAATTATATATATACCTACATAAAAAATATAACAAATTGATGAATCAGCAGACTATATTCGAAAATGATCAACTATTTCAATATATGACTTGCTTGGTTTCACCAAATAATGATGGCAGTGGAAGATTCAATATGAAGTGAAGTGAAATATAATGAACACAAATAACAACATTTTATAGTGTAAACTGATGATGAAATTATAATAATTTCGAAAAGGCCTTATTTATAAAAATAAAAAAATTTACTGATTTTGGTGGATGTTTATAATAATAAAATTAGAAGATTATCTGCAAATAAGAAATGGCTACATTCAGGTGTGTAGGTATCATACTTTAGCTTAATGTTAACATATTTTAAGTAACATAACAAATACCATTTTGTTAAGTAAAATGTCATAAAATGTTGGGATCTAAAAATTTGAAAGTATTGTAAAATATCGGTATGGAGAACTATACATGACTTCCATATTCTAAGATTTATATTTAAAATCATTTTCGAAATGAAATATTACCATAGAAACTACTTCTTTCTACTTACTGCTTCAGCCTTAACCACAGTACTGTGGTCACTAACGTATTCCACCTCACGTTATCGCACTCGATTTTCACAATGATGGAAGTCGATGGCATTGCCGAAACGTCTGGTTTTGTAGAAAACATTGGCCTACGGCCAAACATCCCGTGAAGGAATTTTAACAAAAACTATTTCTTTGTTGCCGATAACGTAGTACACATATATATAAAAAATATGCATAAAATTAATGGCTTGTATAAGTTAATGATTGATCTCCATTAAGTAGTGCTCAAGTTTCCAAATTTTGAATATTATGATGCCGTAATTAAAACATCAGAGCAGGTTTAGTGTGTATGAGGGTACACCGTGGACAAAAATTTTCAACATTTCCTACTGAGTGTTGCTTAGAGTAAAGCTGCAAATCTACAGTGTACGTTTCACAGAACAAACACGCGGAAAAGAAGGAGCACTCCGAAGTCACTCATGGATCCTCAGCATCTTGCAGAGGGTTCATTCCCTAAAGACGAAAAGTCTGTCTATGAATCGTTCCTCTGTAAACACGTGCAGTTACACTGCCCAGCGATCCACAGGAAGCAAATCGCTATCCACGCTGGACACTTTTTCGGCTTGCATGCGTTATGTTGGTGTGGGTTTCGGCACTTTCCATTTAAAAAGTGTGCAAATGTAAGAAAATAAACATGAGTGAGGCCAGAAATAACGCGAATTTTGTGTGTGTGTGTGTGTGTGTGTGTGTGTGTGTGTGTCTTCCCTGCCTTTTTATTGCAGTAATCACAATAATAAAATGGAAACATAAACATTACATAATTGAGATATGCTTGCCTGCCACGAACGATATATTTTCACTCATACATGATTTACACTAAAATGAAAATATCGGTATGGAGAACCATACATGACTTCCATGTTCTAAGATTTATATTTAAAACCATATTCGAAATGAATTTTTCCATAGAAACTACGTCTTTCTACTTATTGCTTCAGCCTTAAACCATAGTACTGTGGTCACTAACGTATATCACCTCACGTTTTCGCACTCGATTTTCACTGATGATGGCAGTCGATGGCTCTGCCGAAAAGTCTGGTTTTGCAGAAAACAGTGGACTTCGGCTAAACAGCCCGGGAAGCAATTTTAACAAAAAACTACTTCTTTGTTGCCGATAACGTAGTACACATATAAAAAATTCTCCCCTCCACCATCAACTATAATTTTTAATAATAGAAAATTACCCCTACCCCGTTCACCTAACCTCTTCATTTATCATCTACGTTTCTACAGTGGATTATTATGAGCTTCTTATCAGGATACTTTATTTATAAAAATTAAGTACTTTACTCTTGTTAAATCATAAAATGTTTCAGGTAAACTACCCCTTTCTCTTAACCGATCTTCTCCAAAACAATAGACCTTCAGTCCTCTACAATTCAGGGATGCATGCAAAAAAATATTTGATTCTGTTTGAATGTGCGGCAGTTATCGTTCGTCATGGAAACATTTCTCTTGTTACAACATAAAATGTTGCAGGTAAAATACCCCTTTCATTTAACTAATCTTCAACAAAATCAACAGACCTTGAGTTCTCTTTAGTTCAAAAAGGTAGTTGATTCTGTTTGAATTTACAGCAGTTATCGTTCGTCATATAAAAATTTACCCTTGTTAAAACATAAAATGTTGCAGGTAAACTACCCCTTTCCCTTAACCGATCTTCACCAACACCAATAGGTATTGAGAACTCTACAATACAGGTCTGTATGGAAAACATAATTTGATTCTGTTTGAATTTGCGGCTGTTATCGTTTGCCATAGAAAAATATCGGTATGGAGAACCATACATGACTTCCATGTTCTAAGATTTATATTTAAAATCATATTCGAAATGAAATATTTCCATAGAAACTACGTCTTTCTACTTATTGCTTCAGCATTAACCACAGTACTGTGGTCACTAACGAATACCACCTCACGTTTTCGCACTCGATTTTCACCCATGATGGCAGTCGATGGCACTGCCGAAAAGTCTGGTTTTGCAGAAAACATTGGACTACTACAGCTAAAGAGCCCGGGAAGCAATTTTAACAAAAACTACTTCTTTGTTGCCGATAACGTAGTACACATATAAAAAATTCTCCCCTCCACCTGCAACTATAATTTTTAATAATAGAAAATTACCCCCACCCCGTTCACCTAACTTCTTCATGTATAGATATTTTATCTACGGTTCTACAGTGGATTACTATGAGCTTCTTATCAGGATACTTTATTTATAAAAATTAAGTACTTTACTCTTGTTAAATTATAAAATGTTTCAGGTAAACTACCCCTTTCTCTTAACCGATCTTCTCCAAAATCAACAGACCTTCCGTCCTCTACAATTCAACGAAGCATGCAAAAAAATATTTGATTCTGTTTGAATGTGCGGCAGTTATCGTTCGTCATGGAAACATTTCTCTTGTTACAACATAAAATGTTGCAGGTAAACTACCCCTTTCCCTTAACCGATCTTCACCAAAATCAATAGACCTTGAGCTCTCTGCAACTCAGGGGGTGCAAAAAATTATTTGATGCTCATTGAATTTTCGGCAGTTATCGTTCGTCATAAAAAAATTGCACTTTTTAAAACATAAAACGTTGCTGATAAACTACCCCTTCCCTTAACCGATCTTCAACAAAATCAACAGACTTTGAGTTCTCTTTAGTTCAAAAAGGTATACATAAACCTAGTTGATTCTGTTTGAATTTACGGCAGTTATCGTTCGTCATATAAAAAATTACCCTTGTTAAAACATAAAATGTTGCTGGTAAACTACCCCTTTCCCTTAACCGATCTTCACCAAAAACGACAGGTCTTAGGTACTCTACAATTCAGGCCTGTATGCAAACAATTATTTGATTCTGTTTGAATTTGCGGCTGTTATCGTTTGCCATAGAAAACACCCTTGATAAAACATAAAACGTTGCTGGTAAACTACCCTATTCCATTAACCGATCTTCACCAAAAACAATAGTTCTTGAGAACTCTACAATTCAGGGCTGTATGCAAAACATTAGTTGATTCTCTTTGAATTTACGGCAGTTATCGTTCGTCATAGAAAAAATACCCTTGTTATAAACATAAAATGTTGCAGATAAACTACCCCTTCCCCTTAACCAATTTTCAACAAAATCAACAGACCTTGAGTTCTGTATAATTCAAAAAAAGGTATGCAGAAGAGTAGTTGATTCTGTTTTAATGTACGGCAGTTATCGTTCGCCAAAAAGAAATTACCCTTGATAAAACATAAAATGTTGCTGGTAAACAACCCTATTCCCTTAACCGATCTTCACCAAAACCAACAGGTCTTGAGAACTCTACATTTCAGGGCTGTATGCAAAATATTATATGATTCTGTTTGAAATTGCGGCTGTTATCGTTTGCCATATAAAATACCCTTGATAAAACAAAAAACGTGTCAGGTAAACTACCCCTTTCCCTTAACCGATCTTCACCAAAAACAATAGGTCTTTAGTACTCAACAAAACAGGGCTGTATGCAAAAACGTATTAGATTCTGTTTGAATTTGCGACTCTTATCGTTTGCCATAGAAAATACCCTTTTAAAACATAAAACGTTGCAAGTAAACTACCCCTTTCCCTTAACCGATCTTCACCAAAAACAATAGGTCTTGAGTACTCTACAAATCAGGGCTGTATGGATAAACGTATTTGATTTTGTTTGAATTTGCGGCTCTTATCGTTTGCCATAGAAAAATATCGGTATGGAGAACCATACATGACTTCCATTGTCTAAGATTTATATTTAAAATCATTTTCGAAATGAAATATTTCTATAGAAACTACTTCTTTCTACTTACTGCTTCAGCCTTAACCACAGTACTGTGGTCATTAACGTCACCTCACGTTATCGCACTCGATTTTCACTGATAATGGAAGTCGAAAGCACTGCTGAAACGTCTGGTTTTGCAGAAAACATTGGACTACGGCCAAACAGCCCGGGAAGGAATTTTAACAACAAATTACTTCTTTGTTGCCGATAACGTAGTACACATATAAATAACCGTCTAGAAATGCTTATTTAAAAACACCAAATCAGCCATAGGGCTAGGCGATCAATGGACGCAGTTTAACGAGTTAGCGAGATTGTCAGCGTGCTATTTATTCTACTGGGGATATTTTGAGAGTAGGCTAAGGTGTATAATGATCCACACCCATGAAACATCGAAACACTCAAAGTTGATATAATTTCTGTTCACATGTTACACCGTGTAATGTAAAACGTAAAAACTCGACTTCAAAAGTGTCCGAGTTGAAATTGTCGCCACATTCGGAGCGTAGTGTTCAAAAATTGTAGTTTCTGCGTCTACTTAAATGCTACCATGTATACATTCAGGTTAGTGTAAATGTTAATTTTACAATCCATAAATAAAATATCGGTATGGAGAACCATACATGACTTCCATGTTCTAAGATTTATATTTAAAATCATATTCGAAATGAAATATATCTCCATAGAAACTACGTCTTTCTACTTATTGCTTCAGCATTAACCACAGTACTGTGGTCACTAACGTTGTTGCGGTTTGGAAACTCTTGATGAATCTCGAGTTATTCCAAAGACGCTATGCAGGAAAGGCTGGATTGTTTGTACGAAAAGAAGTGGACTGTATTACTGATATTTGAAATGCATTTATTGAAATATTAACGTGTATTGATCATGATCGACACGTGCGGATGTATAAGCGGCCATAACGCCCATAATTTAGCTCTGAAAGAAATCGTAGTCTATTGAAGATGGACGCCGTTAGTTTGAATAAGTTAATTAGTATGATACATATTTAAGAATTGTCCAGAAGCCGCGGCTGGAGTGAAAATGTTTAACGAGAGATCCGCTCGGAGCCTTGTTAGAAACTAAACTAAACTTGTCTCCCGTCGGCCAAGCTGACCGCCGGCAGCGTTTGATAAGCACGTGACGACATCCGCCCGTGTCGCATTGCAGTAGGCACTGCGTACAGCAGATAAAGTACAAAGTTTAAACATACTGCCCGCCAAAATCGGGACGATTTTGTACATTAAACATTAATTGGGAACAGTATATTACAAAATATTATCAATGTTATATATATAAACAATACATAATACACTTAAAAGGCTTATACATTAAATTGACTCTTGGATTAAAGTAACTCACTTCTAACATAAAGTCTGTAGAAAACAAAATTCATTAAGCTAACAGAAAAGCGCAAAGTCAAAACAAAACAATTTCTATGCTAGAAAAGGTACAAATAAAAAATCATGATAAAAACGAGTCCTTGCATAACTAAACATGATCTCTCTTGAAGCATAACCTATGGATAAGAAATACATATATTTAAACCTTGACAAACGTAAGTGAAAACTTTAAATTATATAAGAGAAACCATCTTGAACACTGCTTCATATATAGTAATAGAAATAATAAAAACATAATAATGTATACGTACATAATGTTATCATAATGTCCATTAGCAAATACAATACATACATAGAATAATTGATACCATAAGTAACACTTGTAGTTCTCGAAACTTGGATTATATAAACATATGACAATACACAACATCCATAAATAATTAATAGTACATATGAAACACAGTCACTATTGCAGTAATAGCTATCGGCACTTAAACAATACTTACAATGTTTATGATACAATTGACTTGTATGCTCGCCCGGGGAATGTCCCGGGCGTAGTCCAGGCAATGTGACAAGTTCACAATCCTAGTATGTCTCGTATGGCACGCATACGACTAGTTTGTTGCCACCGGAAGGGGGCATAATTTGTGGATGGGTCGGCGTAAGATACCTAGCGCGGTGCGAACTTCTGCGACGCGCACTAAATAATCTTGACCCGGAAAAACATTGGTAATTACCCCACGCTTCCACTCTAGTGGGGGGGAATTATCATCCAAAATGAGGACAAGCTGTCCGACATTCAAATTCCTTAACGGGGTGCGCCATTTGTTGCGCTGCTGCAGCTGGTGCAGATAATCCCTAGGACACACACACACACACACGAACACACACACACACACACACACACACGCATATGAATAACGCGATGTATGCCTTGGTCGTGGACTTAGAGCGCTGCCCGCCATGGCGCAAAAATACAGGACCGGCGTAGTCCACGGCCGACTGTGAAAATGGTCTAGAAGGCGTGACCCTAGAAGGGGGTAACTGACCTAATAGTTGATTCGCGCCTCTAGCCCGGAAACGAAAACAAGTGACACACTTACGTATCACTGAGCGGATATAGGATTTGTCGTGTATGATCCAATATTTTCGCCTAATTGCACCCCAGCGTGCAACAAACGGATATGTTCATACTCAATTATTAATCTCGTGAGATGAGAGTGCGGGTGCAAAATTATTTGATGTTTACTCGCGTAGTTAAGTGGGGAGAATTGCAAGCGTCCACCCACTCTTAAAGTGCCTGATTCATCCAGGAAGGGGTTGAGAGCAAGAATTTTACTACTGCGAGGAAGGCACCGGTGTGCCTCAAGTTCCTTAACTTCTACGCCGAAATGCAACTGCTGAGATTGCCGGACAAAAATCAAGAGTGTGTCAGACAATTCTTGAGCAGACAAAAAGGACGTGTCTCTGTCAACAACCGGGAGCCTAGAATTGCGAAAAAATCTGCGGCAATATGCGAAGACGCGAATGAGCCTAGTAAGGGATGAATAATTTTCAACATAACTATGTGTTGAGGACACGACAATTAGTGAGGTTTGAACCTGCTTGCGACGTTCCTGCTCAAGGTCGGGATAAGTACAGGGAGTATTAATGTCGAAAGCGCTGACTGGCCATGATGCTGACTCATGCGCCAACCAGGACGGACCATGCCACCATTGCGTATGACAGTGGAAACTACGAGGGAGGCAACCGCGCGATAAAATGTCGGCAGGGTTGTCATTTGATACTACATGATGCCAAGTTCCCCTGCTGCTAACAAGACGCTGTATTTCTGCGACACGGTTGGCCACAAATACCTTCCAGCGGGAAGATTGTTGATGTATCCAATGCAACGCTATCATCGAGTCCGAATAGAGATATAGTCCGTCAAAATTGTAGTTGATGGCGTTTAAAACCTTGGACGTTAATTGCGACAGCAATAAACAAGCACAAAGTTCAAGACGTGGTAGCGTTATCTGTTTCAGCGGAGCGACCCTAGATTTAGCACACAACAAGTTTGACGATATGGCGCCGTTCAAATAGACCGCCCGCACATAAATGCAACACGCGTAACCTTTAGCCGAAGCGTCGGCGAATCCGTGAAGCTGTAATGAACTAATCGGGTAATTGTTCGAACTCTTAACCGACCTCGTAATCTTAAAATGAGTGTCGGAAACTAATTGGGAGTATAGTTCCAACCACTGATTGGCTAATGACCCAGATAGGGGTTCGTCCCAATCTGTGCCCGCCAACCACAACTGTTGCACGAAATGCTTGCAGTAAAATGTGATGGGTGCGATGAGACCCAGTGGATCATAAATCCCAGCGATGACCGACAACACGCTTCTTTTGTTGATCACGGTCAAATTATCATCACCCCTAACGGTGTATAAAAAATTATCCCTTTCAACGTTCCATTGGATTCCCAATGTACGCACGTTTTGACCTTTGCTGAAGTCATGGGATACTTGGGCGCGAAGGGTCATAATCTTATGGTGGTTAGAGAACCACTTATGTAACGCGAAACCATACCTACTTAACAACTTCACGATCTCGCATTTCATTTCAGCTAAGACGTTCGGATCATCCGAACCCGTTATAAGATCATCTACGTAAAAATCATTGGCTATGGCCCTAGAAGCTGTAGGGTAGTCGGATTTATTTTCGTAGGCTATCTGAGCCAGACAACGTGTAGCAAGGAAGAAGGCACTAGCAGTGCCATACGTAACCGTCCTTAAAGCGTAATGTCGCAATTCCTTATGCGGCGCATCACGCCAAACGATGCGTTGCAGGTTTGAATCCTTTGGGTCAACCATGATCTGGCGCTACATCTTTTCTATGTCCGCAATAAGTACGTATCGGTGGGTACGGAACCGAACCATTATCGAAAACAGATCCTGCTGGATCGTAGGACCGACCATTAGAGTATCGTTGAGGGACAGATTATTTGTGGTTTTAGCGGAGGCGTCAAATACCACGCGCAATTTAGTGGTTAGGCTGGAGTCCTTGAAGACTGCGTGATGGGGCAGATAAAAAATATCTGTGTTGTCAATCGACAAATCGTAATCATTAAGTGGCGACATGTGACCAAGTTTCAAGTAGTCACTAATGAACTCGCTATAATCCTTATAAAGGATAGGGTTCTGCTTGAACTTGAACTCTAACGATTGGAACCTGCGGATAGCTCCGCGGAGAGAATCTCCCAAATGACATTTATCAGACCTGCGGGGCAGGGATACCACGAATCTCCCATCGCGGTTGCGGCTAGTGGTTTCCACAAAATTTTTTTCACACGGCGAGTCCTCATAGCAGGGTTCGCGACTAGAGATCTCCTCCAACTTCCAAAATTCTTTTAGTTGCGAGGAAATCTGACTATCATCCTTACAGACCATAAAGGACGAAACTGTTTTAGTTATATCGACGTTGAAGGGTAAGTCACCGGCCAAAATAAATCCTAACTTACTCTCCTGAATTATAGGAAAGTGCGGTCCGCGCGTAAATTTAACAGGTTCAATTAGTTGGAAAAAGTATTGAGCGCCGAGCAATATAGGTGAGGACCGCCAAGAATATGTGCTTGGGTAAATTCAAAGAGGCAAGATCGAACGACTCCGCCGGCAAATTATTTGTTATACTGGGTAGTACGGCACAATGTACATTTAACGTGAAGGGTTTATAGCGAGAATGTAGCCTTACCTTTGTACTAAAGTCAGCCTGGGAAAGCGAGTTGTTTATACCCGTGATGGGTAGTTGTGATTTAACCAATTGGAGGCCCATTCTGCGGGCGAAATCCATTGTGCAAAAGTTCGCTTGAGAACCGGAATCCAGTAAAATCCTAACGGGAAATTTCCTACCGGCCTTATTAGCGGTCATACATACGGCGGTGGATAACAATACCGATTTATTGGTCTGTGACTTCAGTGAGCATTGGTTATTAATGGAAGCTCCGTCTCTGTTGGGGACATGAATTGTGGTGTGGTGACGCCTAGAACATTTTTTGCAAGAAAATTTTGAAGGACATTTTGAGCTTTCGTGTCCCGGACGAAGGCAATTTAAGCAAAGTTTGTTTTTTATTAAAACGTTTCTTCTGTCAGGGATAGACAGCGATGTGAATTGTAAGCAGTCGATAATTCTATGTTCACCGTTACACAGTCTACATAAATTGTTTCTGATATGAGAATGGAATGCCCCCTTAGGAGCGCTTATCTGTTTAACTGCCTTGCGATAAGGAGACTTATCCCTTTTATTCAACCTGCTCGTTGGGGTAGTCGCGTTATCAAGATTTTGTAGTCATTTTCTTTGTGAATTTAGAAAATTCATAAAATTATTAAAATCAGGGAATTTATGTTCCGACAAACTCTCTTTCCACAACCGGAAAGTGTAATTATCAAGTTTTTTAGCTAAGTAATGTATGACAATAATTTCGAATGTGTTGACTGGCAGTTTGAGATTATTTAAAGCGTTTATATTGGCTGAGATTTCATCAATAAATTTAGATATGCTGACTTGGGATTCTTGTTGAACCACTGGTACGTCCAGGACATTCCCGACATGGTGGGCGGAAACAATTAGCTTACTGTCATATCTATTCTTCAACAGATCGATAGCCACCGCGTAATTCTCATGAGTGATTGGTAACGACTTTATTACGTTAAGCGCCTCGCCATATAATGACGAGTGCAAATAGTGAAGTTTCTGTATATCCGTCAGATCTGCTCTGACGTGAATTAATTCAAGAAAAATGTGGTAATAATGTTGCCACTCAACAATACTACCCGCAAACCGTGGTAATTTGATTGGTTCTAATTGAATGGGGGGTGTTTTAAGCTGTTTACTTTCAGCATTAATTACTGGTTTCTGGTTCATATGCTCAGCTTGCTCGAGCAGGTGTTGCAATTTACACTCTATATTACAAAGATCGTCTTCCGTTTGTACCCTATCACTCGTTAAAGCAACGTCCGCTTCCTCGGCTTCGATTTGGGATTAAATCTCATCGTATTTGGTGGATAATTCCATCAAATGTCGCAGTTTTATTTTCAGCGCATGTGGATCGCTGGTTACCAAATCGAAGTTATCCGCGAAAGTATTTACGCGTGATATTGAGGCTTTAATTGTGCCTCGTTTTTTTATTAGAGCCCTTACATCTGCCATTATTACAATTTAAGAAAAAAAGGAAAAATACCTTGAAAGAATTTGAGCATAGAGCATGTGAACCATAAACTTAAGTTTTAATAAATTTGAATACGTTGCGGTAGCTAGCGATCGTTGTTTAGAACATAGGCTTACTCTCTCTATTAATCAAGCTTTGTTGGCAATTAAAATTATTAAATTATGAATTTAAATGATAGCAACATATGTCCTTATCTTTGAAGTTTTAACTGATAATGAACTGCCAACCACTTATTAAGTTGTATTGTGTAATGATGGTGTTTGTTTATACAAATGTGTTAAGAAATAACTGCTAAAAGTGAAATATTGTTGAACGTTAAATATAAGTAAAAAGTTCATAGTCACGTGGGCGTTGATCCCTTCGTGCTGAAGCTGGCTTCGATCCCGTTGCTCGATCCTGTTAGGAGCTGTTGCACCTCCTGTCTCTGCTGGTCAGATGACGCCTCATGTTGTAACCCTCCATGAATTAAAGCTGTGGAATCCTTTTTGATGACCTCGCAAATGCTGTCCTGCCGTGTCCCGTCGTCTCTGGTCTACTGCTTGGCCGAATCTTGTCGTGATGACTGCGATGTGATTCACAAAAATGGTGTCGCTCAGGACGAAAATGATGCCCGTAGGGCGAGAATAAATTCAGATCGGTTGGGCCAAAAATGATGCAGGCAAAGAAATGCGGTCGCTTGTGGACACAAACATAAGAAATCCGTCCCGTGGTGACCAAAAACGTTTTCGTTTTTGGGCCAAAAATAAGAAATCCTGCCCGGTTGGACCAAAAATGTTGCGGTTTGGAAGCTCTTGATGAATCTCGAGTTATTCCAAAGACGCTACGCAGGAAAGGCTGGATTGTTTGTACGAAAAGAAGTGGACTGTATTACTGATATTTGAAATGCATTTATTGAAATATTAAAGTGTATTGATCATGATCGACACGTGCGGATGTATAAGCGGCCATAACGCCCATAATTTAGCTCTGAAAGAAATCGTAGTCCATTGAAGATGGACGCCGTTAGTTTGAATAAGTTAATTAGTATGATACATATTTAAGAATTGTCCAGAAGCCGCGGCTGGAGTGAAAACGTTTAACGAGAGATCCGCTCGGAGACTTGTTAGAAACTAAACTAAACTTGTCTCCCGTCGGCCAAGCTGACCGCCGGCAGCGTTTGATAAGCACGTGACGACATCCGCCCGTGTCGCATTGCAGTAGGCACTGCGTACAGCAGATAAACAAAGTACAAAGTTTAAACAAACGTATACCACCTCACGTTTTCGCACTCGATTTTCACCGATGATGGCAGTCGATGGTACTGCCGAAAAGTCTGGTAACAAAATTATTTTATTTTTAACAATTACCGTTGTTTGAAAAAGTTTAAATGAATTTTCAAGTACTTTACTGTTGTTAAAACGTAAAAGGTTGCAGGTAAACTACCCCTTCCCCTTAACCGATCTTCACCAAAATCAAAAGTCCTTGAGACCTCTACAATTCAGGGACGTATGCAAAACATTATTTGATTCTGTTTGAATTTGCGGCTGTTATCGTTTGCCATAGAAAATTACCCTTGATAAAAAACGTTGCAGGTAAACTACCCCTTCCCCTTAACCGATCTTCACCAAAAACAATAGGTCTTGAGTACTCTACAAATCAGGGCTGTATGCAAATATCGGTATGAAGAACTATACATGACTTCCATGTTCTAAAATTTATATTTAAAATCATATTCGAAATGAAATATTTCCATAGAAACTACGTCTTTCTACTTATTGCTTCATAGGGGCCGATACAGGTATGGGCAAACTGGGCAATTGCCCAGGGCGGCAGATTGTTAGGGGCGGCATATTTGACAAAAAAAAATATATATATATATAAATTAAATGACTTCAGATAATCGTACTTTATTTTAACCCCGCTTTCTCCTACTTATTGATAATAGTCAAATATTCAATTTCCAAATTCCTTCTTCCCTCAAAACTAAGACAATTTTTAAATCTTCGCAAGAAATAACTAAACTGATTTATTCCTTTAAATAACTCTCCGTCCAGTCGCGTACTAACACATGTACGTTCTTGTTACTACTATATACCGTATTGTACTTTACGACACCGGAACACAAGTATTTTAGGTAATAATCGTAAAAACTATTTACCCGAGCCTAAGCTAGCTTTCGCCTGTATCAGGCTTCATCAGAACACGTCATGGACAAAATACAAGAGTTCTTGTTACATAGCGACATGTAGCTCAGTAAGATTACTTACATTCTTCTCAAAATCTTTACTTGATCGCGGAGTAAACCTCTCACGTGCACTCCTATATAAGTATAGGAAATGTCACGGAGTTCGTTACTGGAGTAACTCGAAATGAAATTGCAGATTGTCCCAAAGTGGGTCAATCAACTGGGACAATTATTAGGTTTAAAATACCCAAATACGTCAGTCGACTTGCAATAAGCTGACAATGACGATTCGAGTACTTATTATATTTATTGTCGTAAAAGAAATTAAATATATGAACGTATATATTTCTCTCAATTTTATTAAACAAAATATTAAGTACAATTTTCAGTCGCGGCTCGCATTAATCTGAAGACTGTCGTTCCTGGTCCTCTATTTATAGGGATGACCAGGCCTATAAAACTGTCACCGTTGCCGCTAGAACATTTCCAAACATTATTATCAGTATGGTTCTTTACTTGCATACCTTCGCAGTTTATATACACTAATGTTTTCCTATCTTAAATATTACATGCTATTTTATACTTTAATTAACTCTATTTTATTTATAAATTAGCGTATTATGCAATTACGTAAATCTTTTGAAATTTCTAGAAATATTTGAATTTTGATTACACGAGCTTTATCTCAAATATTTATATTTGTCTTATGTACAATTTCAAATCAACATACGCCCAATTACAAAATATCAATATTGCTTCGTTAGATTTAAAACTAAATTTGCTGATACACTATACTAAGTATACAATAAACTTTGAATTAACTAACGCTATAGTCCTTGCAATGCTAACTTGAGGCAGACAAAAGACATTAATCTATTCACTTTTACGTACCGAGTCACTTTATGGTTAATATAATTAAATTACCTTATTCGGTCCACCTTAGTGACACTAGCTGCTGTCGTTTAATGACGCGTTTCGGGATTAAAATCCCATCTTCAGATACACATAGTCAAAACATAAAAGTGTACCACAATTTGTGGTTTGTCATAATTTAAAATATGTAAAATCTTTTAAATAAAATATATACAAACAAAAACGTAACAATTGAATCGCTCGGAGCGCTCGCATGCATGCACGCTATACTACGACTTCCTCACGACTGGCTATACTTATCATTCAACCGTATAGCAGTGTCAAACAGGTTATTAGAACCGAAGTTAATTTGATCATTTAGTATGTTATTTTTAAATAAAATACATAAGACAATAAAATTCACTATGGAAATTGAAAATAACAAAAATATTAATTTCCTGGATCTAACCATAACAAATAACGGTAATGAACTGACATACAAAATATACAGAAAGCACAGATGCACAGATACGGTTATACATGCTGAGTCATTTCATCCTCCAGCCCAAAAAATGGCTGCATTTAACAGCTTTATTGACAGATTACTTTGTGTTCCGCTTAATAATGAAGACTATGATCGAGAATTAAATATTATAAAACAAATAGCTCTAAATAATGGTTACAGGCCAGTAATAATTGATAAAATGATAATGAAACATAAAAAACGTTTAGAAAATAAAAATACCAACAATAATATTATTAACCAACATAATAAAAAACATAAAAAATTCATTTCAGCTAATTATACTGGTTTGATGCCAAATATTTTAAAATCTGTTTTTAAAAGTAAAGGATATACTATTTCATTCAAAACCTGTAATAATTTAAAAAATTTTTTCAAAACTAAAATAAATATTCCTTTAAAAAATAAATCAGGAGTCTACAAAATTAAATGCGATAATTGTGCAGCATTCTACATCGGCCAATCCGGCAGAGATTTTTATACAAGATTTTTAGAGCACATTCCAAAAACAAAAAATAATAATTCCAGTTTTGCTCAACATTTAATAGAAAAAGATCATAGTTATACTAGTTTCGAAAACAATTTCGTGGCGTTGCATACTTGCAAGAAGGGTAAATTAATGGATAGTCTAGAGGAATTCGAAATATACAAAGCTACAAAAAAAGCAATGACCAAAAATAACATACTAAATGAACAAATGAACTTCGGTTCTAATAACCTGTTTGACACTGCTATACGGTTGAATGATAAGTATAGCCAGTCGTGAGGAAGTCGTAGTACAGCGTGAATGCATGCGAGCGCTCCGAGCGATTCAATTGTTACGTTTTTGTTTGTATATATTTTATTTAAAAGATTTTACATATTTTAAATTATGACAAACCACAAATTGTGGTACACTTTTATGTTTTGACTATGTGTATCTGAAGATGGGATTTTAATCCCAAAACGCGTCATTAAACGACAGCAGCTAGTGTCACTAAGGTGGACCGAATAAGGTAATTTAATTATATTAAAAGACATTAAATTTCTCTAGTCAATTTGCTTCCGAGAAAACTGACCGGCCTTATCATCTCCCCCGTCCGACCATTGTCATTCTTAATTAGTGACACTTCGGCGCGCGCCCGAAAAACAACACTCCAGATAACTGATTGTATTGAGCTGAATCATCACTAATACCATATCACAACCTTCTGTTTAAGTTACAATAAAAGAAATTATTTAAAGAAAGTTATAATAAATTAAATATGTATAAACAGTTTTACGCTTTGTGATACCTAGACAAAACAAAGAAATGGTCGGAGTTGAATGACAAGCGATAACAAAAGATTAAGTGATTTATGTTTTAGACACTGAGCTCATATACATCATTGCAGTTTACAAGGTAAAATGTGTCGTCGTAAAAGACATTAATAGCCAATTGCTTAAATGCGCGTTAATACTAAATTAATGAAACCTTTTGCAGCCAAGGAGATATTAATGTTCTTATAATACAACAAACAATGCCTGTCAGTTTTCTCGGAAGCAAACTGATTACAGAAATTTAATGTCTTTTGTTTGCCTCAAGCAAGGACTATAAACAGTTACAGTACTGTACGGATTCGAGTTCGGACAGGAATCAATAAGAATTTTTCCGAGCTTATAAAACTGGAAAGGGAGAAAATAGAATTTCATTTAATTAGTCGTGCGTCGTGCGTGTTGAATGAACAATAAAAAGGAAGTATTAAATTTGGTGTTTTTTGGTGGTGTCTTTATAACAAATTAAGTAACTATGCGATTAGTTGCCTTAGTTATTAGATTAGATGCCTTAGTAATCTTAGCGATTTATAATACAATATTAGCTAATAAGTTATTTAATTTTCAATAGTAATTAGTATTAGTTTTAATTACTTCGGTTATTATTTGTGTTAGTAATTTTTAAGGTATAAATTTCTTACCGTTAACTGTCTACGTGTGGTACTTTTACGATTTTCCTAGGGCTACAGTATATAACTTAGAAAACGTATGAATAATGATTTCTTTTCTGAAAAAGACATTTTAGATTTAATTTATGCATCAGACGAATTTTTGAGTCATTAAACATAGTTTAGGAAGTCTAGTTTCAAATTATGTAAAAATGAAAAATGTATAATTCCCGTTTCATAATTCTGATGCCATCTATGAACTTTTTCGTGAACTACGAGAGTTGTATGGTCGTATTACAGCTGTTGCTGTTTATCTGAAAGTAAAGTGGGTGATATTTAGTTATACAGGAAATAGTTCTTTTAAACGTTTTCAAAAGACAAACCACTTTTGACAGAAACTTTGATATTTGAGAGAAACTTTTCTAAATTTATAAATGACCCAAGAACTAAAAAGTAGAACAAAAGTTTATAGTAAAACAAATATTTAACGAAAAATAGGCCATATATTTTATGCATTGTTAAAACTATATTATCTTCCATATTCACATTTCACTTTCGTGAATGTTCTATAAATACAGAGATATTTTTGTCGTTTTTTCACTTATATATTAATATTATATATTTTCATTAACGCACTTTTGCAGAATGTCTGATGGAAGGAAGCGACTGTCGGGATACCAGTATAGAAAAAGAAAGTTGGAAAAAGATGCAGAGATTCAAAAACAGGCTGGCGCATTGGATTCCTTTCTTAAAAAAAGTTGTCATTCAAACGAGCCTGATGAAACTTCTAAAAATACCGACATACAAAAACAAACATTTGAATCAGCTGATTCTGAAAATATTGCCCCATCTCATCCCATCGTGAGTCCGGGATCATCCAAAATCAACCGGGATGAAACTTTGGATTCTTCAGGCGAGGCCACCACTTCTTTAGAAAATCTTGTTGGTCCAGATACTACATTAATAAAGTTCGGAAAAATTGTGGCGTCCGATCCAGCAACGTGGCCTGATAGTTTAGGAGATTCAGAAAGAGTATTTCTAGTAAATACAGGTCCACCCAGCCCTTTATATGATTATAATTTTCCATTTGACGATAAAGGTCGTCGATTTACTCAACAGCTCTATAAAAGAAGCTTGAAAAATGGTGAACATGTTATAAGAAAATGGCTTGTTTATTCTGTTACAAGAGACGCTGCCTTTTGTTTCTGTTGTAAAATTTTTAATGTATCTTCTTCTAGTTTAGCTACTAAAGATGGCTACTGTAATTGGCAACATATTAGTAGTGTCCTTCAATCCCATGAAACGTCAAACCACCACTTGGTCGCTCAAAAATCATGGGTTGAATTCATGCACAGACTGAAATCTTCTCTTACCCTGGACACAGAATCTCAAAGACTTATTAATTCTGAAATACATCATTGGCATGCAGTTTTGTTACGCATTGTGTCTATTATTAAAATGTTGGGAGAAAGTCGCTTGGCTTTTCAGGGTAAAACTGACAAACTGTACGAGCGTAGCATGGTAATTTTTTAAAATTAATTCAACTCTTGGCGGAATTTGATCCTGTTATGCAAGAACATGTGCGCAGAATTCTGATGAAGGAAGAAAAGAAAGCAACTTATTTGATCAAAAACATTCAGAATGAGCTAATCAGCATAATATCCGAAAAAATTAAAAGTATTATTGTTGAAAAAGTTAATCAATCAAAATATTATTCAATTATCTTAGATTGCACGCCCGATTGTAGAAAAACTGAACAAATGACAATGATAGTTAGATACGTGTCTATTGATCAAAGTAGTGACAATTTGAAAACAGAGGTTATAATCAATGAAAGTTTCTTGAGATTTATTCCTATTGAAAAGTCTACTGGTTTGGAATTAACTGATATTCTCCTGACTCAATTGGATAAAATGGGGTTACCCTTACAGAATATCAGAGGCCAAGGGTACGATAATGGCTCTAACATGAAAGGTTGTCGTGTTGGACTTCAAACAAGAATTAAAAATTTGAATCCTAGAGCCTTTTACGTGCCATGTAGTAGCCATTCTTTGAATCTGGTGGTGAATGATATGGCGAAGTCTTCACTAGAAGCAGTAAACTTTTTTAATATGATTCAAAAAATTTATGTATTTTTTGCAGCATCCACTTTGCGATGGTCTATCTTTTTAAAACACGTCAATGGTTTAACATTGAGACCACTAAGTGAGACAAGATGACCACTAAGTCAATAGACGCAGTAAAACCACTAAGATATCAAATAGGCAAAATTTTTGATGCATTATATTGTATATACGACGATTCAGAAATGGATGCTTCTGCATGAGATGAAGCATCCGGTTTGTTGAATCAACTCAAACAATTCAAATTTCTATGGTACGAGATTTTAAACAGAATTAATCCTGTCAGTAAACTTATGCAACATAAAGACTTTGACTTATCTTTGGTAATGGATTTGCTGAAGACTACTAAAGATTTTTTTCAGAATTGTCGGTCTGATGAGTTTTTTAATCAATTACTTGTAACTTAGTTGCTAGAGAATTAGCTGATGAGATTGACGCTGAAGCAAGTTTTAAAAACACAATTAGACATCGGGCAAGATCTAAAAAAAACAATTTGATTATGAAAGCCCTGATGTGCCCTTAATGGACGCAAAAGGAAAGTATAAAATTGAATTTTTTTTCCACACTCTGGACTGCGCTATCAATTCCCTTGATTTACGTTTTTCGCAAGTCAGTGAACATCATACATATTTTTCATTTCTGTACGACATTCACGGGTTAAAGAAAATGCCTTGCAGATGAGCTATCTGTTCTCTACACTCCTACATGAAAAACTTGCGCCCAAAGAGGTTTTAGAGTTCATAACAAAATTAAACTTTGGACCCAACATAGCCATTTCGCTTAGAATTCTTTTAACGTTGTCAATAACTGTAGCCAGTGGCGAGAGATCATTCTCGAAATTAAAAATAATAAAGAATTATTTAAGGTCAACCATGACACAAGAGCGACTTAGTGGTCTGGCCACTCTCGCAATAGAATACGATGTATGTCATAAAATTGATTTCAAGCAAATACTGAAAGAGTTTGGTGAAATAAAGGTTAGGAAAAAGTATTTTAAGTTTGTGTTAAATATTTTGAAAACTTTTTTTTTATATTCAACTAGCTGACCCGGCCACGCGTTGCTGTGGCTCAGTCTGGTTAAATGGAAAAGAAAGAAAAGAGAAAGCACACGTTTCTAATATGTTTAATTTCACAATGCTTGTGGGTATACAATACTTTTGTTGTTGTTCCATTGTCTGTGCAGATATAGAGATTGTCTGGTTTGCCGACTCTAGAAAGCGCAACATATAATTGTCCATGTGAGAAGCAATCCGTGTCTAGATCTAAACCGCACAATTCTAAAGATTGGCCCTTTGATTCCAACGGATATGCCATTTCAATTTAAGAGATTGCAATTCCCAATTCGATTGGCGTTTGCAATCACGATAAACAAAGCTCAGCGCCAATCCCTTCCCACCATCAACCCCCACCACACACACCTATAGTCCGTAACGGTTATTCTGTAATCGACATTCAGTATTACCCACTGAGGAAGAGGAACATCACCTCGAAACGTTTGGGGAAGTGACAACGAATAGTAAGTTCATACGTGAAAGTTTATATATATTAATAAATATTATTCAGTCTAACATTCAAAGCGAGGCAGTCACATACAAGTCCGTCAACACTGTTGTGGAAGCAGATGAAGCGGTTAATTATCCAACAGAATTTTTGAATTCACTCGATCTGCCAGGGATGCCACCGCACGTACTGCAATTGAAAATCAGCGTGCCAATTATCATGTTGCGAAATATCAACCAGCCAAAGCTTTGCAACGGCACGCGGCTTGCAGTAAAAAATTAATGAGCAACGTCATAGAAGCAACAATCTTGACAGGACCTTTCAAAGGTGAAGATGTCCTCATTCCTCGCACTCCTTTGATTCCAACGGATATGCCATTTCAATTTAAGAGATTGCAATTCCCAATTCGATTGGCGTTTGCAATCACGATAAACAAAGCTAAGCGCCAATCCCTTCCCACCATCAACCCCCACCACAAACACCTATAGTCCGTAACGGTTATTCTGTAATCGACATTCAGTATTACCCACTGAGGAAGAGGAACATCACCTCGAAACGTTTGGGGAAGTGACAACGAATAGTAAGTTCATACGTGAAGTTTATATATATTAATAAATTTAATAAAGTGAACGAAGAGGATGAATCAACAAGATAATTATGAATAATATTGTTAAGTTCGTAGACGTCTTTGTTCTTGGCGGCAAGAATAGCTCGTTCACTCAGCCAATCGTGATTCTTATAATTGGTTTGAATATTGGGAAATACTTTTTCAACCAATTCTTCTTTTGACGTCACTAAATTGCAGAAGTTATGAGGCAATGAAATTCGTCCTGAGGTCAGATCAACCGTTACCTTTCCGTTCCCAATTTCCAGCAATTGATATGAGAATATCTCAGCTGATCGATCGTTTTGCAGCTGGACACGTATATTTGTAGTTAATTTTGCAGCGGTAGCAGTGCACGCACATAACATAATATAATATCTAAGTACACCAAAATGCTTAAGACACTTTTTCTGTGTTGTGACTTACCTCTCAAGTATTTCTATAATTAATATAATTCTGTAAAGGGAGGAGGTGTAAGTAAAAGAAATTGTTTAATGCGTCAATCTGTGAGCAGAGTCGGTTGCGACCCGTTTATTTAAAAAACATTACGAGCCTCAAAATTTATCTAATTATGTGCCAGTCAGCAACGGTCAGTACTGAGCTAATTTTCTTTTGAAAAACTGAATATAAAAAATGTTAAATGCTAAATATGTGGGTGTCGCATAAATCAATGCTAGTTTACAAGATGTGTTCAGCGTACACGCTGTGATCTACTTAAAATTTCTGACACTGTTATCTATCAAAAAGGTTTATAAAATTGTTTCAGACACTTGTAAGTAACTAGTTTGTCTCGTTTTTTGCTTCGTGATTATGCAACACTTGCCACCGTAAGTTGTTAAAGGTAGAAATGTTACTTGGCAATCCAGATAAGTCGTTTTGCAACCTGCTGTATCTGGTCGCTACGGCTGCGTGTTCCTCAGTACCTGGTTTGAACCACTGCTATGTCTGTGCTGGAAGATCGTGCAAAACTGTACGAATTTCGTGTTCTCGTGTCTTCAGTCCGGAACGTTGAACCAAGTTTCGAACTGAAAGTTTTCACATCTTTTAGTACACTTTTATACCCACATCGTTCGATTAACACGCACGCATGCGTTCATACAGTGCGTGTTACAATTTACAATATTACAAAATAGCATTACAAGGTTATGACTTTAAATTACATATATAACGAGTACTGACACTCAACCTTACATATCTTAGGTCTTTTCATCAAGTTGACTGACTGAAATTTAAATTTAGGCGAGGCTGACCTTTACAGACAAGATACATCTTGGTTGGTTACGGATAACAATCTTTTTTACATCTATTACAAGTATTCTTTTTGTTACAAACGTAATACACAAAATTATTAGCCACTAGCATTGATTTACGATAGCTCAAAAACAATCATAGTTACCTTGGTTATTGAGGCTCCCATACTTGACGAAAGTCCGGCGACGGGCCGCTCAGCTCACAGCGTTTGATGGGAGACTGACTAGATTTTACAAAGCAAGCGATAGGGTTGGTAAAGGGGAGGGCGTGACGTCAGTGCGTCGGGCAAGGTACAATTCGCGGATTGTTGCATTCGGCAGGAGACGAATGATTGCAACAATTTCAACGTCTTTACGTGTCGCCATAAAGTAGAGTATTTCAGGCAAGCATTTATTTCGTCCGCTGGTGTCGATCGAGGAATTACAGGTAATGTTTGCCTGAAATCTCCTGCATATTAATGCGTTCCCAAACGGTCTGATGTTTCCACGCAAATCTTGCAATGATCGATCAAGAGCCTCGAGCGATTTTTTGTGTGCCATTGTGCATTCATCCCAAACAATAAGTTTGCATTTCTGCAATACATTTCCCATGCCGGAAGCTTTGGAAATGTTGCACGTGGGAGTTTCAATGAATTGCATGTTCAATGGCAATTTCAAAGCGGAATGAGCAGTTCTTCCACCTGGTAGCAATGTCCCAGCTATTTCGGACGACGCAAGAGCTAAGGCTATGTCATTTTGGGATCGAGTTGCTGCCAGAATCAATCTAATTAGGAACGTTTTACCAGTTCCTCCTGGCGCATCTAAGAAGAAGATTTCTCCAACCCCGTTATTGACAGTTTGCATTATTTGATCGTAAATGCCTTTTTGCTCAACCGTTAGCTTAGGAATATTTGATTGCACATACGACAAAAGATCACCCGTGTTGTAATTTTGTTCACGACGCAATTGTACATCGAACGAAGCAGCAGCAGATCGATTCGGTGATGGCATTCCCAATTGATTGAGAACTTCGTTCGCGATTTCTAAGCACAAATCTTCAATCATTATCAACGCTTCGTTGTAGATTTCTGCTGTGAAATCCATGTTCATATTTGACACTTAATCAAGACAACTATTCATATTTGAATTTTTCTCGCGTATTCGACGGAAAATATCTCCAGCCATGTGCTATTTATATTTCTCCCATAACTCTGTTGGAGATGAAGGAGAGCAGGCGGTCAATATGATTGCAAACAATGCACGAATTTGATTTGGATGTGACGTGTTGCACGCGTCATTAATGCATACATCCCAGTGTCGGTCGTTCTCCAATAAATTCAGAGCTTGACATGCACTGCGGAAAGTGGCATGTGTAACGCCGTTGACAATTCTCAATTGCTGGAAAGACGTTGGACCGGGCACATTTACCAACAGCATGCGAAGAAAGAAGCATTCATCTTGATTGGGATGCACGGTGTACAGTCTGTCTATCGTAGTTTCTTTGAACATGCCAGGTTGTCCGTCGACTCGCTCGCCTCGTTTGCGTCGTTCAAATGATTTTCTACTCGCATTCCATGTGTAATACGTAGGCACTTCCGAATACAGCAGTGTTTTCGCAAACGCGTCATTTTGACATAACGTGAAGAAAGCAGTTAACGTTGTAGCCGGTGGATTCAGGGCTATTTGTTGCACATTTGCAGCTGTGAAATAAACGCGTTGTCCATTTTCTAGATGTACCGCTAAGTGAACAACAGCTGGACTTCGTTCATGTATGGGAAATGACAGAATTTGCCATACAGCTTCATTGCTGCTGATGTATCTTCCAACCTGATACTGTGCGATTTCATCGATATGTATGACGGCATTCCTATCACTTCTTTCTGGTTGCACGCCAAAAACTGCCATGTCGCTGCCTTTATTCACGTACTTACAAATGTATTTGACCGATTTAACGGAGTTACAGTATTCCACGTTTATGTGCGCTTTGTATGTTTTTGATAGCAAAGGCGAATATGGAACAACCCACCGGTTGTCTACTTCGATGTCACCGTTTCGCATTTGTATGGTTGCTAATTTACCGCCATCTTCTGCTGATCTTCTTCTATATAAAGGATATCCATCGTTTCCTGTAACTGTGTTGGATATTGTGGGGTTCTTTTTTATTAGCAGTGGACTGTATATTGTAAAACTAAATAGTTAAAAGGATTTATTCTCATGTAATCAACAATGCATAAATATTAAGCGTTTACTGACCTTGTCCTTGTGCGTTGTAAATGTCCCGTTGTAAGCAACACTTTGATGATTTTCTAGGCAGTCCTAAACTTAACAATAATATTCCAATAAACGTTAAACACATAAAATAAACACATGAAATAAGCAGAGTTTTATATTATAATAAGCGGAGTAAAATAACAATAGCGGTGAATAGTCTTTCTATTCTTGGGGTATGCGTGTATAAACCAAAAAGAACTGAACTGCACGATATACCTTACTCTACAGGAAAGAAAACGCTCTAATTATGATTGCTGATTACAATGTGAATTGTACTTTGAAACAGTTAATGGGAGTGCACTCTATTAGAGAACTAATGAAGTAGAGATAGGGGGAGTTTTATTATTGTTATGAAAACAAAATATCTGACATACCGGCCCCTTTGAACCAACTGGTTCAACAAGAAACATTAAAAGAACATAAGAACAAATTTGATCCTTTGGAAGAGTATAATAAAACTAAATTATAAGGGGCAGTAGCCAATTGACTGGTCAAGGATTTTAGTAAATGGGAAGACGGGAAACCTTAACAGAAGGACGGGTCAAGGTTCCACCGGCAGTCTTCATGTTGACGACACGTACCACTCCATCATTCCCTGGAGATACTGAGATGACTCTCCCGAGCTTCCACTTGAGGGGTGGCAGGTTCATTTCATGAATAACGACTAAATCTCCTATTTTGAGATTTTCTTGAGGTCTGATCCATTTGGACCGTTCTTGAAGTGCGTGGAGGTACTCCATTTGCCATCTTTTCCAGAGATGCTGTGTGAAGGCTTGAACCAATTTCCAGCGTTTTATGTGATTAAGTGTGTAATTAGTTAGTTGAGGTTCGATCAGGGCATTAAGAGGTCCTCCAGTTAGAAAATATCCTGGTATAAGAGGTTGAAGATCTGAAGGGTCATTCGAGAGAGGAGCTATCGGCCTCGAATTAAGGATAGCTTCAACACGCACAACTAAGGTGGTAAATTCTTCGTACGTTAAAATGTGTTCACCTATGACTCTGGTGAGATGATATTTTGCACCTTTAATCCCCAAAGTTCCCAAAGTCCACCTTGGTGAGGTGCACGCGGAGGAATGAAATGGAATGTGATACTGTTGTTCGTAGCAAAATCTTGCATCTCTGGTTGCTTCATGAGGTCTTGAAAACATCTTTTGAGCGAAGAAGCAGCTTCTATGAAATTAGTCCCACAATCAGAGTACAGGTCTGATATAAGATCTCTCCTAGAGATGAATCTCGTAAGGGCTGCAATGAAGGCGTCTGTAGTTAAATCAGTAACCACTTCCAAATGTACAGCTTTTGTTGCAAAACAGATGAACAGGCAGAGGTACACCTTTATAGGCTGTATCCTGCGAAGTGTAAAAAACTTGACCGTGTAAGGTCAACTCCTCCATAATCAACTCCAGAAGCGTTGAAACAACGAGTAGGGGTAACACGACCGGCTGGTAGATCACCCATGAGCGGAGACGTGTTTGTTGATTTTGTACGAAAACATCGTACGCATTTAAATATTCTTGAGCATATAACACTGCGGGCGGAGAGGATCCAAAAACGTTGAGATAGTGTTGCTTGGAGGAACTGGGGACCAGCGTGCAGGTACATGCCATGATAGTAATCGATGAGTAAATGAATAGCGACATGATTTTTTGGCAGAAGAATAGGATGTTTGGCATTGTAAGTAAGCGCAGAGTTCTTCAGTCGACCTCCGACACGGACTATTCCTGCATAATCAATAAAGGGTCCTAGACGTTGGATTCAATTTGAGCATGTCCTTTTCTTGGAGAGTAGATCTATGTCTTCTGCAAAGTGAAGTCTCTGAATGAGCCAGCAAATGCGGTTACAGGCGTTATTTAATTCAGTTACTGTAAATGACCCACTTATGATGGTTTTAAATTTCAAACGGGTTATAAACCGAAGGACATAAGCCATTACATGAAGAAGAGTCTTCCAAGAAGAAAACTTTGTAAGAAATCCAAATGTTGGGACTTCTTTTGTGGTCATCATAAGATTAAGCACATTTGGTTTCATTTCGGGAATAGACTCCTCCGAAATTGGATGAAGGATAGATTGTGGCCAGGTCTGCATTGATTTACGAACCATGGTGGTCCTAGCCACCACTGGCTATGTTTCATCAGAACCGTGGGTGTCAAGCCTCGAGAAGCACAATCAGCAGGATTGTCAACAGTTGAAACATATTTCCAGACGTGCGGTGAAGCTAAGTCTTGTATTTGTGCCACACGATTAGCAACATACACCTTGAGACGAAAAGATAGAGTGCGTATCCAAGATAGAACTACTGTAGAGTCGCACCATGCTGAAATGTTGTCAATCTTGTGATGTTGTGAGAGCTGTTCTGTACAGTAATGTAGCAATTTGGCTAACATGTGCGCACCACAAAGTTCCAAGCGGAGAATAGTCACACGCTTCAGTGGAGCTACTCTTGATTTTGCGATCAGCAGTCGTATGTTGACATCTCCTTCTGCGTCCTCTGTGCGCAGGAAGACACAAGCTGCATATCCGGATTCACTTCCATCTGAAAATCCATGAAGCTGGATATTGACTGCAGTTGCTAAGGATATGAAACGTGGTATCCTTAGCTTTTCTATTTCTGGAAGTTCTTTCACGAATCGTGACCACTTCTCAGAAATATGATCAGGTAATGGAGAATCCCAATCTAAGCCTAAGGTCCATACATGCTGCACTAAGACTTTAGACCAAAAAACTATTGGGGATATCCAACCACAAGGGTCATAGATCTGAGCAATTGATGAAAGTAAAGTTCTTTTTGTGTAATTACTTGAAGGTGTGTGCATCAAGTATGAAAAGACATCAATATCTGGGATCCATTTTAGGCCTAAAAGACTTGAAAATGGCTGTTCCGACGTGCGTAACATGAGGGGTGTCTCATGATTATCTTGCATGACATTTTCTAAGAGTTTAGGATGGTTTGAAGACCACTTGCTCAGTTCGAATCCACCCTTTTTCAAAAGTAAAACAACATCCTCTTGAAGGTGGAGAGCTTCTTCCAGAGAATTGCTCCCTAATAGAGCATCATCAACATATATTTGCTGTTGGAGTGCTTCAGCAGCAAGTGGATGATTTTTTCCTTGGTCCATAATGAGCTGTTGTACTACTCTATTATCAAGGTAAGGCGAGGACGTCATCCCATAAGTGACAGTAGTCAATTGGTAGACCTTTAGCGGTACTGAAGTGTCTTCTCTCCAGTATATTAACTGAAAGATCTGATCATCTTCCTGGATGGATATCTGCCTAAACATTCGTTTGATATCATAAGAGAAAACAAATTTATGTTGACGAAAGCGAAGAATTATATCAGTAATGTCATTGTGCAACTTTGGACCCTGATGTAGAATGCAGTTCAGTGAGACACCTGAAGAAGATGGTGCTGATGCATTGAAAACAACACGGATTTTCCTATCTTTAAAAACGCCATGATGTTGCAAAAAGTAATGCGGCTTGTTCAGAGACGGCACAGATGTGCACAGTTTCATGTGCCCACATGCTAAGTAGGCATTCATAAAATTGACATACTTCTGTTTAAACTCAGGTTGAGATTCAAATTTGCGTCCAAGTGTATTAAACAGGCGTTTTGCCAAAGTTGTAGAGTCACCTAGTTGAGCAGGGTTTCCGCTGAAAGGCAAGTGACAAACATATCTGCCGGAGGCATCTCTCTTATGAGTAGAGACGAAGTGAGCTTCACATTTTTCATCTTGTGGAGCGAGTTTTGTAGTGTGAGGTGGTTCCTCTATGGACCAAAAACGTTGCAATGTTGCGTGCAGATCACGATCATTCGTCGATAAAAGAGTCACTAAGCCTGAGTAAGGCTTAGACTTAAGTGAAACAGGTGTCGGACCAAGCACAACATAGCCAAAGATTGTATTGACAGCGTATGGCATATTCTTGCCGAGATTGATAAAGGTACCATTAAGAGTCAATGCAAATATATCTGCTCCAATCAGAAGGTCAACTGGACCCGGAACATCAAAAGTTGGATCCGCTAGCATATAACCTTTGAGTCGCTCTTTAATTTCTGGTGGGAGCTGAACACGAGGCAGATTGCATGATATTTTATTAAGGATCATGACTGGGTGAGATTTGGCTAAAATATTCCCACTGAGCGAAGACAATGCCACAAAGGTAAGTCCCTTTGTTTTCACTGGGGCGGTAGAGATGCCACTAAGTTCTGGAATATCTGTTTGAGAGCGGTACAAACACAAAGTCTTTGCACAACTTTCTGAAATAATTGTTGTTTGGGATGCACTATCTAGCACAGCTCGTACAACTGCTGCATTTCCATTGGCAGATATGATATGCACCAAAGCGGTTTCGAGTAACACAGTGTTATTCTGATTGCAAGAAACACCTATCAAGGTAGTATCCTGGTGACACTCTGCAGAGTGGTTTTGCTTATGCATCGTCGTTTCAACAGAAGGGCACAAGGTAGGTCTATTTGACTGAGTCAATTTTTGTTGCGGTTGTGCGGAGCGGTTCTGAACAAAACAATGTAGTAGGCTATGGTGACGCCTATGGCATACATTGCATGTGTGGACGGACTTACAGGTGACTAACTTATGTGTTCCAAAACAATTTTGACACAAGTTCTTATTTTTAACAAAAGCTTGTCTGTCTTGTACAGTAAGTGCGGAAAAATCTGCACATCTATATATGTTGTGTGAATTTGATGAACAGAAGATACAATGCTGAGTGTGAGTAGGCCTAGTGACCATCGCTATTTTGTGCGGTTTAAACTGGTTTGTATTCATTTTAAAGCCACTGATTTTTTGAGAGGTTTGAAGAGAAGGTTCATTTTTTGAGATGATATTAGTTAAACCCGCTGCCTCTTTGCAAGAACATTCATTTTCTAAGAATGTAATTACTTCTGTAATGGTAGGAACATTTTGTAAATTATCTCGAGAACGTTCAAGTTTGGTCCTGAATTCCGTGTCAAATCTACGCAAAATATATGAGGTCAACAACAAACTTTCGCTAGCAATATCATGTCCTAGTGCTTTGAGCGCTTGATAATTTTCATTGTAGGTTGACAAAAAATTCCTCATTTGTTTAACTGAAGGATTACGCAATTGTGGTAAATCAAATATATTGTTTACGTGAAGTGTTATCAACAATCTAGAATTTTTATATCTTTTTAGCAAAGTTTGCCAGGCTATGGCATAGTTTGTATTAGTGACAGGCAACGATTTAATTAAATTTAGCGGCTCATCAGTCAAACAAGAAAGGAAGTATGTAAATTTCTCCACATTAGAAATGGTTTCATTTTTGTGCACTGCATTTTCAAACAGACTGTGAAAGGCTACCCATTTCTCAGGTTGTCCAGAAAATGTTCCCAAGTTTAAGCGAGGTAAATTTACGGTGGGAGTAGGCGCAACTAGTTGTGATGGACCAGTGTGAGACTGATCCAAGGTTTCCTGCGGTAGCGATGGTAGAAAAGGAGCACATATATAGCTATATAGCTTTGTATAGCTATATTTAAGTCTGATATAGAATCTTGTAATCTTGAAATCTGTTCATTATCAAGACCTTCTGGTAAAGGTGTTGTACTAAATAGTTTATTTATAAGCCTTTCAAATTCAGCATATTTATTTTCTGCGGTGGAACTAAGCAAACTAACTTTTCGTGTTTGCTGTTCAGTTAAATTACCTATACCAATAACCTCAAGAGCAACAATTTGCTTGTCAATATTATGAAGCCTACTCTCAATCAGTTCACTTTGCTTCACAAAAGAAGAAAATCTCATTTTGGTAATTTATTAATACACTCGCTTTAAAAAACAGATTCAGATGTAAATAACAAAAGAGTTCTAAGTAAAAGTTGTAATTCACAATGTTCTTCCAGTATTCAGTAATTTCCAGTCCAAATAATTTTAATTTATTATTTTTTATTTATTTTTTTTATCACTCTAAAATACCAATAGCGTAGATGACAGTAATAATGGTAACATGGTAATAAAGGAATATGGCTACTGTATTTTATAGAAACTAATACAGAGGTCGGTTTTGAAGAAACACACTACACTTTAGAACTATGCTTGCTAGATAAAACATGAAATAACACACGCTGCACAATGAATCAATAAACTATGCTTGCGTGAAAAAAACATGAAAAAATCATAACAAAATGAAAATAGCACTGAGTATTGGCAATACTTGCCAGTAGTAAATAATTGTTTTTGTTTTTTTTTATTTAAGCGTTACAATAATTCAATAAACGTAATGCATAAATATTAAGCGTTTACTGACCTTGTCCTTGTGCGTTGTAAATGTCCCGTTGTAAGCAACACTTTGATGATTTTCTAGGCAGTCCTAAACTAATAATATTCCATTAAACGTTAAACACATAAAGTAAACACATGAAATAAGCAGAGTTTTATATTATAATAAGCGGAGTAAAATAACAATAGCGGTGAATAGTCTTTCTATTCTTGGGGTATGCGTGTATAAACCAAAAAGAACTGAACTGCACGATATACCTTATTCTACAGGAAAGAAAACGCTCTAATTATGATTGCTGATTACAATGTGAATTGTACTTTGAAACAGTTAATGGGAGTGCACTCTATTAGAGAACTAATGAAGAAGAGATAGGGGGAGTTTTATTATTGTTATGAAAACAAAATATCTGACAGATACTAATGCTCGAGGATATCGCTTAGAGCATTTTCCGTCATGCATGGTGAATTTGGATTCAGTGTACCGCAAGGTCCATGTATCATATTTTTCGTCACAACTTCATGCAAAGCCTTATCGACGTCGGCATCGGGTATTTCAGCGCATATTACATCGTCGATTTCGTTTGAAGTGATTTTGTTATAGAGCCAGATTAGTATATGTGCGTGTGGCAATCCCTCTTTTGCCATTCCACTGAGTACATCCAGCAGCGACATGGGTGAAACCAAGCTCAGCTTGGCTGAGTACATCCAAACACTTCATGTTTTACCATGAAACCCATCAGCGATTTCAGCTTCTGTCTGAAAACACGTGCTGTGATGTCATGCCTATCCACCGGCGATTGCCCAGGAAGTATATCGCTGTTGTATATAAGCTGTTGTATATCGTCCCAAGCTGGATTGCATGTGAATGTAATGAATAGGTCTGGACGCCCGTAGTGACGAACATACGCAATTGCATCTTGAGCGTACTCATGCATATGACGTGGACTGCCTGTATATGAAGACGGCAAAATCGTTATTCTTCCAACGTTAGTTGTATTACCGTCATTTACAACTGCATTTCGCAAATGAACGTATTCTTCAGAGCGAAGCTTGGTATGACTCAAACGGATGAATATCAAACGTTCTGTTTCGATTTTTGCATACATATCTACGATGTATTGGTGAAACAATTGACAGCATTTCAAAATGTGATTGTCTTCATTCTCTCGAATCATTAATCGGTATGAATAATAGTTCATTGCGCTGCATTTCTTATTTGTTTCTTCGCCACTGACTGGATTTTATCATCTTAACGTTGAAGTGATATCCATCGGCACCATCCCAAAAAATGATTGGATATTGCAGGGCATCGTAGCATCGATGAGTTTCTGCAACCGGCTTTATGATAATTGTCCTTTCACTTTGAAAGTTGGCATGAATCGAGCTGTTACGATTTCTGCACCGAACGACGTCATTTGGAAGCATGAGTTGTATTTCCTGATGTTAGATAGGAAATGCTTTGATTCGGCGGTATATCCGGCAAGCAAAGTTTTTAATGGCTCTGGCGGTTCTCCAAGTTGAGGCATTTTAATTTTTCCGGCGGCGCAACACATTCCTTTCGTTTCTCCATTAAATTTCAGAGCCATGCAATGAGGACACACTTCAGTCATAGTGCCGATGAGAACATGCCGGCTCAAACTATAATCATCAGCTGGTTTGTACCGGAATGCAAGGCGATTGTAATCGCGTGATTGCTGAGCACGGAGTCGTGTTTAACGCTGATCTGCTGTTTCTCGTTGACGTCTTTCAGCCACTCTCAGCCTGTCGCGTTCATGCTGTTGAGAACGAAGCAGATCTGAAGCTGCAGAACACGATCGCCGTGCTCGCAACCGTGCATCCTCACGTCTGGCTGCACGTCGCTCTGCTGCTTCCTCGGCACGTATTTGAGCCATTCTTTCTTTGTTTCGCTCGTTCGCTGATGCCCGTTCTTCCTCAGTTTGATTTGCAATTACTCGTCGCACTGCTTCCGCTCCGCGAGTACGACGACCTAAGTTTGATCTTCTGCGAGGCATTATTTTGATGAACTAAAGCAGATCGATTGCACTGAAAAAGAAGAAAGAAAGTTATAACAAAAACATATAAAATTTCAAAACATTAAAAAAGAAAAAAACACGAACTAAAAAAATAAAGAAAAAACAAAAAAAAAATAAAAAATACTAACGAAATATTTCAATTCAAACGCAGATCAATCGACACAGCTCAATTCTAACGCAATGAGAAACGAAATATTTCAATCCGCTCGAACAAATCACTCCGAAGAGGTCAATTTCACGATATAATTTGAATTCAAATGAAAATCAATCGACACAGCTCAATTCCACCGTCAATTGCACTGAAAAATAAGAAAAACAGTTAAAAAAACGAAATGAAAAACACTGAAAAAATAAAAAATAAACTATACTCACCAAATGAACGCTATGGTAAACGACACAGCTCAATTCCAACGCAATGTTACACGAAATAATTAAACGTGCTGTCAAGAAGCACGCTGTCCGGCATGAGCAATGTTTAGTATTGCGTGTGTTGCTGTTACGTCCAACAGATGGCGCTGTTTTTCAAAAAAAGCATGAGTATTGCGTGTGTTGCTGTTACGTCCAACAGATGGCGCTCTTTTTCAAAAAAAGCATGTTTTTACCTATCACAGGTGTGACATCTATAATAGGTATATAAAAACACGCGCGTATTCGAATGCAACGTTGTGTCAAAATTTCAAAGCAATCGCTGAAAAACTTTCGGAGATTTAAGATTTTGAACAAACGAACATTTACATTTATATTTATATAGATTGTTATGTTTTTATGTATTTCAGGATATTTTATAATTGAGTTATTTTTATACGTAGTCTATATTATATTTTTTTTTTAATTTTATTTTTCGTTCTTCTACATTTTTTATTATTTCAATATTTCTCTAAATGTTGTATAAAAGATTCTATTTAGTATAAAAGATTTCTAAAACATTTTTATTTTCCAATGCTAAATATTTTTTAATACAACACTGCATGATGATGTTATTTTTTGTACAGATGTTATTTTTTGTATCTTAGGATGCAAAACCAATAAATAAATACCTAAAATGTGTTTTTTATTTCGTGGAATAATTTGATAATCTCTTCACCTAGTATGGGGCGGCAAACAACCGTTCTGCCCAGGGCGGCAAAATTGCTAGGTCGGCCCCTGTTGCTTCAGCATTAACCACAGTACTGTGGTCACTAACGTATACCACCTCACGTTTTCGCACTCGATTTTCACCGAAGATGGCAGTCGATGGCACTGCCGAAAAGTCTGGTTTTGCAGAAAACATTGGACTACGGCTAAAGAGCCCGGGAAGCAATTTTAACAAAAAACTACTTCTTTGTTGCCGATAACGTAGTAACATATAAAAAATTCTCACCTCCACCTTCAACTATAATTTTTAATAATAGAAAATTACCCCCACCCCGTTCACCTAACCTCTTCATTTATCATCTACGTTTCTACAGTGGATTATTATGAGCTTCTTATCAGGATACTTTATTTATAAAAATTAAGTACTTTACTCTTGTTAAATCATAAAATGTTTCAGGTAAACTACCCCTTTCTCTTAACCGATCTTCTCCAAAATCAATAGACCTTACGTCCTCTACAATTCAGGGATGCATGCAAAAAATATTTGATCTGTTTGAATGTGCGGCAGTTATCGTTCGTCATGGAAACATTTCTCTTGTTACAACGTAAAATGTTGCAGTTAAACTACCCGTTTCCCTTAACCGATCTTCACCAAAATCAGTAGACCTTGAGCTCTCTTTGCAACTCAGGAAAGGGTGCAAATAATTATTTGATTCTCTTTGAATTTTCGGCAGTTATCGTTCGTCATAAAAAAATTACCCTTTTTAAAACATAAAACGTTGCTGATAAACTACCCCTTCCCTGAACCCATCTTCAACAAAATCAATAGACCTTGAGTTCTCTTTAGTTCAAAAAGGTATGCAAAAACCTAATTGATTCTGTTTGAATTTACGGCAGTTATCGTTCGTCACATAAAAAATTACCCTCGTTAAAACATAAAATGTTGCTAGTAAACTACCCCTTTCCCTTAACCGATCTTCACCAAAAGCGACAGGTCTTGCGTACTCTACAATTTAGGCCTATATGCAAACAATTATTTGATTCTCTTTGAATTTACGGCAGTTATTGTTCGTTATAGAAAAAATACCCTTGTTAAAACATAAAACGTTGCAGGTAAACTACCCCTTTCCCTTAACCGATCTTCAACAAAATTAACAGACCTTGAGTTCTGTAAAATTGAAAAAGATATGCAGAAGAGTAGTTGATTCTGTTTTAATGTACGGCAGTTATCATTCGTCATAAAAAAATTACCCTTGATAAAACATAAAATGTTGCTGGTAAACTACCCTATTCCCTTAACCGATCTTCACCAAAACATACAGGTCTTGAGAACTCTACAATTCAGGGCTGTATGCAAAATATTATATGATTCTGTTTGAATTTGCGGCTGTTATCGTTTGCCATAGAAAATACCCTTGATAAAACAAAAAACGTAGCAGGTAAACTACACCTTTCCCTTAACCGATCTTCACCAAAAACAAAAGGTCTTTAGTACTCAACAAAACAGGGCTCTATGCAAAAGAGTAGCTGATTCTGTTTGAATTTGCGGCTCTTATCGTTTGCCATAGAAAATACCCTTTTAAAAAATAGAACGTTGCAGGTAAACTACCCCTTTCCCTTAACCGATCTACACCAACACCAACAAGTATTGAGAACTCTACAATACAGGGCTGTATGCAAAACACCATTTGATTCTGTTTGAATTTGCGGCTGTTATCGTTTACCATAAAAAAATTACCCTTGATAAAGAACCGTTGCAGGTAAACTACCGCTTTCCCTTAATCGATCTTCACCAAAAACGATAGGTCTTGAGAGCTCTACAATTCAGGGCTGTATGCGAAACATTATTTGATTCTGTTTGAATTTGTGGCAGTTATCGTTTGCAATAGAAAAAAAAATCTACAGATAGACACACAGACACTTTGCCTTAAGGACCATTTCATTAAGGAACATGGATATAATAAAATACCCCATTTTGTCCCATTACATAGTAAAGTAAGTTGTAGAGCAATCATACAATAAAATTACAAACATTTGAACTCGTGTTAAAATTCTTTTTAGCCTGATACCCAGCTGAATTTTACTTCCATGTTCCTTAAGGAAATGGAAGGATGGTGATGGCAAAAAAAATCGTGATCGAAATTATTGCAGATTCTGATTGTACTACACTCAAAACATAAAAAAAATCGTTTTTCGAAAAGTGTTTGTGTCTGTCTGTAGATTTTTTTTCTATGGGAAACGATAACTGCCACAAATTCAAACAGAATCAAACAATTGTTTGCGTACAGCCCTGATTTGTAGAGTTCTCACTACCTATTGTTGTAGGTGAAGATCAGTTAAGGGAAAGGGGTAGTTTACCAGCAACGTTTTATGTTTTAACAAGGGTATCTTCACGATTGCTAATGGTGAAGATCGGTTGAGGGAAAGGGGTAGATTACCAGCAACCGTTTTTTTTATCAAGGGTAATTTTTTTTTTTGCAAACGATAACAGCCACATTAACCGATTAACCACAATAATTTCCATTAACCGATCTTCACCAAAAACGATAGGTCTTGAGAACTCTACAATTCAGGGCTGTATGCAAAATATTATATGATTCTGATTGAATTTGCGGCTGTTATCGTTTGCCATACAAAATACCTTTGATAAAACAAAAAACGTGGCAGGTAAACTACCCCTTTCCCTTAAACGATCTTCACCAAAAACAATAGGTCTTTAGTACTCAAGAAATCAGGGCAGTATGCAAAACGTATTTGATTCTGTTTGAATTTGCGGCTCTTAATGTTTGCCATAGGAAATACCCTTTTAAAAAATAAACCATTGCCGGTAAACAACCCCTTTCCCTTAACCGATCTTCACCAAAAACAATGGTCTTGAGAACTCTACAATTCAGGGCAGTATGCAAAACATTATTTGATTCTGTTTGAATTTGCGGCTGTTATGGTTTGCCATAGAAAAAAATCTACAGACACACACACACACACAGACAGGCAGACACACAGACACTTTTCGAAAAACGACATTTTTTCATGTTTTGAGTGTAGTACAATCAGAATCTGCAATAATCTCGAACACGATTTTTTTTGCCATCACCATACTTCCATTTCCTTAAGGAACATGGAAGTAAAAATACCCTTGATAAAAAACCGTTGCAGGTAAACTACCCCTTTCCCTTAATCGATCTTCACCAAAAACGACAGGTCTTGAGAACTCTACAGTTCAGGACTGTATGCAAAATATTATATGATTCTAATTGAATTTGCGGCTGATATCGTTTGCCATACAAAATACCCTTGTTAAAACATAAAACGTTGCAGGTAAACTACCCCTTTCCCTTAACTGATCTTCACCTAAAACAATAGTTCTTGAGAACTCTACAATTCAGGGCTGTATGCGAAACATTATTTGATTCTGTTTGAATTTGTGGCTGTTATCGTTTGCCAAAATAAAAATTTCTCTTGTTAAAAAAACGGTTGCAGGTAAACTACCCCTTTCCCTCAACTATCTTCACCAAAAACAATCGTGAAGATACCCTTGTTAAAACATAAAACGTTGCAGGTAAACTACCCCTTTCCCTCAACCGATCAGCACCAAAAACAATAGGTCGTGAGTACTCTACAAATCAGGGCTGTACGCAAACAATTATTTGATTGTGTTTGAATTTGTGGCAGTTATCGTTTGCCATAGAAAAAATCTACAGATAGACACACAGACACTTTCCGAAAAACGATTTTTTTCATGTTTTGAGTGTAGTACAATCAGAATCTGCAATAATCTCGAACACGATTTTTTTTGCCATCACCATCCTTAAGGAACATTGAAGTAAAATTCAGCTGGGTATCAGGCTAAAGAGAATTTTAACACAAGTTCAGATGTTTGGAATTTTATTGTATGATTGCTCTACAACTTACTTTACTATGTAATGAGACAAAATGGGGTATTGTATTACTTCCATGTTCCTTAAGGAAATGGTAGTATGGTGATGGCAAAAAAAATCGTGTTCGAGATTATTGCAGATTCTGATTGTACTACACTCAAATCATGAAAAAATGGAGAACCATACATGACTTCCATGTTCTAAGATTTATATTTAAAATCATATTCGAAATGGAATATTTCCATAGAAACTAAGTCTTTCTACTTATTGGTTCAGCATTAACCACAGTACTGTGGTCACAAACGTATACCACCTCACGTTTTCGCACTCGATTTTCACTGATGATGGCAGTCGATGACACTGCAGAAAAGTCTGGTTTTACAGAAAACATTGGACTACGGCTAAACAGCCTGGTAAACAATTTTACCAAAAAACGACTTCTTTGTTGCTAATAACGTTGTACACATAAAAAATTCTCCCCTCTACCTTCAACTATAATTTTTAATAATAGAAAATTACCCCCACCCCCTTCACCTAACCTCTTCATTTATAGACATATCATCTGCGTTTTGTACAGTGGATTATTATGAGCTTCTTTTCAGGATACTTTATTTATAAAAATTAAGTACTTTAATCTCGTTAAATCATAAAATGTTTCAGGTAAACTACCCCTTTCTCTTAACCGATCTTCTCCAAAATCAATAGACCTTCAGTCCTCTACAATTCAGGGATGCATGCAAAAAATATATGATTCTGTTTGAATGTGCGGCAGTTATCGTTCGTCATGGAAACATTTCTATTGTTACAACATAAATGTTGCAGGTAAACTACCCCTTCCCCTTAACATATCTTCACCAAAATCAACAGACCTTGATTTCTCTAAAACCCAGGAAAGTGTGCAAAAAATTATTTGATCCTCTTCGAATTTTCGGCAGTTAACGTTCGTCATTAAAAAAATTAACCTTTTTAAAACATAAAACGTAGCTGATACACTACCCCTTTCCCTTAACCGATCTTCACCAAAAACAAAAGGTCTTGAGAACTCTACAATTCAGGGCAGTATGCAAAACATTATTTGATTCTGTTTTAATTTTCGGCTGTTATCGTTTGCCAAACAAACAAAATTACCCTTGATGAAAAAAACAGTTGCAGAAAACTAGCCCTTTCCCTAAACCTATCTTCACCAAAAACATCAGGTCCTGAGTACTCAACAAATCAGGGCTGTATGCAAAACATCATTTGATTCTGTTTGAATTTGCGGCTGTTATCGTTTACCATAGAAAATAATTACCCTTGATAAAAAACCGTTGCAGGTAAACTACCCCTTTCCCTTAACCGATCTTCACCGAAAACGATAGGTCTTGAGAACTGTACAATTCAGGGCAGTATGCGAAACATTATTTGATTCTGTTTGAATTTGCGGCTGTTATCGTTTGCCAGAGAAAAAAAATCTATAGACACACAGACAGACACAAAGACAGACAGACACACACACAGACACTTTTCGAAAAACGACATTTTTTCATGTTTTGAGTGTAGTACAATCAGAATCTGCAATAATCTCGAACACGATTTTTTTTGCCATCACCATACTTCCATTTCCTTAAGGAACACGGAAGTAAAAATACCCTTGATAAAAAACCGTTGCAGGTAAACTACCCCTTTCCTTTAATCGATCTTCACCAAAAACGATAGGTCTTGAGAACTCTACGATTCAGGGCTGTATGCAAAATATTATATGATTCTGATTGAATTTGCGGCTGTTATCGTTTTCCATACAAAATACCCTTGATAAAACAAAAATGTGGCCGGTAAACTACCCCTTTCCCTTTAACGATCTTCACCAAAAACAACAGGTTTTTAGTACTCAAGAAATCAGGAGAGTATGCAAAAACGTATTTGATTCTGTTTGAATTTGCGGCTCTTATCGTTTGCCATAGAAAATACCCTTTTAAAAAATAAACCGATGCAGGTAAACTACCCCCTTCCATTAACCGATCTTCACAAAAACAAAAGGTCTTGAGAACTCTACAATTCAGGCAGTATGCAAAACATCATTTGATTCTGTTTGAATTTGCGGCTGTTATCGTTTACAATAGGAAAAAATTACACTTGATAAAAAACCGTTGCAGGTAAACTACCCCTTTCCCATAACCGATCTTCACCAAAAACGACAGGTCTTGAGAACTCTATAATTCATGGCTGTATGCAAAATATTATATGATTCTGATTGAATTTGCGGCTGTTATCGTTTGCCATACAAAATACCCTTGATAAAATAAACAACGTGGCCGGTAAACTACCCCTTTACCTTAAACGATCTTCACCAAATACAATAGGTCTTTAGTATTCAAGAAATCAGGGCAGTATGTAAAAACGTATTTGATTCTGTTTGAATTTGCGGCTGTTATCGTTTGCCATACAAAATACCCTTGATAAAACAAAAAACTTGGCTGGTAAACTACCCCTTTCCCTTAAACGATCTTCACCAAAAACAATAGGTTCTTAGTACTCTAGAAATCAGGGCAGTATGCAAAAACGTATTCTATTCTGTTTGAATTTGCGGCTCTTATCGTTTGCCATAGAAAATACCCTTTTAAAAAATAAACCGATGCAGGTAAACTACCCCTTTCCCTTAACCGATCTTCACCTAAACCAACAGACCTTGAGTCCTCTGAAACTCAGGAAAGTGTGCAAAAAGTTATTTGATTCTCTTTGAATTTTCGGCAGTTAACGTTCGTCATTAAAAAAATTAAACTTTTTAAAACATAAAACGTAGCTGATAAACTACCCCTTTCCTTAACCGATCTTCACCCAAAATTGTAGGTCGTGAGTACACTACAAATCAGGGCTGTATGCAAAACATCATTTGATTCTGTTTGAATTTGCGGCTGTTATCGTTTACCATGTAAAAAAATTACCCTTGATAAAAAACTGTTGCAGGTAAACTACCCCTTTCCCTTAACCGATCTTTACCAAAATCAACAGATCTTGAGAACTCTACAATTCAGGGCGGTATGCGAAACATTATTTGATTCTGTTTGAATTTGCGGCTGTTATCGTTTGCCAAACAAACAAAATTACCCTTGATAAAAAACACCGTTGTTGGTAAACTACCCCTTTCCCTCAAACTAGCTTCACCAAAAATAAAAGGTCGTGAGCACCCTACAAATCAGTGCTGTATGCAAAACATCATTTGATTCTGTTTGAATTTGCGGCTGTAATCGTTTACCATAAGAAAAAATACCTTTGATAAAAAACCGTTGCAGGTAAACTACCCGTTTCCCTTACCCGATCTTCACCGAAAACGACAGGTCTTGAGAACTCTACAATTCAGGACTGTATGAAAAATATTATATGATTCTTATTGAATTTGCGGCTGTTATCGTTTGCCATACAAAATACCCATGATAAAAAAAAACGTGGCTGGTAAACTACCCCTTTCCCTTAAACGATCTTCACCAAAAACAATATGTCTTTAGTACTCAAGGAATCAGGGCAGTATGCAAAAACGTATTTGATTCTGTTTGAATTTGCGGCTCTTATCGTTTGGCATATAAAATACCCTTTTAAAAAATAAACCGTTGCTGGTAAACAACCTCTTTCCCTTAACCGATCTTCACCAAAAACAAAGGGTCTTGAGAACTCTACAATTCAGGGCAGTATGCAAAACATTATTTGATTATGTTTGAATTTGCGGCTGTTATCGTTTGCCATATAAAATACCCTTGTTAAAACATAAAATGTTGCAGGTATGCTACCCCTTTCCCTTAATCGATCTTTACCAAAATCAACAGATCATGAGAACTCCACAATTCAGGGCAGTATGCGAAAAATTATTTGATTCTGTTTGAATTTGCGGCTGTTATCGTTTGCCAAACAAACAAAATTGCCCTTGATAAAAAAAAACCGTTGCAGGTAAACTACCCCTTTCCCTCAACCGATCAGCACCAAAAACAATAGGTCGTGAGTGCTCTACAAATCAGGGCTGTACGCAAACAATTATTTGATTCTGTTTGAATTTGTGGCAGTTATCGTTTGCCATAGAAAAAAAATCTACAGATAGACACATAGACACTTTTCGAAAAACGATTTTTTTCATGTTTTGAGTGTAGTACAATCAGAATCTGCAATAATCTCGAACACGATTTTTTTTGCCATCACCATCCTTCCATTTCCTTAAGGACAATTGAAGTAAAATTCAGCTGGGTATCAGGCTAAAGAGAATTTTAACACAAGTTCAGATGTTTGGAATTTTATTGTATGATTGCTCTACAACTTACTTTACTATGTAATGAGACAAAATGGGGTATTGTATTACTTCCATGTTCCTTAAGGAAATGGTAGTATGGTGATGGCAAAAAAAATTGTGTTCGAGATTATTGCAGATTCTGATTGTACTACACTCAAATCATGAAAATATCGGTATGGAGAACCATACATGACTTCCATGTTCTAAGATTTATATTTAAAATCATATTCGAAATGGAATATTTCCATAGAAACTACGTCTTTCTACTTATTGCTTCAGCATTAACCACAGTGCTGTGGTCACAAACGTATACCACCTCACGTTTTCGCACTCGATTTTCACTGATGATGGCAGTCGATGACACTGCAGAAAAGTCTGGTTTTACAGAAAACATTGGACTACGGCTAAATAGCCTGGGAAGCAATTTTACCAAAAAACTACTTCTTTGTTGCCGATAACGTTGTACACATAAAAAATTCTCCCCTCCACCTTCAACTATAATTTTTAATAATAGAAAATTACCCCCACCCACTTCACCTAACCTCTTCATTTATAGACATTTCATCTGCGTTTTTACAGTGGATTATTATGAGCTTCTTTTCAGGATACTTTATTTATAAAAATTAAGTACTTTACTCTCGTTAAATCATAAAATGTTTCTGGTAAACTACCCCTTTCTCTTAACCGATCTTCTCCAAAATCAATAGACCTTCAGTCCTCTAAAATTTAGGGATGCATGCAAAAAATATTTGATTCTGTTTGAATGTGCGGCTGTTATCGTTCGTCATGGAAACATTTCTCTTGTTACAACTTAAAATGTTGCAGGTAAACTACCCCTTCCCCTTAACATATCTTCACCAAAATCAACAGACCTTGATTTCTCTAAAACTCAGGAAAGTGTGCAAAAAATTATTTGATCCTCTTCGAATTTTCGGCAGTTAACGTTCGTCATTAAAAAAATTAACCTTTTTAAAACATGAAACGTAGCTGATAAACTACCCCTTTCCCTTAACCGATCTTCACCAAAAACAAAAGGTCTTGAGAACTCTACAATTCAGGGCAGTATGCAAAACATTATTTGATTCTGTTTTAATTTTCGGCTGTTATCGTTTGCCAAACAAACAAAATTACCCTTGATGAAAAAAACAGTTGCAGAAAACTAGCCCTTTCCCTAAACCTATCTTCACCAAAAACATCAGGTCCTGAGTACTCAACAAATCAGGGCTGTATGCAAAACATCATTTGATTCTGTTTGAATTTGCGGCTGTTATCGTTTACCATAGAAAAAAATTACCCTTGATAAAAAACCGTTGCTGGTAAACTACCCCTTTCCCTTAACCGATCTTCACCGAAAACGATAGGTCTTGAGAGCTGTACAATTCAGGGCAGTATGCGAAACATTATTTGATTCTGTTTGAATTTGCGGCTGTTATCGTTTGATAGAGAAAAAAAATCTATAGACACACAGACAGACACAAAGACAGACAGACACACACACAGACACTTTTCGAAAAACGACATTTTTTCATGTTTTGAGTGTAGTACAATCAGAATCTGCAATAATCTCGAACACGATTTTTTTTGCCATCACCATACTTCCATTTCCTTAAGGAACACGGAAGTAAAAATACCCTTGATAAAAAACCGTTGCAGGTAAACTACCCCTTTCCTTTAATCGATCTTCACCAAAAACGATAGGTCTTGAGAACTCTACGATTCAGGGCTGTATGCAAAATATTATATGATTCTGATTGAATTTGCGGCTGTTATCGTTTGCCATACAAAATACCCTTGATAAAACAAAAATGTGGCCGGTAAACTACCCCTTTCCCTTTAACGATCTTCACCAAAAACAACAGGTTTTTAGTACTCAAGAAATCAGGAGAGTATGCAAAAACGTATTTGATTCTGTTTGAATTTGCGGCTCTTATCGTTTGCCATAGAAAATACCCTTTTAAAAAATAAACCGATGCAGGTAAACTACCCCCTTCCATTAACCGATCTTCACAAAAACAAAAGGTCTTGAGAACTCTACAATTCATGGCTGTATGCAAAATATTATATGATTCTGATTGAATTTGCGGCTGTTATCGTTTGCCATACAAAATACCCTTGATAAAATAAACAACGTGGCTGGTAAACTACCCCTTTACCTTAAACGATCTTCACCAAATACAATAGGTCTTTAGTACTCAAGAAATCAGGGCAGTATGTAAAAACGTATGTGATTCTGTTTGAATTTGCGGCTGTTATCGTTTGCCATACAAAATACCCTTGATAAAACAAAAAACTTGGCAGGTAAACTACCCCTTTCCTTTAAACGATCTTCACCAAAAACAATAGGTTCTTAGTACTCTAGAAATCAGGGCAGTATGCAAAAACGTATTCGATTCTGTTTGAATTTGCGGCTCTTATCGTTTGCCATAGAAAATACCCTTTTAAAAAATAAACCGATGCAGGTAAACTACCCCTTTCCCTTAACCGATCTTCACCTAAACCAACAGACCTTGAGTCCTCTGAAACTCAGGAAAGTGTGCAAAAAGTTATTTGATTCTCTTTGAATTTTCGGCAGTTAACGTTCGTCATTAAAAAAATTAAACTTTTTAAAACATAAAACGTAGCTGATAAACTACCCCTTTCCCTTAACCGATCTTCACCCAAAATAGTAGGTCGTGAGTACACTACAAATCAGGGCTGTATGCAAAACATCATTTGATTCTGTTTGAATTTGCGGCTGTTATCGTTTACCATAAGAAAAAATACCTTTGATAAAAAACCGTTGCAGGTAAACTACCCGTTTCCCTTACCCGATCTTCCCCGAAACGACAGGTCTTGAGAACTCTACAATTCAGGGCTGTATGAAAAATATTATATGATTCTTATTGAATTTGCGGCTGTTATCGTTTGCCATACAAAATACCCATGATAAAAAAAAACGTGGCTGGTAAACTACCCCTTTCCCTTAAACGATCTTCACCAAAAACAATATGTCTTTAGTACTCAAGGAATCAGGGCAGTATGCAAAAACGTATTTGATTCTGTTTGAATTTGCGGCTCTTATAGTTTGCCATAGAAAATACCCTTTTAAAAAATAAACCGTTGCTGGTAAACAACCTCTTTCCCTTAACCGATCTTCACCAAAAACAAAGGGTCTTGAGAACTCTACAATTCAGGGCAGTATGCAAAACATTATTTGATTATGTTTGAATTTGCGGCTGTTATTGTTTGCCATATAAAATACCCTTGTTAAAACATAAAATGTTGCAGGTATGCTACCCCTTTCCCTTAATCGATCTTTACCAAAATCAACAGATCATGAGAACTCCACAATTCAGGGCAGTATGCGAAAAATTATTTGATTCTGTTTGAATTTGCGGCTGTTATCGTTTGCCAAACAAACAAAATTGCCCTTGATAAAAAAAAACCGTTGCAGGTAAACTACCCCTTTCCCTCAACCGATCAGCACCAAAAACAATAGGTCGTGAGTGCTCTACAAATCAGGGCTGTACGCAAACAATTATTTGATTCTGTTTGAATTTGTGGCAGTTATCGTTTGCCATAGAAAAAAAATCTACAGATAGACACATAGACACTTTTCGAAAAACGATTTTTTTCATGTTTTGAGTGTAGTACAATCAGAATCTGCAATAATCTCGAACACGATTTTTTTTGCCATCACCATCCTTCCATTTTCTTAAGGACAATTGAAGTAAAATTCAGCTGGGTATCAGGCTAAAGAGAATTTTAACACAAGTTCAGATGTTTGGAATTTTATTGTATGATTGCTCTACAACTTACTTTACTATGTAATGAGACAAAATGGGGTATTGTATTACTTCCATGTTCCTTAAGGAAATGGTAGTATGGTGATGGCAAAAAAAATTGTGTTCGAGATTATTGCAGATTCTGATTGTACTACACTCAAATCATGAAAATATCGGTATGGAGAACCATACATGACTTCCATGTTCTAAGATTTATATTTAAAATCATATTCGAAATGGAATATTTCCATAGAAACTACGTCTTTCTACTTATTGCTTCAGCATTAACCACAGTGCTGTGGTCACAAACGTATACCACCTCACGTTTTCGCACTCGATTTTCACTGATGATGGCAGTCGATGACACTGCAGAAAAGTCTGGTTTTACAGAAAACATTGGACTACGGCTAAATAGCCTGGGAAGCAATTTTACCAAAAAACTACTTCTTTGTTGCCGATAACGTTGTACACATAAAAAATTCTCCCCTCCACCTTCAACTATAATTTTTAATAATAGAAAATTACCCCCACCCACTTCACCTAACCTCTTCATTTATAGACATTTCATCTGCGTTTTTACAGTGGATTATTATGAGCTTCTTTTCAGGATACTTTATTTATAAAAATTAAGTACTTTACTCTCGTTAAATCATAAAATGTTTCAGGTAAACTACCCCTTTCTCTTAACCGATCTTCTCCAAAATCAATAGACCTTCAGTCCTCTAAAATTTAGGGATGCATGCAAAAAATATTTGATTCTGTTTGAATGTGCGGCTGTTATCGTTCGTCATGGAAACATTTCTCTTGTTACAACTTAAAATGTTGCAGGTAAACTACCCCTTCCCCTTAACATATCTTCACCAAAATCAACAGACCTTGATTTCTCTAAAACTCAGGAAAGTGTGCAAAAAATTATTTGATCCTCTTCGAATTTTCGGCAGTTAACGTTCGTCATTAAAAAAATTAACCTTTTTAAAACATGAAACGTAGCTGATAAACTACCCCTTTCCCTTAACCGATCTTCACCAAAAACAAAAGGTCTTGAGAACTCTACAATTCAGGGCAGTATGCAAAACATTATTTGATTCTGTTTTAATTTTCGGCTGTTATCGTTTGCCAAACAAACAAAATTACCCTTGATGAAAAAAACAGTTGCAGAAAACTAGCCCTTTCCCTAAACCTATCTTCACCAAAAACATCAGGTCCTGAGTACTCAACAAATCAGGGCTGTATGCAAAACATCATTTGATTCTGTTTGAATTTGCGGCTGTTATCGTTTACCATAGAAAAAAATTACCCTTGATAAAAAACCGTTGCAGGTAAACTACCCCTTTCCCTTAACCGATCTTCACCGAAAACGATAGGTCTTGAGAACTGTACAATTCAGGGCAGTATGCGAAACATTATTTGATTCTGTTTGAATTTGCGGCTGTTATCGTTTGATAGAGAAAAAAAATCTATAGACACACAGACAGACACAAAGACAGACAGACACACACACAGACACTTTTCGAAAAACGACATTTTTTCATGTTTTGAGTGTAGTACAATCAGAATCTGCAATAATCTCGAACACGATTTTTTTTGCCATCACCATACTTCCATTTCCTTAAGGAACACGGAAGTAAAAATACCCTTGATAAAAAACCGTTGCAGGTAAACTACCCCTTTCCTTTAATCGATCTTCACCAAAAACGATAGGTCTTGAGAACTCTACGATTCAGGGCTGTATGCAAAATATTATATGATTCTGTTTGAATTTGCGGCGGCTGTTATCGTTTGCCATACAAAATACCCTTGATAAAACAAAAATGTGGCCGGTAAACTACCCCTTTCCCTTTAACGATCTTCACCAAAAACAACAGGTTTTTAGTACTCAAGAAATCAGGAGAGTATGCAAAAACGTATTTGATTCTGTTTGAATTTGCGGCTCTTATCGTTTGCCATAGAAAATACCCTTTTAAAAAATAAACCGATGCAGGTAAACTACCCCCTTCCATTAACCGATCTTCACAAAAACAAAAGGTCTTGAGAACTCTACAATTCATGGCTGTATGCAAAATATTATATGATTCTGATTGAATTTGCGGCTGTTATCGTTTGCCATACAAAATACCCTTGATAAAATAAACAACGTGGCTGGTAAACTACCCCTTTACCTTAAACGATCTTCACCAAATACAATAGGTCTTTAGTACTCAAGAAATCAGGGCAGTATGTAAAAACGTATGTGATTCTGTTTGAATTTGCGGCTGTTATCGTTTGCCATACAAAATACCATTGATAAAACAAAAAACTTGGCAGGTAAACTACCCCTTTCCTTTAAACGATCTTCACCAAAAACAATAGGTTCTTAGTACTCTAGAAATCAGGGCAGTATGCAAAAACGTATTCGATTCTGTTTGAATTTGCGGCTCTTATCGTTTGCCATAGAAAATACCCTTTTAAAAAATAAACCGATGCAGGTAAACTACCCCTTTCCCTTAACCGATCTTCACCTAAACCAACAGACCTTGAGTCCTCTGAAACTCAGGAAAGTGTGCAAAAAGTTATTTGATTCTCTTTGAATTTTCGGAAGTTAACGTTCGTCATTAAAAAAATTAAACTTTTTAAAACATAAAACGTAGCTGATAAACTACCCCTTTCCCTTAACCGATCTTCACCCAAAATAGTAGGTCGTGAGTACACTACAAATCAGGGCTGTATGCAAAACATCATTTGATTCTGTTTGAATTTGCGGCTGTTATCGTTTACCATAAGAAAAAATACCTTTGATAAAAAACCGTTGCAGGTAAACTACCCGTTTCCCTTACCCGATCTTCCCCGAAACGACAGGTCTTGAGAACTCTACAATTCAGGGCTGTATGAAAAATATTATATGATTCTTATTGAATTTGCGGCTGTTATCGTTTGCCATACAAAATACCCATGATAAAAAAAAACGTGGCTGGTAAACTACCCCTTTCCCTTAAACGATCTTCACCAAAAACAATATGTCTTTAGTACTCAAGGAATCAGGGCAGTATGCAAAAACGTATTTGATTCTGTTTGAATTTGCGGCTCTTATCGTTTGCCATAGAAAATACCCTTTTAAAAAATAAACCGTTGCTGGTAAACAACCTCTTTCCCTTAACCGATCTTCACCAAAAACAAAGGGTCTTGAGAACTCTACAATTCAGGGCAGTATGCAAAACATTATTTGATTATGTTTGAATTTGCGGCTGTTATTGTTTGCCATATAAAATACCCTTGTTAAAACATAAAATGTTGCTGGTATGCTACCCCTTTCCCTTAATCGATCTTTACCAAAATCAACAGATCATGAGAACTCCACAATTCAGGGCAGTATGCGAAAAATTATTTGATTCTGTTTGAATTTGCGGCTGTTATCGTTTGCCAAACAAACAAAATTGCCCTTGATAAAAAAAAACCGTTGCAGGTAAACTACCCCTTTCCCTCAACCGATCAGCACCAAAAACAATAGGTCGTGAGTGCTCTACAAATCAGGGCTGTACGCAAACAATTATTTGATTCTGTTTGAATTTGTGGCAGTTATCGTTTGCCATAGAAAAAAAATCTACAGATAGACACATAGACACTTTTCGAAAAACGATTTTTTTCATGTTTTGAGTGTAGTACAATCAGAATCTGCAATAATCTCGAACACGATTTTTTTTGCCATCACCATCCTTCCATTTTCTTAAGGACAATTGAAGTAAAATTCAGCTGGGTATCAGGCTAAAGAGAATTTTAACACAAGTTCAGATGTTTGGAATTTTATTGTATGATTGCTCTACAACTTACTTTACTATGTAATGAGACAAAATGGGGTATTGTATTACTTCCATGTTCCTTAAGGAAATGGTAGTATGGTGATGGCAAAAAAAATTGTGTTCGAGATTATTGCAGATTCTGATTGTACTACACTCAAATCATGAAAATATCGGTATGGAGAACCATACATGACTTCCATGTTCTAAGATTTATATTTAAAATCATATTCGAAATGGAATATTTCCATAGAAACTACGTCTTTCTACTTATTGCTTCAGCATTAACCACAGTGCTGTGGTCACAAACGTATACCACCTCACGTTTTCGCACTCGATTTTCACTGATGATGGCAGTCGATGACACTGCAGAAAAGTCTGGTTTTACAGAAAACATTGGACTACGGCTAAATAGCCTGGGAAGCAATTTTACCAAAAAAACTACTTCTTTGTTGCCGATAACGTTGTACACATAAAAAATTCTCCCCTCCACCTTCAACTATAATTTTTAATAATAGAAAATTACCCCCACCCACTTCACCTAACCTCTTCATTTATAGACATTTCATCTGCGTTTTTACAGTGGATTATTATGAGCTTCTTTTCAGGATACTTTATTTATAAAAATTAAGTACTTTACTCTCGTTAAATCATAAAATGTTTCAGGTAAACTACCCCTTTCTCTTAACCGATCTTCTCCAAAATCAATAGACCTTCAGTCCTCTAAAATTTAGGGATGCATGCAAAAAATATTTGATTCTGTTTGAATGTGCGGCTGTTATCGTTCGTCATGGAAACATTTCTCTTGTTACAACTTAAAATGTTGCAGGTAAACTACCCCTTCCCCTTAACATATCTTCACCAAAATCAACAGACCTTGATTTCTCTAAAACTCAGGAAAGTGTGCAAAAAATTATTTGATCCTCTTCGAATTTTCGGCAGTTAACGTTCGTCATTAAAAAAATTAACCTTTTTAAAACATGAAACGTAGCTGATAAACTACCCCTTTCCCTTAACCGATCTTCACCAAAAACAAAAGGTCTTGAGAACTCTACAATTCAGGGCAGTATGCAAAACATTATTTGATTCTGTTTTAATTTTCGGCTGTTATCGTTTGCCAAACAAACAAAATTACCCTTGATGAAAAAAACAGTTGCAGAAAACTAGCCCTTTCCCTAAACCTATCTTCACCAAAAACATCAGGTCCTGAGTACTCAACAAATCAGGGCTGTATGCAAAACATCATTTGATTCTGTTTGAATTTGCGGCTGTTATCGTTTACCATAGAAAAAAATTACCCTTGATAAAAAACCGTTGCAGGTAAACTACCCCTTTCCCTTAACCGATCTTCACCGAAAACGATAGGTCTTAAGAACTGTACAATTCAGGGCAGTATGCGAAACATTATTTGATTCTGTTTGAATTTGCGGCTGATATCGTTTGCCAGAGAAAAAAAATCTATAGACACACAGACAGACACAAAGACAGACAGACACACACACAGACACTTTTCGAAAAACGACATTTTTTCATGTTTTGAGTGTAGTACAATCAGAATCTGCAATAATCTCGAACACGATTTTTTTTGCCATCACCATACTTCCATTTCCTTAAGGAACACGGAAGTAAAAATACCCTTGATAAAAAACCGTTGCAGGTAAACTACCCTTTTCCTTTAATCGATCTTCACCAAAAACGATAGGTCTTGAGAACTCTACGATTCAGGGCTGTATGCAAAATATTATATGATTCTGATTGAATTTGCGGCTGTTATCGTTTGCCATACAAAATACCCTTGATAAAACAAAAATGTGGCCGGTAAACTACCCCTTTCCCTTTAACGATCTTCACCAAAAACAACAGGTTTTTAGTACTCAAGAAATCAGGAGAGTATGCAAAAACGTATTTGATTCTGTTTGAATTTGCGGCTCTTATCGTTTGCCATAGAAAATACCCTTTTAAAAAATAAACCGATGCAGGTAAACTACCCCCTTCCATTAACCGATCTTCACAAAAACAAAAGGTCTTGAGAACTCTACAATTCATGGCTGTATGCAAAATATTATATGATTCTGATTGAATTTGCGGCTGTTATCGTTTGCCATACAAAATACCCTTGATAAAATAAACAACGTGGCAGGTAAACTACCCCTTTACCTTAAACGATCTTCACCAAATACAATAGGTCTTTAGTACTCAAGAAATCAGGGCAGTATGTAAAAACGTATGTGATTCTGTTTGAATTTGCGGCTGTTATCGTTTGCCATACAAAATACCCTTGATAAAACAAAAAACTTGGCAGGTAAACTACCCCTTTCCTTTAAACGATCTTCACCAAAAACAATAGGTTCTTAGTACTCTAGAAATCAGGGCAGTATGCAAAAACGTATTCGATTCTGTTTGAATTTGCGGCTCTTATCGTTTGCCATAGAAAATACCCTTTTAAAAAATAAACCGATGCAGGTAAACTACCCCTTTCCCTTAACCGATCTTCACCTAAACCAACAGACCTTGAGTCCTCTGAAACTCAGGAAAGTGTGCAAAAAGTTATTTGATTCTCTTTGAATTTTCGGCAGTTAACGTTCGTCATTAAAAAAATTAAACTTTTTAAAACATAAAACGTAGCTGATAAACTACCCCTTTCCCTTAACCGATCTTCACCCAAAATAGTAGGTCGTGAGTACACTACAAATCAGGGCTGTATGCAAAACATCATTTGATTCTGTTTGAATTTGCGGCTGTTATCGTTTACCATGTAAAAAAATTACCCTTGATAAAAAACTGTTGCAGGTAAACTACCCCTTTCCCTTAACCGATCTTTACCAAAATCAACAGATCTTGAGAACTCTACAATTCAGGGCGGTATGCGAAACATTATTTGATTCTGTTTGAATTTGCGGCTGTTATCGTTTGCCAAACAAACAAAATTACCCTTGATAAAAAACACCGTTGTTGGTAAACTACCCCTTTCCCTCAAACTAGCTTCACCAAAAATAAAAGGTCGTGAGCACCCTACAAATCAGTGCTGTATGCAAAACATCATTTGATTCTGTTTGAATTTGCGGCTGTAATCGTTTACCATAAGAAAAAATACCTTTGATAAAAAACCGTTGCAGGTAAACTACCCGTTTCCCTTACCCGATCTTCACCGAAAACGACAGGTCTTGAGAACTCTACAATTCAGGGCTGTATGAAAAATATTATATGATTCTTATTGAATTTGCGGCTGTTATCGTTTGCCATACAAAATACCCATGATAAAAAAAAACGTGGCTGGTAAACTACCCCTTTCCCTTAAACGATCTTCACCAAAAACAATATGTCTTTAGTACTCAAGGAATCAGGGCAGTATGCAAAAACGTATTTGATTCTGTTTGAATTTGCGGCTCTTATCGTTTGCCATAGAAAATACCCTTTTAAAAAACAAACCGTTGCTGGTAAACAACCTCTTTCCCTTAACCGATCTTCACCAAAAACAAAGGGTCTTGAGAACTCTACAATTCAGGGCAGTATGCAAAACATTATTTGATTATGTTTGAATTTGCGGCTGTTATCGTTTGCCATATAAAATACCCTTGTTAAAACATAAAATGTTGCTGGTATGCTACCCCTTTCCCTTAATCGATCTTTACCAAAATCAACAGATCATGAGAACTCCACAATTCAGGGCAGTATGCGAAAAATTATTTGATTCTGTTTGAATTTGCGGCTGTTATCGTTTGCCAAACAAACAAAATTGCCCTTGATAAAAAAAAACCGTTGCAGGTAAACTACCCCTTTCCCTCAACCGATCAGCACCAAAAACAATAGGTCGTGAGTACTCTACAAATCAGGGCTGTACGCAAACAATTATTTGATTCTGTTTGAATTTGTGGCAGTTATCGTTTGCCATAGAAAAAAAATCTACAGATAGACACATAGACACTTTTCGAAAAACGATTTTTTTCATGTTTTGAGTGTAGTACAATCAGAATCTGCAATAATCTCGAACACGAATTTTTTTGCCATCACCATCCTTCCATTTCCTTAAGGACAATTGAAGTAAAATTCAGCTGGGTATCAGGCTAAAGAGAATTTTAACACAAGTTCAGATGTTTGGAATTTTATTGTATGATTGCTCTACAACTTACTTTACTATGTAATGAGACAAAATGGGGTATTGTATTACTTCCATGTTCCTTAAGGAAATGGTAGTATGGTGATGGCAAAAAAAATTGTGTTCGAGATTATTGCAGATTCTGATTGTACTACACTCAAATCATGAAAATATCGGTATGGAGAACCATACATGACTTCCATGTTCTAAGATTTATATTTAAAATCATATTCGAAATGGAATATTTCCATAGAAACTACGTCTTTCTACTTATTGCTTCAGCATTAACCACAGTGCTGTGGTCACAAACGTATACCACCTCACGTTTTCGCACTCGATTTTCACTGATGATGGCAGTCGATGACACTGCAGAAAAGTCTGGTTTTACAGAAAACATTGGACTACGGCTAAATAGCCTGGGAAGCAATTTTACCAAAAAACTACTTCTTTGTTGCCGATAACGTTGTACACATAAAAAATTCTCCCCTCCACCTTCAACTATAATTTTTAATAATAGAAAATTACCCCCACCCACTTCACCTAACCTCTTCATTTATAGACATTTCATCTGCGTTTTTACAGTGGATTATTATGAGCTTCTTTTCAGGATACTTTATTTATAAAAATTAAGTACTTTACTCTCGTTAAATCATAAAATGTTTCAGGTAAACTACCCCTTTCTCTTAACCGATCTTCTCCAAAATCAATAGACCTTCAGTCCTCTAAAATTTAGGGATGCATGCAAAAAATATTTGATTCTGTTTGAATGTGCGGCTGTTATCGTTCGTCATGGAAACATTTCTCTTGTTACAACTTAAAATGTTGCAGGTAAACTACCCCTTCCCCTTAACATATCTTCACCAAAATCAACAGACCTTGATTTCTCTAAAACTCAGGAAAGTGTGCAAAAAATTATTTGATCCTCTTCGAATTTTCGGCAATTAACGTTCGTCATTAAAAAAATTAACCTTTTTAAAACATGAAACGTAGCTGATAAACTACCCCTTTCCCTTAACCGATCTTCACCAAAAACAAAAGGTCTTGAGAACTCTACAATTCAGGGCAGTATGCAAAACATTATTTGATTCTGTTTTAATTTTCGGCTGTTATCGTTTGCCAAACAAACAAAATTACCCTTGATGAAAAAAACAGTTGCAGAAAACTAGCCCTTTCCCTAAACCTATCTTCACCAAAAACATCAGGTCCTGAGTACTCAACAAATCAGGGCTGTATGCAAAACATCATTTGATTCTGTTTGAATTTGCGGCTGTTATCGTTTACCATAGAAAAAAATTACCCTTGATAAAAAACCGTTGCAGGTAAACTACCCCTTTCCCTTAACCGATCTTCACCGAAAACGATAGGTCTTGAGAACTGTACAATTCAGGGCAGTATGCGAAACATTATTTGATTCTGTTTGAATTTGCGGCTGTTATCGTTTGCCAGAGAAAAAAAATCTATAGACACACAGACAGACACAAAGACAGACAGACACACACACAGACACTTTTCGAAAAACGACATTTTTTCATGTTTTGAGTGTAGTACAATCAGAATCTGCAATAATCTCGAACACGATTTTTTTTGCCATCACCATACTTCCATTTCCTTAAGGAACACGGAAGTAAAAATACCCTTGATAAAAAACCGTTGCAGGTAAACTACCCCTTTCCTTTAATCGATCTTCACCAAAAACGATAGGTCTTGAGAACTCTACGATTCAGGGCTGTATGCAAAATATTATAAGATTCTGATTGAATTTGCGGCTGTTATCGTTTGCCATACAAAATACCCATGATAAAATAAAACGTGGCTGGTAAACTACCCCTTTCCCTTAAACGATCTTCACCAAAAACAATATGTCTTTAGTACTCAAGGAATCAGGGCAGTATGCAAAAACGTATTTGATTCTGTTTGAATTTGCGGCTCTTATCGTTTGCCATAGAAAATACCCTTTTAAAAAATAAACCGTTGCTGGTAAACAACCTCTTTCCCTTAACCGATCTTCACCAAAAACAAAGGGTCTTGAGAACTCTACAATTCAGGGCAGTATGCAAAACATTATTTGATTATGTTTGAATTTGCGGCTGTTATCGTTTGCCATATAAAATACCCTTGTTAAAACATAAAATGTTGCAGGTATGCTACCCCTTTCCCTTAATCGATCTTTACCAAAATCAACAGATCATGAGAACTCCACAATTCAGGGCAGTATGCGAAAAATTATTTGATTCTGTTTGAATTTGCGGCTGTTATCGTTTGCCAAACAAACAAAATTGCCCTTGATAAAAAAAAACCGTTGCAGGTAAACTACCCCTTTCCCTCAACCGATCAGCACCAAAAACAATAGGTCGTGAGTGCTCTACAAATCAGGGCTGTACGCAAACAATTATTTGATTCTGTTTGAATTTGTGGCAGTTATCGTTTGCCATAGAAAAAAAATCTACAGATAGACACATAGACACTTTTCGAAAAACGATTTTTTTCATGTTTTGAGTGTAGTACAATCAGAATCTGCAATAATCTCGAACACGATTTTTTTTGCCATCACCATCCTTCCATTTCCTTAAGGACAATTGAAGTAAAATTCAGCTGGGTATCAGGCTAAAGAGAATTTTAACACAAGTTCAGATGTTTGGAATTTTATTGTATGATTGCTCTACAACTTACTTTACTATGTAATGAGACAAAATGGGGTATTGTATTACTTCCATGTTCCTTAAGGAAATGGTAGTATGGTGATGGCAAAAAAAATTGTGTTCGAGATTATTGCAGATTCTGATTGTACTACACTCAAATCATGAAAATATCGGTATGGAGAACCATACATGACTTCCATGTTCTAAGATTTATATTTAAAATCATATTCGAAATGGAATATTTCCATAGAAACTACGTCTTTCTACTTATTGCTTCAGCATTAACCACAGTGCTGTGGTCACAAACGTATACCACCTCACGTTTTCGCACTCGATTTTCACTGATGATGGCAGTCGATGACACTGCAGAAAAGTCTGGTTTTACAGAAAACATTGGACTACGGCTAAATAGCCTGGGAAGCAATTTTACCAAAAAACTACTTCTTTGTTGCCGATAACGTTGTACACATAAAAAATTCTCCCCTCCACCTTCAACTATAATTTTTAATAATAGAAAATTACCCCCACCCACTTCACCTAACCTCTTCATTTATAGACATTTCATCTGCGTTTTTACAGTGGATTATTATGAGCTTCTTTTCAGGATACTTTATTTATAAAAATTAAGTACTTTACTCTCGTTAAATCATAAAATGTTTCAGGTAAACTACCCCTTTCTCTTAACCGATCTTCTCCAAAATCAATAGACCTTCAGTCCTCTAAAATTTAGGGATGCATGCAAAAAATATTTGATTCTGTTTGAATGTGCGGCTGTTATCGTTCGTCATGGAAACATTTCTCTTGTTACAACTTAAAATGTTGCAGGTAAACTACCCCTTCCCCTTAACATATCTTCACCAAAATCAACAGACCTTGATTTCTCTAAAACTCAGGAAAGTGTGCAAAAAATTATTTGATCCTCTTCGAATTTTCGGCAGTTAACGTTCGTCATTAAAAAAATTAACCTTTTTAAAACATGAAACGTAGCTGATAAACTACCCCTTTCCCTTAACCGATCTTCACCAAAAACAAAAGGTCTTGAGAACTCTACAATTCAGGGCAGTATGCAAAACATTATTTGATTCTGTTTTAATTTTCGGCTGTTATCGTTTGCCAAACAAACAAAATTACCCTTGATGAAAAAAACAGTTGCAGAAAACTAGCCCTTTCCCTAAACCTATCTTCACCAAAAACATCAGGTCCTGAGTACTCAACAAATCAGGGCTGTATGCAAAACATCATTTGATTCTGTTTGAATTTGCGGCTGTTATCGTTTACCATAGAAAAAAATTACCCTTGATAAAAAACCGTTGCAGGTAAACTACCCCTTTCCCTTAACCGATCTTCACCGAAAACGATAGGTCTTGAGAACTGTACAATTCAGGGCAGTATGCGAAACATTATTTGATTCTGTTTGAATTTGCGGCTGTTATCGTTTGCCAGAGAAAAAAAATCTATAGACACACAGACAGACACAAAGACAGACAGACACACACACAGACACTTTTCGAAAAACGACATTTTTTCATGTTTTGAGTGTAGTACAATCAGAATCTGCAATAATCTCGAACACGATTTTTTTTGCCATCACCATACTTCCATTTCCTTAAGGAACACGGAAGTAAAAATACCCTTGATAAAAAACCGTTGCAGGTAAACTACCCCTTTCCTTTAATCGATCTTCACCAAAAACGATAGGTCTTGAGAACTCTACGATTCAGGGCTGTATGCAAAATATTATATGATTCTGATTGAATTTGCGGCTGTTATCGTTTGCCATACAAAATACCCTTGATAAAACAAAAATGTGGCCGGTAAACTACCCCTTTCCCTTTAACGATCTTCACCAAAAACAACAGGTTTTTAGTACTCAAGAAATCAGGAGAGTATGCAAAAACGTATTTGATTCTGTTTGAATTTGCGGCTCTTATCGTTTGCCATAGAAAATACCCTTTTAAAAAATAAACCGATGCAGGTAAACTACCCCCTTCCATTAACCGATCTTCACAAAAACAAAAGGTCTTGAGAACTCTACAATTCAGGCAGTATGCAAAACATCATTTGATTCTGTTTGAATTTGCGGCTGTTATCGTTTACAATAGGAAAAAATTACACTTGATAAAAAACCGTTGCAGGTAAACTACCCCTTTCCCATAACCGATCTTCACCAAAAACGACAAGTCTTGAGAACTCTACAATTCATGGCTGTATGCAAAATATTGTATGATTCTGATTGAATGTGCGGCTGTTATCGTTTGCCATACAAAATACCCTTGATAAAATAAACAACGTGGCAGGTAAACTACCCCTTTACCTTAAACGATCTTCACCAAATACAATAGGTCTTTAGTACTCAAGAAATCAGGGCAGTATGTAAAAACGTATTTGATTCTGTTTGAATTTACGGCTGTTATCGTTTGCCATACAAAATACCCTTGATAAAACAAAAAACTTGGCAGGTAAACTACCCCTTTCCCTTAAACGATCTTCACCAAAAACAATAGGTTCTTAGTACTCTAGAAATCAGGGCAGTATGCAAAAACGTATTCGATTCTGTTTGAATTTGCGGCTCTTATCGTTTGCCATAGAAAATACCCTTTTAAAAAATAAACCGATGCAGGTAAACTACCCCTTTCCCTTAACCGATCTTCACCTAAACCAACAGACCTTGAGTCCTCTGAAACTCAGGAAAGTGTGCAAAAAGTTATTTGATTCTCTTTGAATTTTCGGCAGTTAACGTTCGTCATTAAAAAAATTAAACTTTTTAAAACATAAAACGTAGCTGATAAACTACCCCTTTCCCTTAACCGATCTTCACCCAAAATAGTAGGTCGTGAGTACACTACAAATCAGGGCTGTATGCAAAACATCATTTGATTCTGTTTGATTTTGCGGCTGTTATCGTTTACCATGTAAAAAAATTACCCTTGATAAAAAACTGTTGCTGGTAAACTACCCCTTTCCCTTAACCGATCATTACCAAAATCAACAGATCTTGAGAACTCTACAATTCAGGGCGGTATGCGAAACATTATTTGATTCTGTTTGAATTTGCGGCTGTTATCGTTTGCCAAACAAACAAAATTACCCTTGATAAAAAACACCGTTGTTGGTAAACTACCCCTTTCCCTCAAACTAGCTTCACCAAAAATAAAAGGTCGTGAGCACCCTACAAATCAGTGCTGTATGCAAAACATCATTTGATTCTGTTTGAATTTGCGGCTGTAATCGTTTACCATAAGAAAAAATACCTTTGATAAAAAACCGTTGCTGGTAAACTACCCGTTTCCCTTACCCGATCTTCACCGAAAACGACAGGTCTTGAGAACTCTATAATTCAGGGCTGTATGAAAAATATTATATGATTCTTATTGAATTTGCGGCTGTTATCGTTTGCCATACAAAATACCCATGATAAAATAAAACGTGGCTGGTAAACTACCCCTTTCCCTTAAACGATCTTCACCAAAAACAATATGTCTTTAGTACTCAAGGAATCAGGGCAGTATGCAAAAACGTATTTGATTCTGTTTGAATTTGCGGCTCTTATCGTTTGCCATAGAAAATACCCTTTTAAAAAATAAACCGTTGCTGGTAAACAACCTCTTTCCCTTAACCGATCTTCACCAAAAACAAAGGGTCTTGAGAACTCTACAATTCAGGGCAGTATGCAAAACATTATTTGATTATGTTTGAATTTGCGGCTGTTATCGTTTGCCATATAAAATACCCTTGTTAAAACATAAAATGTTGCAGGTATGCTACCCCTTTCCCTTAATCGATCTTTACCAAAATCAACAGATCATGAGAACTCCACAATTCAGGGCAGTATGCGAAAAATTATTTGATTCTGTTTGAATTTGCGGCTGTTATCGTTTGCCAAACAAACAAAATTGCCCTTGATAAAAAAAAACCGTTGCAGGTAAACTACCCCTTTCCCTCAACCGATCAGCACCAAAAACAATAGGTCGTGAGTGCTCTACAAATCAGGGCTGTACGCAAACAATTATTTGATTCTGTTTGAATTTGTGGCAGTTATCGTTTGCCATAGAAAAAAAATCTACAGATAGACACATAGACACTTTTCGAAAAACGATTTTTTTCATGTTTTGAGTGTAGTACAATCAGAATCTGCAATAATCTCGAACACGATTTTTTTTGCCATCACCATCCTTCCATTTCCTTAAGGACAATTGAAGTAAAATTCAGCTGGGTATCAGGCTAAAGAGAATTTTAACACAAGTTCAGATGTTTGGAATTTTATTGTATGATTGCTCTACAACTTACTTTACTATGTAATGAGACAAAATGGGGTATTGTATTACTTCCATGTTCCTTAAGGAAATGGTAGTATGGTGATGGCAAAAAAAATCGTGTTCGAGATTATTGCAGATTCTGATTGTACTACACTCAAATCATGAAAATATCGGTATGGAGAACCATACATGACTTCCATGTTCTAAGATTTATATTTAAAATCATATTCGAAATGGAATATTTCCATAGAAACTACGTCTTTCTACTTATTGCTTCAGCATTAACCACAGTGCTGTGGTCACAAACGTATACCACCTCACGTTTTCGCACTCGATTTTCACTGATGATGGCAGTCGATGACACTGCAGAAAAGTCTGGTTTTACAGAAAACATTGGACTACGGCTAAATAGCCTGGGAAGCAATTTTACCAAAAAACTACTTCTTTGTTGCCGATAACGTTGTACACATAAAAAATTCTCCCCTCCACCTTCAACTATAATTTTTAATAATAGAAAATTACCCCCACCCACTTCACCTAACCTCTTCATTTATAGACATTTCATCTGCGTTTTTACAGTGGATTATTATGAGCTTCTTTTCAGGATACTTTATTTATAAAAATTAAGTACTTTACTCTCGTTAAATAATAAAATGTTTCAGGTAAACTACCCCTTTCTCTTAACCGATCTTCTCCAAAATTAATAGACCGTCAGTCCTCTACAATTCAGGGATGCATGCAAAAAATATTTGATTCTGTTTGAATGTGCGGCTGTTATGGTTCGTCATGGAAACATTTCTCTTGTTACAACTTAAAATGTTGCAGGTAAACTACCCCTTCCCCTTAACATATCTTCACCAAAATCAACAGACCTTGATTTCTCTAAAACTCAGGAAAGTGTGCAAATAATTATTTGATCCTCTTCGAATTTTCGGCAGTTAACGTTCGTCATTAAAAAAATTAACCTTTTTAAAACATGAAACGTAGCTGATAAACTACCCCTTTCCCTTAACCGATCTTCACCAAAAACAAAAGGACTTGAGAACTCTACAATTCGGGGCAGTATGCAAAACATTATTTGATTCTGTTTTAATTTTCGGCTGTTATCGTTTGCCAAACAAACAAAATAACCCTTGATAAAAAAACCGTTGCAGAAAACTACCCCTTTCCCTCAACCTATCTTCACCAAAAACATCAGGCCCTGAGTACTCAACAAATCAGGTCTGTATGCAAAACATCATTTGATTCTGTTTGAATTTGCGGCTGTTATCGTTTACCATAGAAAAAAATTACCTTTGATAAAAAACCGTTGCTGGTAAACTACCCCTTTCCCTTAACCGATCTTTACCGAAAACGGTAGGTCTTGAGATCTGTACAATTCAGGGCTGTATGCAAAATATTATATGATTCTGATTGAATTTGCGGCTGTTATCGTTTGCCATACAAAATACCCTTGTTAAAATAAAAAACGTGGCAGGTAAACAACCCCTTTCCCTTAAACGATCTTCACAAAAACAATAGGTCTTTAGTACTCAAGAAATCAGGGCAGTATACAAAACGTATTTGATTCTGTTTGAATTTGCGGCTCTTATCGTTTGCCATAGAAAATAACCTTTTAAAAAATAAACCGTTGCCGGTAAACAACCCCTTTCCCATAACCGATCTTCACCAAAAACAAAAGGTCTTGAGAACTCTACAATTCAGGGCAGTATGCAAAACATTATTTGATTATGTTTGAATTTGCGGCTGTTATCGTTTGCCATATAAAATACCCTTGTTAAAACATAAAATGTTGCATGTATACTACCCCTTTCCCTTAATCGATCTTTACCAAAATCAACAGATCATGAGAACTCCACAATTCAGGGCAGTATGCGAAAAATTATTTGATTCTGTTTGAATTTGCGGCTGTTATCGTTTGCCAAACAAACAAAATTGCCCTTGATAAAAAAAAACCGTTGCCGGTAAACTACCCCTTTCCCTCAACCGATCAGCACCAAAAACAATAGGTCGTGAGTGCTCTACAAATCAGGGCTGTACGCAAACAATTATTTGATTCTGTTTGAATTTGTGGCAGTTATCGTTTGCCATAGAAAAAATCACCATACTTCCATTCCTTAAGGAATATGGAAGTAAAAATCTACAGATAGACACATAGACACTTTTCGAAAAACGATTTTAATTCCATATTCCTTAAGGAATGGAAGTATGGTGATGGCAAAAAAAATCGTTTTCGAGATTATTGCAGATTCTGATGCTACTACACTCAAATCATGAAAATATCGGTATGGAGAACCATACATGACTTCCATGTTCTAAGATTTATATTTAAAATCATATTCGAAATGGAATATTTCCATAGAAACTACGTCTTTCTACTTATTGCTTCAGCATTAACCACAGTGCTGTGGTCACAAACGTATACCACCTCACGTTTTCGCACTCGATTTCCACTGACGATGGCAGTCGATGACACTGCAGAAAAGTCTGGTTTTACAGAAAACATTGGACTACGGCTAGATAGCCTGGGAAGCAATTTTACCAAAAAACTACTTCTTTGTTGCCGATAACGTTGTACACATAAAAAATTCTCCCCTCCACCTTCAACTATAATTTTTAAAAATAGAAAATTACCCCCACCCCTTCACCTAACCTCTTCATTTATAGACATTTCATCTGCGTTTTTACAGTGGATTATTATGAGCTTCTTTTCAGGGTACTTTATTTATAAAAATTAAGTACTTTACTCTCGTTAAATCATAAAATTTTTCAGGTAAACTACCCCTTTCTCTTAACCGATCTTCTCCAAAATCAATAGACCTTCAGTCCTCTACAATTCAGGGATGCATGCAAAAAATATTTGATTCTGTTTTAATTTTCGGCTGTTATCGTTTGCCAAACAAACAAAATTACCCTTGATAAAAAAACCGTTGCAGAAAACTACCCCTTTCCCTCAACCTATCTTCACCAAAAACATCAGGTCCTGAGTACTCAACAAATCAGGTCTGTATGCAAAACATCATTTGATTCTGTTTGAATTTGCGGCTGTTATCGTTTACCATAGAAAAAAATTACCCTTGATAAAAAACCGTTGCAGGTAAACTACCCCTTTCCCTTAACCGATCTTCACCGAAAACGGTAGGTCTTGAGAACTGTACAATTCAGGGCTGTATGCAAAATATTATATGATTCTGATTGAATTTGCGGCTGTTATCGTTTGCCATACAAAATACCCTTGTTAAAATAAAAAACATGGCAGGTAAACTACCCGTTTCCCTTAAACGATCTTCACAAAAACAATAGGTCTTTAGTACTCAAGAAATCAGGGCAGTATACAAAACGTATTTGATTCTGTTTGAATTTGCGGCTCTTATCGTTTGCCATAGAAAGTAACCTTTTAAAAAATAAACCGTTGCCGGTAAAAAACCCCTTTCCCTTAACCGATCTTCACCAAAAACAAAAGGTCTTGAGAACTCTACAATTCAGGGCAGTATGCAAAACATTATTTGATTCTGTTTGAATTTGCGGCTGTTATCGTTTGCCAAAGAAAAAATAATCAACAGACACACAGACAAACACAGAGACAGACAGACACACACACAGTCACTTTTCGAAAAACGACATTTTTTCATGTTTTGAGTGTAGTACAATCAGAATCTGCAATAATCTCGAACACGATTTTTTTTGCCATCACCATACTTCCATTTTCCTTAAGGAACACAAAGTAAAATATCGGTATGGAGAACCATACATGACTTCCATATTCTAAGATTTATATTTAAAATCATTTTCGAAATGAAATATTACCATAGAAACTACTTCTTTCTACTTACTGCTTCAGCCTTAACCACAGTACTGTGGTCACTAACGTATATCACCTCACGTTATCGCACTCGATTTTCACTGATGATGGAAGTCGATGGCATTGCCGAAATGTCTGGTTTTGTAGAAAACATTGGACTACGGCCAAATATCCCGGGAAGGAATTTATAACAAAAACTACTTCTTTGTTGCCGATAACGTTGTACACATATATATCAGTGGCGAAGTTACATGGAGGCAATTGAGGCAATGCCTACCCTAAAAAATTCTGTAGAATAAAAATTATAAATACGTAAGTAGAGGGAAAATGCCGATCCTGACTCACAAAGGAATGCCGCCTTTCTTAAAAAACATAAAAAACGATAAAAAACAAGATCAAAGAGATGCCGCCGTTCCCGCGGTCCAAGATTTTTTCCCACGCTCTCCCCACCACCCTGGACCCGCAGTATCCGCGAATTTTCGCGAATATAATTTTTTATATGCAGCCTTTCGCGAGCCTAAATCACTTTCACTTTCTAATTTCCGCGAATATAATTTTTTATATGCAGCCTTTCGCGAGCCTAGATCACTTTCACTTTCTACTGGACCACAGCATCCGCGACTTTTTCGCTGATCTGTGTCAAGATCCGCGACTTTTTCGCGTATCTGGACCACAGCATCCGCGAATATAATTTTTTATTTTTTTATATGCCGCCTTTCGCGAGCTTAGATCACTTTCACTTTCTATCACTTGATGCATTATAGTGTATATATTAAATATATGATCAGGGTTACCAACCTTGCATGAGTTCAAATTTGTTATAATGTATATTAAATCTATATGATCAGGTTTACCAACCTATGGTGGGGGGTTCCGACTTGATGCATTATAGTGTATATATTAAATATATGATCAGGGTTACCAACCTTGCATGAGTTCAAATTTGTTGTGTTATAATGTATATTAAATCTATATGATCAGGTTTACCAACCTATGTATGGGTTCAAACTTGATATGTGTGTGTATTATAGTGTATATTAAAATATATGATCAGGGTTACCAATCCTGCATTATTGTGTGTGTATAGAACAGATCTGCCAACATTTTTCTTCGGTGGGAAATTCAAACTATATTATAGTAAATTGTTGACGACGACTTCGATATCAACTCTCTCTCCCCTCCTCTCTCTTTGTCTCTAGACACAGTTGTCGATCACGATATAAACTCTCTCTCTCTTTATGTCATCAGTTTTACATAAGCGTTGTGCTACTTATGGATTATTGTAAGTAGCGATACTAAAATGTAATCACCAGGAAATATATATATTTATCACCTACCTCGTTGCGTCCTACTTAAAATTTTTTTTTTTTTTTGTTGACACATGGCAGTCATTGACCACGATTTAGAAATTAATATACTGCCAAGTCTGTGTGTGTGTGGTAAAGTGTTACGCATAAAAAAATCTCCTTAAAATAAGGTATTTTCAAAAGTTTTGTGTACACATACACACATTGTATATGTCTCTCTCTCTCTCTCTCGCTGCAAACGTTGACAAGAATTCTCTTATTCAAACGATTTGTATGTGTGTACACGAACTTAAATATAGTTTACAGACGATTGTAATTTTAAAAATTCATTTTTTGCATTAAATATATATCGTAAACAATGAAATAATAATATTTCGTCATTGTAAGATTTTAATAAAACAATTATCAGTTTAAATAATAATTTTCATGATTGTAAGATACAACCTACAAATTATTATTAAAATGTCTCTCTCACACACACATTTCTGATTACTATACAAATAATTGCATGCATATTCGGAGGTTTATAACGAAATAAATTAAAATAAACCATAATTTATTTTAAATAATTAAATATATATATTTACAACACTGTTGTTACTCTCTCTCTCTCTCTCTCTCTCTCTCTCTCTCTCTCTCTCTCTCTCTCTCTCTCTCTCTCTCTCTCTCTCTCTCTCTCTCTCTATTTATCTCTCTGTCCGTCCGTCCGTCCGTCCATCCGTCCGACTGTCTATATCTGTCTGTCTGTCTGTCTCTCTCTCTCTCTCGTTGTCAAACGTTATGTTCAAACCGTTTCTCCTCTCTGTGGCCATTACCGCGCATGTATATGATTTTAGAAAGTTTATATATATTCGACAAATATTAACTGTGTACGTACTTACAACGCCCGCTCTCTCTCTCTCTCTCTCTATTTATCTCTCTGTCCGTCCGTCCGTCCGTCCATCCGTCCGACTGTCTATATCTGTCTGTCTGTCTGTCTCTGTCTGTCTGTCTGTCTGTCTCTCTCTCTCTCTCTCTCGTTGTCAAACGTTATGTTCAAACCGTTTCTCCTCTCTGTGGTCATTACCGCGCATGTATATGATTTTAGAAAGTTTATATATATTCGACAAATATTAACTGTGTACATACTTACAACGCCCGCTCTCTCTCTATTTATCTCTCTGTCCGTCCGTCCGTCCGTCCATCCCTCCGACTGTCTATATCTGTCTGTCTGTCTCTGTCTGTCTGTCTGTGTCTCTCTCTCTCTCTCTCTCTCTCTCTCTCTCTCTCTCTCTCTCTCTCTCTCTCTCTCTCTCTCTCTCTCTCTCTCTCGTTGTCAAACGTTATGTTCAACCGTTTCTCCTCTCTGTGGTCATTACCGCGCATGTATATGATTTTAGAAAGTTTATATATATTCGACAAATATTAACTGTGTACGTACTTACAACGCCCGCTCTCTCTCTCTCTCTCTCTCTCTCTCTCTCTCTCTCTCTCTCTCTCTCTCTCTCTCTCTCTCTCTCTCTCACTCATCGTCAAAACGTTGACTTCATTTTTCATTGTATTAAATAATTAACAAATATTAACTATGTGTGCGTGTGTGTTGTCAACTACTTACATGCGCGTTCTCTCTCTCTCTCTCTTAACATAACGCTTCGTGTGAAGCGTTTTGTAGAGCAGGTTTCAACTGTGGAAGGTTTCATACCGTTTCTCCTCTCTCTCTCTCTCTCTCTCGCTCGCAGACGTCGGAAGCAATTCCTAGTTTATAATGTAATTACCTGTGCGTGTATGTCTCTCTTTATTCGACAAATATTAACGCCCTCTCTCTCTCGCAGACGTCGGAAGCAATTCCTAGTTTATAATGTAATTACCTATGCGTGTATGTCTCTCTTTCACATAAAAAAATCTCCTTGAAATAAGGTATTTTCAAAAGTTTTGTGTACACATATGAAATAATAATAATATTTTTAATAAAACAATTATCAGTTTAAATAATAATTGTCATGATTGTAAGATACAATCTGCAAATTATTCAGCTTCAAATAAGTGATATTTACAATGAAACTATTTTCAAATAAAAATGATGTTGGTTCGTCAACCTTTTGTTTTTAAGACTATAACAAGAATGAGACAAGGATCAGCTCTCTCTCCCCCTCTCTCTCTCTCTCTCTCTCACACACACACACACACACACACACACACATTTAGTATGAACTGACATGTCTTTGTTACTAAAATGTACAAATCACATGACTTTATGTGAACTTCAAAGGATTCAAATGTTTCAAAATAAAAATATATAAAACAAAAAAATACAGAATATATGAAATGTATATTACAAATAAAATATATATTACATATTATGAATTTTTTAATTTGTGAAGCAATCTTCTTCTTCTTCATTTGGTACTACATTAAGTCAGTCCTTGGACTTCACTTTTATGGGGTTTTCATAAACATAAATATCACTACCACCAATAACCTGTGGTACAATACTTCTATTCAATGGTAACACCTAAGACAAAAATAAAACATGCAATCAGTATTAATAATACAAAATCACTGTTTTATTATTTTAAAATACTGTAATTTTCATCCAAAATATTTAAAACAAAATACAGACTATATCAAATGTATATTAACAATGTATATTTACAAAATAAGTATATTACAACTCAGGAAAGAGTGGTACGTAATTTTCACTCACCCAATCTTTTATAAATTTGCCATAATTTACACCACCAGCATGGGTGGTAATAAACTGAGTGTAAATATTTGATAACCCTTTTTTTACTTCTGTCTCGCCTTGAGACTGAGAATAGCAATGGCATGTCGTGGAACGACGTTGTAATAGTTCTCTATTATGCTCCACTTGAGTGGAGCGTCTTTCTATCCATTCAGCCATATAACTTTCAAAACTGTCTCCAGACATTATACTCGACTAAAACAAAGACATTCACGTTGTTTATCACTTAATATATTATCATGATATTTTCATTATATTATCATTTAAAAATATGTTAGCAGTAACCAGCGAGAAACACATGTTTGTCACAGTATACTTCAAGCGTTAGCTGTACATATCAAATTCTTTCTTTACGTTTGTATTTTGTCTAAGCTATGTTAACTTCACGCACACACGCACGCACGCACACACACACACACACACACACACACACACACACACACACACACACACACACACACACACACACATTGATACATTTTGGAAACTGATTACAGAATAAATCTACAATCACCTAGTCGGTTTGTTGGCAGAAAACAATTATGTGATCAAATAAACATTACCAGAGAACAACGTCCTCCTAAAGATAAATTTACCAGAGCTCAAAACAGTACAAAGTCATACTTTTGGTGAAGAAAATCACCTCATCAACAACAAAAGTTGTTTGTGTTTAAACAGCTACAAACAATAATTAATTTTCTTACACTAGTAAACATTTTGCTGTAATTGTTTCAATTAAAGGAAACATATATATATATATATTCGTTGAGAAAATCTGTTGTGGCTGAACGAAACATGTGTCTGAATAAATTTTCTCTCTACATAGCAGTTGTAAAAGTAGTCATATACATTATGTGCTATATATACAAAAGGCTTTCAACGTGTTTGTCATTTCAACCAATTTGTACCGTGCTCTAATTATGTAAAAAAAAATAACTGTACCGCTCCATACAACTGAGAATAAATCCGTACACACACACACACACACACACACACACATTGATACATTTTGGAAACTGAGTACAGAATAAATCTACAATCACCTAGTCGGTTTGTTGGCAGAAAACAATTATGTGATCAAATAAACATTACCAGAGAACAACGTCCTCCTAAAGATAAATTTACCAGAGCTCAAAACAGTACAAAGTCATACTTTTGGTGAAGAAAATCACCTCATCAACAACAAAAGTTGTTTGTGTGTAAACAGCTACAAACAATAATTAATTTTCTTACACTAGTAAACATTTTGCTGTAATTGTTTCAATTAAAGGAAACATATATATATATTCGTTGAGAAAATCTGTTGTGGCTGAACGAAACATGTGTCTGAATAAATTTTCTCTCTACATAGCAGTTGTAAAAGTAGTCATATACATTATGTGCTATATATACAAAAGGCTTTCAACGTGTTTGTCATTTCAACCAATTTGTACCGTGCTCTAATTATGTAAAAAAAAATAACTGTACCGCTCCATACAACTGAGAATAAATCCGTACACACACACACACATTGATACATTTTGGAAACTGAGTACAGAATAAATCTACAATCACCTAGTCGGTTTGTTGGCAGAAAACAATTATGTGATCAAATAAACATTACCAGAGAACAACGTCCTCCTAAAGATAAATTTACCAGAGCTCAAAACAGTACAAAGTCATACTTTTGGTGAAGAAAATCACCTCATCAACAACAAAAGTTGTTTGTGTGTAAACAGCTACAAACAATAATTAATTTTCTTACACTAGTAAACATTTTGCTGTAATTGTTTCAATTAAAGGAAACATATATATATATTCGTTGAGAAAATCTGTTGTGGCTGAACGAAACATGTGTCTGAATAAATTTTCCCTCTACATAGCAGTTGTAAAAGTAGTCATATACATTATGTGCTATATATACAAAAGGCTTTCAACGTGTTTGTCATTTCAACCAATTTGTACCGTGCTCTAATTATATAAAAAAATAACTGTACCGCTCCATACAACTGAGAATAAATCCATACACACACACACACATGAACAATTTTACGTTTAAATAAAATCTGCACATACAATAAAATTATGTTTCAGTATTAATGATATAAATTGAAACCCCCCTTTTATTTTTCTAAGTTTTGTAATTTTTTTTTTGGATTTTATTTAATTTTATTTTTATTAAGTTTTTTTTTTGTAAAAGGGGAGAGACATCATATTTAGAACTAGGTAAAAAAACCTAGAGGAAGCAAAAGTGTGCAAGGCCCAAATACAATTACAGACATGTCCCCCCAGGTGAATGACAGGACTTGCAAATGAAAAACTCTTTTAACCAACAAGCGTGTGCTTTATTCAACCTGCAAGATTTTACATACATGACAAGTTCGTGATTGTGTGAGCACACCATTAAAGGCAGAATTATATATATATATATATATGTATATATATGTATATCCATTAATTCATAATTTCACAAAGTAAGTGAGTTGATATTAAACTAATTGCAAAAATTTCTGCCTGATTATGTATGAGTCAAAGTTAGTAATAATCTCATTCATAAAGCAATACTAATCCATCAGTGTTGTATAATATCAAATAGGCTAGCCTGTTGTCTCAGTAAGCACATTTATGGTTATTCTCTTTTTTAAATCCGTTACATATTCCCCCAAAAAAATATATATATAGTAAAATTACACACACAAACACATATACGACATGAATAACAAAACATCCCTCATTTCGACACTAACCTCCTCATAAACCCATTCCAACTACAGTAAATGAAGGAACCCTAATATGTATAGATAGGTACAAATATAAATGACAACGTAAATGGAATATCTCAGCTCCTAAGCATAGATTTGCCAGCATATTCACAAGCATAGTTCACACCAGAGAATGTAAGTGACCGCCCCGAAACTCAACCAGCCAAACGACCCCTTACCTTAATCATTAAGCGTTAAGTATGTGTGTGAAAGAAAATCGTTTCTCATCTACAGCATCAGACAACCCCCGCTACGTTATTAAAACTCAGCCATGACCAGATGACATGATAGCACGAGATAATTGACTCCCTAATGGTCTTAATTAGATGAAAGTTAGATCTTACAGCAAACTGCGGATGTGTGTGTATGTGTGTAACTTCTTACACATTATACAGTTATAAGATACTTCATTAGGTGTACTGTGGTAATGTTCACACATGCAATAACATAATTGAACACGAGAGTTTGTGCTAGAGTATAATGTTCAGAACTTCACGAGTGAGCTTCTGGCGGCTTCTGTGCATTCACATGTTGTAGAGAGAGAGAAATAGATAATCAGAATTTTCCCACCTGGATTGTCCGGTGTACTTAGTTCGTATAGGCGCGGATCAGTGATGTCACAGTCGTGTCACAAGTCCCTGGTGCAGCTTAGCATTGGAAAAGTCCTCGACTGACGGCATTGTGGCTATAAGATCGTCTCTGCCATTAGGGTGGACAGATGTTCGTCCACCCCTGACACCCATCTCGCCCTTGGTCGAGCACCTGGACATACAATAGGTTGTAGATGGTGTCATAAAGAAAATCACGCCACTTAGGCCGTCCACATTAAATACCAACACTAACTTTAAGCAGCAACAGCGCATACACACATCGCCACTAATTCAGATTAAACAGTATTAAGCTCGTCCAGCAATTACTTTCTTAATGTTTCATTGAAATATTCAAATTGATTAGCTGTGTCTTTCGTAGTTATTAATTACATCAAAACAGCTGAGTGCAAGATACATTAGCATATTCTCTATTGAAATCAACTTGACCCACGACTCTCACATTCATAATTTAATTAAATTTAATTTAATTTGATTTTGTAATAGCATGAATGCCCAAACTAAAAACTGCTCTATACGCACACACACACACAAGCATAACTCATAATGAAAGCTGAAACACAAAATATATTTGGGGTTAGAATATTTTCAGAACCCGCAGATTTGCACGTACCTGGAACAACACTTTATCTAGCCTATCATAGTGATAGGTTCGGAAGTCCTGGATAGAAGTTTGCCGCCAGCCGAGACCAGATGAACAGGTTGGAGGATCAAGCAGAAATGAGGCCGATACAACGTTTCGGTCCAGCCAAGTAACCTCCGAATGCAGGAATGTACAGACACAGCTGGCTGGCAGCGCCAGCTGTATTGCGTAGCTGCACAACCGTCTGTGTGTATAACCGACCGGCAACAAACTATCGTAACAGTGTGGCCGTGCGTGACGTCCGCGGCGCTCGTTTTTAAAATACTAATAATACGTTGCCGAAGCCAGTTCGGCACACCCTCACCCCAAAAGGGCAACATGGTTGACCCAAAACAAACAAGTCCTCAAGCACGACGGCTGCGGGAAACCTGGAAAATCTCAGATTCTAAATCGCTCTTGGTGAGTTCAGTAACACAGGAAAACGAAAAGGCAGAAGGAAGAGGTGTGAGTTAGTGAGTGTGTGTCTGAAAGAGAAGATGTAAGTGTGAGTCCTGCATGCTCGCCGGGCCCTGGTCCGCTTGCAGATATAAGAGACAGAAAAGAACAGGAGAAAGAGAAGAATCGCAGGATCCCGCCTTGAGTATTGACCACCAAGGCCTCCCAATTCCAATAACTGAGATCCAGGAACCCCAAATAGTATTCCCCCTTTTTTTTATGGGCCTAACTGTCATCCCTAACTCATGCCCTATGGCACAACTTTAGCTTCGAAATATGAGTGGTTACTCTTTCAACATCCCCTCCGGGATCACCCAATTTCACTGTGACGGGCGACACAAACCGAAGAATGCGGTATGGTCCCGACCAACGATAACATAGTTTAGCGGCCCTCCTATTTATGGCTGAGCTGATCGGATGGCTCTGACAGTAGACCAAGTCGCCAATCTTAAATGGGTTCGGAATTCGCCCCTGATTGTAGCGACTACGGACGCGTTCGTGCGCACGAAGCAAATTCCTCCGGACCTCCCGCCATCTGTCCACAGTCGTGACCTCAGGATCGTTCGGCAGAAGATCATCAATGTGCCACAAATTGTCCAACGGCAAACTCGGCGAGAACCCAAACATGACTTCAAAGGGTACGGCCTTGTGACTCTCGTGTAGGGCCGTGTTAAATGCCAATTGCAACCACTTTAAATTTTGGTCCCAACAATCCTGTTGTTCAGCATGATAGGCGATAAGCGCTGAACGGAGATTCCGGTTAAATCTCTCCGCGTGGGACGGTTGAGGGTAGTACGGGGAAGTGGTCACATGTTTGATGCCGTTAGCGAAACACATTCGCCGGAAATCTTTTGAAATGAACTGTGGTCCATTGTCAGAGACAATGGTGGACGGAAAACCGAAATGCTGAAAGACATGGGTCTGTAGCATAAGGATAGTTGAGCGAGTGTTTGCCTGTCGTAAGGGCAGTAGCCAGACAAACTTGGAAAAAGCATCCACGCAAACAAGTAGGTAAGCATTACCTGACTTGCTACGAGGGAAAGGTCCCACGTAGTCTATGAATAACTTCTCCATGGGTTTGCTCGCCACATCAGATGACAATAGACCCAATTTAGTGTTTTGAGCAGGCTTACTCAAGCCACAGATATGACATGCTTTCACACGAGCCGCGATGTCCCTGTCCATGCCCTTCCAGATGAAATGCCTCCTAATACTGGTAATGGTCTTCGAAATTCCCTTATGGCCACCTATTGGGGAATCATGATAGTAGCTGAAGACCATTGGCACGAGCTTGCTAGGCAGCACAACCTTCGGGGCACGTCCTTTTCGTTCTCGGCAGCACAGGACGCCCTTGGACAGAAAATATGGTACCTGCACGTTACCCTCTTTTAGGTGTTGGATGATAGGACCCAACTCTTCATCATTTAACTGATGGGGTAACACATCAGTAAAAGCCAAAGGAAAATCCAGCAGAACGGAACAGGGTTGCTCAGAATTGGCCTCGCTGGGTTGGGAGAACATACGTGACAAGGCGTCTGCAACAACATTTTGTGTTCCCCTGATGTGTTGCACTTTGAATTTAAAGGATGAGATCTTGACCACCCAACGCCCTATTTTACCCAGCTGCCGGGGATGAGCGAGAAGCCAGGAGAGAGCCTGATTATCGGTCTCCAACAGGAACTCAGCGTGTTCCAAGAAACGCCTGAACTTATCTAGAGCGTACACAACAGCAAGACACTCTAGTTCATACACTGAAGACTTCCTCTCTTGTTGGGTCAAGGTCCGGGATATAAATGCCACCGGCTGCCTAGCACCATCGACTTCCTGGGACAGAACCGCCCCGAGCGCAACAGAACTCGCGTCCGTTTGCAAAATGAATTTTTTTGAAAAATCAGGCATCCTCAACACAGGGGGAGAGACGATCGCCTCCTTGAGGGTATCAAAGGCCCGCTGTTGCCTCTCTCCCCATACAAATTTGGTACCCTTTTTCCTGAGTTCGTTTAAAGGTACAGCAATCTCCGCGGCATTAGGGATAAATCTACGGTAAAAATTGACCATGCCAACAAATCTGGCAACACCTTTCGCATCCCTAGGGGGAGGAAAATCCCGGATGCCTTGTGTCCTCTCCGGGTCGACCGTCACACCCCCATATGAGACGAGATGCCCTAAAAACGAAATACTCCTTTGTGCAAACTTTACCTTGTCTGGATTGATAGTGAGGCCAGCACTCCTCAATCGGCACATCACCTCTCTCAGGTGACCCAGATGCTCCTCGAACGTTTTACTGTAGACCAAGAGGTCATCAAGATAATTAAAGATGAATTTAAATTTTACGTCATGGAATACAGTGTCAAGTAGTCGCGTGAGGGTTTGAGCCCCCACTGCCAGACCCATGGGTACCCTAGTATATTGATAAAGCTTCCATGGCACACAGAATGCCGTATAAGGGCGGCTTTCCTTAGACAGAGGAATCTGATGATAAGCGGCATTGAGGTCAAAGATGGTGAAGTACCTGGCCCCACTAAACCAATCGAACGCGGAATGTAAATCGGGAAGAGGAACTGAATCCACCTCAATATTAGCATTGAGTTTGCGATAGTCAATGACCATACGCTGTTTACCTCCAGGCTTGGGCACCAGAAATGCTGGACATGCATAACTAGAGTTGGAAGGTTCAATGACCCCTTGTTTAAGCAACTCTTGAACCTTCTCTCTTAGGACATCCATCTTTGGAGGGGCGAATTTGTATGGGTGTGAGCGGACTACGGCGGAGTCCGTTAAACGGATCTTATATTCCAAAAGATGTGTGAGCCCCAGGTTGGGAGTTAATACAGTGGGGAACTGCTCACACAAATGATCTAAAGCATGCCTCTGGGACGGGGTGAGATGGTCTCTTTCTGAATCGGGACACACAACCTCTTGGACACCTCCCTTAGCTCCCTGGTACCCAAGGAAAGGAATGACAACCTCCCGATTGAATTTAAAATAACAGTGGTGCGCTTGAAGATCTAAAACGAGACCACTCTTGGAGATGAAATCGGCGCCCACAATGCAGTCGACTCCCAGAGCCGGAGAAACCAAAAATCGCCACACCCATGAAAAACACTCGATTTTAATACTCAGGGAAACCACCCGGGAGATGGGCAGAATTTCCCGCGATGCAGTCCAGCATACCACGGAAGACCGATCCGACCCTAATAGTAAGCCCTGTTGTTCAAGGTCCTCACATACTCTAGATGAAATTATGGATCGGGCTGATCCAGAGTCAACCAAGGCTCTGAGCTGACCCTTTTTCAACTCGACCAACAGGAAGGGGCATACTGAACTGTAGTTGGGGACAGTTCGCAGGACCTTGGAGCCGGATGACCCGGGATTAGCTATCCGCCTGGGGTTAAGTGAAACCGGAAGAGAACGGCCTAACGGGGAAGACCACTCCCGACTTATCTTCCCCGAGAATTTACGTTTTTGAAAGGTTACCTTTTCGGGAAGTCCCTTGACGCTGTCTAGCATCGTTACAATAGCGCGCGACGTGACCGGATCTATGACACCTAGAACAGAATAATTCTCGTACTTCACAGCTCTGAACCGGCGCAGGCCTAGGACCCCAAAACCCGGGCTGCCCGACTCGTCGCTCGAAATTAGGGCGTTCTGAACGCCTCCTAGCCTCGCGGGCTCTAATACCGTCATTACCCTGTATAGTGGTCGACTCGGCGCACAGCCGGTCTAAATCAATAAAACTTTGGGGACGGGCAGCGAATGTCAAACGTGACCGTTCCTCCGGCGTCACGCCCTGCAAAATAGTATGAATGACATCAGACTCTGACAACCCCAGCCTCAGGATCCGGGCCGCGTCTTTAACACTGGAAATGAAATGAGCAAGGGACTCTCCGCTTGCTTGAACTCTATAGAAATGTTTGTGTCGTAACCGGTCGTGTAACCTTCCCGGTACGAAAGCGTCCAGGACTTCCCGATGGAAATGGTCTATGCCACCACCATCCCTAAGGGTACTTGTCACGCGCTCAGCCATAGATACCCGACAGTACGGGTAAATGAGCTCAAGCAAAGTCCGCTCCGACAGCCCAGGGAAATCGGCCAACTGAAAAAATACGCGCAAGAATCTCAAAAGCGCCTCAGGATCCAGACCATCGACAACTGGGAGACGCTGAATGACATCCGACAGTGGGTTAGGAAGCTTGTGATAGCTTGCGGTGGCCATATCGGAAAAGGCAGGAACATGCACAGGGGGTTCCACCCTGGCTGCCGTCTCAACAGAAGAAGAAGAAGAACCGGAATTCGGATCTACGTGGCGACGCTGGCCGAGAGAAAACTCCCGCAATGCCATCGCCACTTGCTCCCTAAGAGTGACAACATTTTTCTCTAATTCCGAGGTGGTAGCCTGTGATTCAGCATTCTGTAAACGGCATAGAACGTGTTGTAAACGTTGGCGCACCCTCTGTCTAGCCGTAGAGGTGGGTGCCGCCGACTGCAGGCCTTCGGCCAAATCGAGCAGTTCTACAAATTTTTCCGAGCACAGCTCCACCTCGGCGGTGACATCCGTAAGTAATACTCTCCCACTCGGTGCCTCACCGGAGGCAAGAGCCTCACGGAGTTGCTTCCTTAATGAAACCACAGTCTCCTGCGGCTTCCGTCCCCGGAACCGGACCTCCCACTCGAGCTCATCTTTTACAAACAAATCCACATTTACCGAAATGGACATGACCGCGCAATCCACACACACACCACGTAAAAGCAAGAATTAAAGAGAACGACAGGAAGAACTTGATCATACAAGTGGCTCCAGAATGCTCTAGCGATACGACGAGATGGGTGTCATAAAAGCAGAGAAACAGCCATGCAAAATGCCCAGAAGAGAACGCAACACAAAACAACCAAACTAACTCACTAAATACAACACACAAAGTACACATAAAATTCGATATAATCGAAAATATAAACTATCACATCCATGCCCTTGGTCGGACCATAACCGCATTCAAAATACACGATACCGCAACGCAACGCCCTCAATAAACAATTACCATATAACTGGGATGCTACCAAACACGTTGTCTAATCCAAGAGACAAGTCATAATCAAACTCAACAAGTACCGACGGCCCTCATCATGTCCAGACTCCGTATGAGCTCCAGGGTATGTGCAAGTGCAACCAATCAGCACACATTCATTAAAAAAATTAATCACATTCTTATAACCCCATTTCAAAATTCATCTTACACTCAACATCACAAAATAATCACTTAAACACTAACACATATTAAATTATTTTAAACTTCATTAACCCCTTATTCATTTTATAAAATGTGTTTTTTTTTTCTGGTTGTTCATTCTGTTAATTTATTACACTATCTTTAAGTTTTCTTACAACACTTGGATTCTAATCAAAAATAATTTGAAATAATTTGCAAGTCCTAACACCAGCTGACATGTCTGTAGCCACACTAAGTTTCATTTAAGAAAATAAATATAAGTCCCCAGATTCTAAAATTTCTCAAGTTCAACAGAGAAAAATAAGGCAGAAATAATACCTACTATCCAGCCAGAATCATAACAACCACGCTCTGAACTACCATTTGAAACCCCCCTTTTATTTTTCTAAGTTTTGTAATTTTTTTTTTGGATTTTATTTAATTTTATTTTTATTAAGTTTTTTTTTTGTAAAAGGGGAGAGACATCATATTTAGAACTAGGTAAAAAAACCTAGAGGAAGCAAAAGTGTGCAAGGCCCAAATACAATTACAGACATGTCCCCCCAGGTGAATGACAGGACTTGCAAATGAAAAACTCTTTTAACCAACAAGCGTGTGCTTTATTCAACCTGCAAGATTTTACATACATGACAAGTTCGTGATTGTGTGAGCACACCATTAAAGGCAGAATTATATAAATATATGTATATATATGTATATCCATTAATTCATAATGTCACAAAGTAAGTGAGTTGATATTAAACTAATTGCAAAAATTTCTGCCTGATTATGTATGAGTCAAAGTTAGTAATAATCTCATTCATAAAGCAATACTAATCCATCAGTGTTGTATAATATCAAATAGGCTAGCCTGTTGTCTCAGTAAGCACATTTATGGTTATTCTCTTTTTTAAATCCGTTACATATTCCCCCAAAAAAATATATATAGTAAAATTACACACACAAACACATATACGACATGAATAACAAAACATCCTTCATTTCAACACTAACCTCCTCATAAACCCATTCCAACTACAGTAAATGAAGGAACCCTAATATGTATAGATAGGTACAAATATAAATGACAACGTAAATGGAATATCTCAGCTCCTAAGCATAGATTTGCCAGCATATTCACAAGCATAGTTCACACCAGAGAATGTAAGTGACCGCCCCGAAACTCAACCAGCCAAACGACCCCTTACCTTAATCATTAAGCGTTAAGTATGTGTGTGAAAGAAAATCGTTTCTCATCTACAGCATCAGACAACCCCCGCTACGTTATTAAAACTCAGCCATGACCAGATGACATGATAGCACGAGATAATTGACTCCCTAATGGTCTTAATTAGATGAAAGTTAGATCTTACAGCAAACTGCGGATGTGTGTGTATGTGTGTAACTTCTTACACATTATACAGTTATAAGATACTTCATTAGGTGTACTGTGGTAATGTTCACACATGCAATAACATAATTGAACACGAGAGTTTGTGCTAGAGTATAATGTTCAGAACTTCACGAGTGAGCTTCTGGCGGCTTCTGTGCATTCACATGTTGTAGAGAGAGAGAAATAGATAATCAGAATTTTCCCACCTGGATTGTCCGGTGTACTTAGTTCGTATAGGCGCGGATCAGTGATGTCACAGTCGTGTCACAAGTCCCTGGTGCAGCTTAGCATTGGAAAAGTCCTCGACTGACGGCATTGTGGCTATAAGATCGTCTCTGCCATTAGGGTGGACAGATGTTCGTCCACCCCTGACACCCATCTCGCCCTTGGTCGAGCACCTGGACATACAATAGGTTGTAGATGGTGTCATAAAGAAAATCACGCCACTTAGGCCGTCCACATTAAATACCAACACTAACTTTAAGCAGCAACAGCGCACACACACATCGCCACTAATTCAGATTAAACAGTATTAAGCTCGTCTAGCAATTACTTTCTTAATGTTTCATTGAAATATTCAAATTGATTAGCTGTGTCTTTCGTAGTTATTAATTACATCAAAACAGCTGAGTGCAAGATACATTAGCATATTCTCTATTGAAATCAACTTGACCCACGACTCTCACATTCATAATTTAATTAAATTTAATTTAATTTGATTTTGTAATAGCATGAATGCCCAAACTAAAAACTGCTCTATACGCACACACACACACAAGCATAACTCATAATGAAAGCTGAAACACAAAATATATTTGGGGTTAGAATATTTTCAGAACCCGCAGATTTGCACGTACCTGGAACAACACTTTATCTAGCCTATCATAGTGATAGGTTCGGAAGTCCTGGATAGAAGTTTGCCGCCAGCCGAGACCAGATGAACAGGTTGGAGGATCAAGCAGAAATGAGGCCGATACAACGTTTCGGTCCAGCCAAGTAACCTCCGAATGCAGGAATGTACAGACACAGCTGGCTGGCAGCGCCAGCTGTATTGCGTAGCTGCACAACCGTCTGTGTGTATAACCGACCGGCAACAAACTATCGTAACAGTGTGGCCGTGCGTGACGTCCGCGGCGCTCGTTTTTAAAATACTAATAATACGTTGCCGAAGCCAGTTCGGCACACCCTCACCCCAAAAGGGCAACATGGTTGACCCAAAACAAACAAGTCCTCAAGCACGACGGCTGCGGGAAACCTGGAAAATCTCAGATTCTAAATCGCTCTTGGTGAGTTCAGTAACACAGGAAAACGAAAAGGCAGAAGGAAGAGGTGTGAGTTAGTGAGTGTGTGTCTGAAAGAGAAGATGTAAGTGTGAGTCCTGCATGCTCGCCGGGCCCTGGTCCGCTTGCAGATATAAGAGACAGAAAAGAACAGGAGAAAGAGAAGAATCGCAGGATCCCGCCTTGAGTACTGACCACCAAGGCCTCCCAATTCCAATAACTGAGATCCAGGAACCCCAAATAGTATTCCCCCTTTTTTTTATGGGCCTAACTGTCATCCCTAACTCATGCCCTATGGCACAACTTTAGCTTCGAAATATGAGTGGTTACTCTTTCAACATCCCCTCCGGGATCACCCAATTTCACTGTGACGGGCGACACAAACCGAAGAATGCGGTGTGGTCCCGACTAACGATAACATAGTTTAGCGGCCCTCCTATTTATGGCTGAGCTGATCGGATGGCTCTGACAGTAGACCAAGTCGCCAATCTTAAATGGGTTCGGAATTCGCCCCTGATTGTAGCGACTACGGACGCGTTCGTGCGCACGAAGCAAATTCCTCCGGACCTCCCGCCATCTGTCCACAGTCGTGACCTCAGGATCGTTCGGCAGAAGATCATCAATGTGCCACAAATTGTCCAACGGCAAACTCGGCGAGAACCCAAACATGACTTCAAAGGGTACGGCCTTGTGACTCTCGTGTAGGGCCGTGTTAAATGCCAATTGCAACCACTTTAAATTTTGGTCCCAACAATCCTGTTGTTCAGCATGATAGGCGATAAGCGCTGAACGGAGATTCCGGTTAAATCTCTCCGCGTGGGACGGTTGAGGGTAGTACGGGGAAGTGGTCACATGTTTGATGCCGTTAGCGAAACACATTCGCCGGAAATCTTTTGAAATGAACTGTGGTCCATTGTCAGAGACAATGGTGGACGGAAAACCGAAATGCTGAAAGACATGGGTCTGTAGCATAAGGATAGTTGAGCGAGTGTTTGCCTGTCGTAAGGGCTTAGGCAGCCGGTGGCATTTATATCCCGGACCTTGACCCAACAAGAGAGGAAGTCTTCAGTGTATGAACTAGAGTGTCTTGCTGTTGTGTACGCTCTAGATAAGTTCAGGCGTTTCTTGGAACACGCTGAGTTCCTGTTGGAGACCGATAATCAGGCTCTCTCCTGGCTTCTCGCTCATCCCCGGCAGCTGGGTAAAATAGGGCGTTGGGTGGTCAAGATCTCATCCTTTAAATTCAAAGTGCAACACATCAGGGGAACACAAAATGTTGTTGCAGACGCCTTGTCACGTATGTTCTCCCAACCCAGCGAGGCCAATTCTGAGCAACCCTGTTCCGTTCTGCTGGATTTTCCTTTGGCTTTTACTGATGTGTTACCCCATCAGTTAAATGATGAAGAGTTGGGTCCTATCATCCAACACCTAAAAGAGGGTAACGTGCAGGTACCATATTTTCTGTCCAAGGGCGTCCTGTGCTGCCGAGAACGAAAAGGACGTGCCCCGAAGGTTGTGCTGCCTAGCAAGCTCGTGCCAATGGTCTTCAGCTACTATCATGATTCCCCAATAGGTGGCCATAAGGGAATTTCGAAGACCATTACCAGTATTAGGAGGCATTTCATCTGGAAGGGCATGGACAGGGACATCGCGGCTCGTGTGAAAGCATGTCATATCTGTGGCTTGAGTAAGCCTGCTCAAAACACTAAATTGGGTCTATTGTCATCTGATGTGGCGAGCAAACCCATGGAGAAGTTATTCATAGACTACGTGGGACCTTTCCCTCGTAGCAAGTCAGGTAATGCTTACCTACTTGTTTGCGTGGATGCTTTTTCCAAGTTTGTCTGGCTACTGCCCTTACGACAGGCAAACACTCGCTCAACTATCCTTATGCTACAGACCCATGTCTTTCAGCATTTCGGTTTTCCGTCCACCATTGTCTCTGACAATGGACCACAGTTCATTTCAAAAGATTTCCGGCGAATGTGTTTCGCTAACGGCATCAAACATGTGACCACTTCCCCGTACTACCCTCAACCGTCCCACGCGGAGAGATTTAACCGGAATCTCCGTTCAGCGCTTATCGCCTATCATGCTGAACAACAGGATTGTTGGGACCAAAATTTAAAGTGGTTGCAATTGGCATTTAACACGGCCCTACACGAGAGTCACAAGGCCGTACCCTTTGAAGTCATGTTTGGGTTCTCGCCGAGTTTGCCGTTGGACAATTTGTGGCACATTGATGATCTTCTGCCGAACGATCCTGAGGTCACGACTGTGGACAGATGGCGGGAGGTCCGGAGGAATTTGCTTCGTGCGCACGAACGCGTCCGTAGTCGCTACAATCAGGGGCGAATTCCGAACCCATTTAAGATTGGCGACTTGGTCTACTGTCAGAGCCATCCGATCAGCTCAGCCATAAATAGGAGGGCCGCTAAACTATGTTATCGTTAGTCGGGACCATACCGCATTCTTCGGTTTGTGTCGCCCGTCACAGTGAAATTGGGTGATCCCGGAGGGGATGTTGAAAGAGTAACCACTCATATTTCGAAGCTAAAGTTGTGCCATAGGGCATGAGTTAGGGATGACAGTTAGGCCCATAAAAAAAAGGGGGAATACTATTTGGGGTTCCTGGATCTCAGTTATTGGAATTGGGAGGCCTTGGTGGTCAGTACTCAAGGCGGGATCCTGCGATTCTTCTCTTTCTCCTGTTCTTTTCTGTCTCTTATATCTGCAAGCGGACCAGGGCCCGGCGAGCATGCAGGACTCACACTTACATCTTCTCTTTCAGACACACACTCACTAACTCACACCTCTTCCTTCTGCCTTTTCGTTTTCCTGTGTTACTGAACTCACCAAGAGCGATTTAGAATCTGAGATTTTCCAGGTTTCCCGCAGCCGTCGTGCTTGAGGACTTGTTTGTTTTGGGTCAACCATGTTGCCCTTTTGGGGTGAGGGTGTGCCGAACTGGCTTCGGCAACGTATTATTAGTATTTTAAAAACGAGCGCCGCGGACGTCACGCACGGCCACACTGTTACGATAGTTTGTTGCCGGTCGGTTATACACACAGACGGTTGTGCAGCTACGCAATACAGCTGGCGCTGCCAGCCAGCTGTGTCTGTACATTCCTGCATTCGGAGGTTACTTGGCTGGACCGAAACGTTGTATCGGCCTCATTTCTGCTTGATCCTCCAACCTGTTCATCTGGTCTCGGCTGGCGGCAAACTTCTATCCAGGACTTCCGAACCTATCACTATGATAGGCTAGATAAAGTGTTGTTCCAGGTACGTGCAAATCTGCGGGTTCTGAAAATATTCTAACCCCAAATATATTTTGTGTTTCAGCTTTCATTATGATTTATGCTTGTGTGTGTGTGTGCGTATAGAGCAGTTTTTAGTTTGGGCATTCATGCCATTACAAAATCAAATTAAATTAAATTTAATTAAATTATGAATGTGAGAGTCGTGGGTCAAGTTGATTTCAATAGAGAATATGCTAATGTATCTTGCACTCAGCTGTTTTGATGTAATTAATAACTACGAAAGACACAGCTAATCAATTTGAATATTTCAATGAAACATTAAGAAAGTAATTGCTAGACGAGCTTAATACTGTTTAATCTGAATTAGTGGCGATGTGTGTGTGCGCTGTTGCTGCTTAAAGTTAGTGTTGGTATTTAATGTGGACGGCCTAAGTGGCGTGATTTTCTTTATGACACCATCTACAACCTATTGTATGTCCAGGTGCTCGACCAAGGGCGAGATGGGTGTCAGGGGTGGACGAACATCTGTCCACCCTAATGGCAGAGACGATCTTATAGCCACAATGCCGTCAGTCGAGGACTTTTCCAATGCTAAGCTGCACCAGGGACTTGTGACACGACTGTGACATCACTGATCCGCGCCTATACGAACTAAGTACACCGGACAATCCAGGTGGGAAAATTCTGATTATCTATTTCTCTCTCTCTACAACATGTGAATGCACAGAAGCCGCCAGAAGCTCACTCGTGAAGTTCTGAACATTATACTCTAGCACAAACTCTCGTGTTCAATTATGTTATTGCATGTGTGAACATTACCACAGTACACCTAATGAAGTATCTTATAACTGTATAATGTGTAAGAAGTTACACACATACACACACATCCGCAGTTTGCTGTAAGATCTAACTTTCATCTAATTAAGACCATTAGGGAGTCAATTATCTCGTGCTATCATGTCATCTGGTCATGGCTGAGTTTTAATAACGTAGCGGGGGTTGTCTGATGCTGTAGATGAGAAACGATTTTCTTTCACACACATACTTAACGCTTAATGATTAAGGTAAGGGGTCGTTTGGCTGGTTGAGTTTCGGGGCGGTCACTTACATTCTCTGGTGTGAACTATGCTTGTGAATATGCTGGCAAATCTATGCTTAGGAGCTGAGATATTCCATTTACGTTGTCATTTATATTTGTACCTATCTATACATATTAGGGTTCCTTCATTTACTGTAGTTGGAATGGGTTTATGAGGAGGTTAGTGTTGAAATGAAGGATGTTTTGTTATTCATGTCGTATATGTGTTTGTGTGTGTAATTTTACTATATATATTTTTTTGGGGGAATATGTAACGGATTTAAAAAAGAGAATAACCATAAATGTGCTTACTGAGACAACAGGCTAGCCTATTTGATATTATACAACACTGATGGATTAGTATTGCTTTATGAATGAGATTATTACTAACTTTGACTCATACATAATCAGGCAGAAATTTTTGCAATTAGTTTAATATCAACTCACTTACTTTGTGACATTATGAATTAATGGATATACATATATATACATATATTTATATAATTCTGCCTTTAATGGTGTGCTCACACAATCACGAACTTGTCATGTATGTAAAATCTTGCAGGTTGAATAAAGCACACGCTTGTTGGTTAAAAGAGTTTTTCATTTGCAAGTCCTGTCATTCACCTGGGGGGACATGTCTGTAATTGTATTTGGGCCTTGCACACTTTTGCTTCCTCTAGGTTTTTTTACCTAGTTCTAAATATGATGTCTCTCCCCTTTTACAAAAAAAAAAACTTAATAAAAATAAAATTAAATAAAATCCAAAAAAAAAATTACAAAACTTAGAAAAATAAAAGGGGGGTTTCAAATGGTAGTTCAGAGCGTGGTTGTTATGATTCTGGCTGGATAGTAGGTATTATTTCTGCCTTATTTTTCTCTGTTGAACTTGAGAAATTTTAGAATCTGGGGACTTATATTTATTTTCTTAAATGAAACTTAGTGTGGCTACAGACATGTCAGCTGGTGTTAGGACTTGCAAATTATTTCAAATTATTTTTGATTAGAATCCAAGTGTTGTAAGAAAACTTAAAGATAGTGTAATAAATTAACAGAATGAACAACCAGAAAAAAAAACACATTTTATAAAATGAATAAGGGGTTAATGAAGTTTAAAATAATTTAATATGTGTTAGTGTTTAAGTGATTATTTTGTGATGTTGAGTGTAAGATGAATTTTGAAATGGGGTTATAAGAATGTGATTAATTTTTTTAATGAATGTGTGCTGATTGGTTGCACTTGCACATACCCTGGAGCTCATACGGAGTCTGGACATGATGAGGGCCGTCGGTACTTGTTGAGTTTGATTATGACTTGTCTCTTGGATTAGACAACGTGTTTGGTAGCATCCCAGTTATATGGTAATTGTTTATTGAGGGCGTTGCGTTGCGGTATCGTGTATTTTGAATGCGGTTATGGTCCGACCAAGGGCATGGATGTGATAGTTTATATTTTCGATTATATCGAATTTTATGTGTACTTTGTGTGTTGTATTTAGTGAGTTAGTTTGGTTGTTTTGTGTTGCGTTCTCTTCTGGGCATTTTGCATGGCTGTTTCTCTGCTTTTATGACACCCATCTCGTCGTATCGCTAGAGCATTCTGGAGCCACTTGTATGATCAAGTTCTTCCTGTCGTTCTCTTTAATTCTTGCTTTTACGTGGTGTGTGTGTGGATTGCGCGGTCATGTCCATTTCGGTAAATGTGGATTTGTTTGTAAAAGATGAGCTCGAGTGGGAGGTCCGGTTCCGGGGACGGAAGCCGCAGGAGACTGTGGTTTCATTAAGGAAGCAACTCCGTGAGGCTCTTGCCTCCGGTGAGGCACCGAGTGGGAGAGTATTACTTACGGATGTCACCGCCGAGGTGGAGCTGTGCTCGGAAAAATTTGTAGAACTGCTCGATTTGGCCGAAGGCCTGCAGTCGGCGGCACCCACCTCTACGGCTAGACAGAGGGTGCGCCAACGTTTACAACACGTTCTATGCCGTTTACAGAATGCTGAATCACAGGCTACCACCTCGGAATTAGAGAAAAATGTTGTCACTCTTAGGGAGCAAGTGGCGATGGCATTGCGGGAGTTTTCTCTCGGCCAGCGTCGCCACGTAGATCCGAATTCCGGTTCTTCTTCTTCTTCTGTTGAGACGGCAGCCAGGGTGGAACCCCCTGTGCATGTTCCTGCCTTTTCCGATATGGCCACCGCAAGCTATCACAAGCTTCCTAACCCACTGTCGGATGTCATTCAGCGTCTCCCAGTTGTCGATGGTCTGGATCCTGAGGCGCTTTTGAGATTCTTGCGCGTATTTTTTCAGTTGGCCGATTTCCCTGGGCTGTCGGAGCGGACTTTGCTTGAGCTCATTTACCCGTACTGTCGGGTATCTATGGCTGAGCGCGTGACAAGTACCCTTAGGGATGGTGGTGGCATAGACCATTTCCATCGGGAAGTCCTGGACGCTTTCGTACCGGGAAGGTTACACGACCGGTTACGACACAAACATTTCTATAGAGTTCAAGCAAGCGGAGAGTCCCTTGCTCATTTCATTTCCAGTGTTAAAGACGCGGCCCGGATCCTGAGGCTGGGGTTGTCAGAGTCTGATGTCATTCATACTATTTTGCAGGGCGTGACGCCGGAGGAACGGTCACGTTTGACATTCGCTGCCCGTCCCCAAAGTTTTATTGATTTAGACCGGCTGTGCGCCGAGTCGACCACTATACAGGGTAATGACGGTATTAGAGCCCGCGAGGCTAGGAGGCGTTCAGAACGCCCTAATTTCGAGCGACGAGTCGGGCAGCCCGGGTTTTGGGGTCCTAGGCCTACGCCGGTTCAGAGCTGTGAAGTACGAGAATTATTCTGTTCTAGGTGTCATAGATCCGGTCACGTCGCGCGCTATTGTAACGATGCTAGACAGCGTCAAGGGACTTCCCGAAAAGGTAACCTTTCAAAAACGTAAATTCTCGGGGAAGATAAGTCGGGAGTGGTCTTCCCCGTTAGGCCGTTCTCTTCCGGTTTCACTTAACCCCAGGCGGATAGCTAATCCCGGGTCATCCGGCTCCAAGGTCCTGCGAACTGTCCCCAACTACAGTTCAGTATGCCCCTTCCTGTTGGTCGAGTTGAAAAAGGGTCAGCTCAGAGCCTTGGTTGACTCTGGATCAGCCCGATCCATAATTTCATCTAGAGTATGTGAGGACCTTGAACAACAGGGCTTACTATTAGGGTCGGATCGGTCTTCCGTGGTATGCTGGACTGCATCGCGGGAAATTCTGCCCATCTCCCGGGTGGTTTCCCTGAGTATTAAAATCGAGTGTTTTTCATGGGTGTGGCGATTTTTGGTTTCTCCGGCTCTGGGAGTCGACTGCATTGTGGGCGCCGATTTCATCTCCAAGAGTGGTCTCGTTTTAGATCTTCAAGCGCACCACTGTTATTTTAAATTCAATCGGGAGGTTGTCATTCCTTTCCTTGGGTACCAGGGAGCTAAGGGAGGTGTCCAAGAGGTTGTGTGTCCCGATTCAGAAAGAGACCATCTCACCCCGTCCCAGAGGCATGCTTTAGATCATTTGTGTGAGCAGTTCCCCACTGTATTAACTCCCAACCTGGGCTCACACATCTTTTGGAATATAAGATCCGTTTAACGGACTCCGCCGTAGTCCGCTCACACCCATACAAATTCGCCCCTCCAAAGATGGATGTCCTAAGAGAGAAGGTTCAAGAGTTGCTTAAACAAGGGGTCATTGAACCTTCCAACTCTAGTTATGCATGTCCAGCATTTCTGGTGCCCAAGCCTGGAGGTAAACAGCGTATGGTCATTGACTATCGCAAACTCAATGCTAATATTGAGGTGGATTCAGTTCCTCTTCCCGATTTACATTCCGCGTTCGATTGGTTTAGTGGGGCCAGGTACTTCACCATCTTTGACCTCAATGCCGCTTATCATCAGATTCCTCTGTCTAAGGAAAGCCGCCCTTATACGGCATTCTGTGTGCCATGGAAGCTTTATCAATATACTAGGGTACCCATGGGTCTGGCAGTGGGGGCTCAAACCCTCACGCGACTACTTGACACTGTATTCCATGACGTAAAATTTAAATTCATCTTTAATTATCTTGATGACCTCTTGGTCTACAGTAAAACGTTCGAGGAGCATCTGGGTCACCTGAGAGAGGTGATGTGCCGATTGAGGAGTGCTGGCCTCACTATCAATCCAGACAAGGTAAAGTTTGCACAAAGGAGTATTTCGTTTTTAGGGCATCTCGTCTCATATGGGGGTGTGACGGTCGACCCGGAGAGGACACAAGGCATCCGGGATTTTCCTCCCCCTAGGGATGCGAAAGGTGTTGCCAGATTTGTTGGCATGGTCAATTTTTACCGTAGATTTATCCCTAATGCCGCGGAGATTGCTGTACCTTTAAACGAACTCAGGAAAAAGGGTACCAAATTTGTATGGGGAGAGAGGCAACAGCGGGCCTTTGATACCCTCAAGGAGGCGATCGTCTCTCCCCCTGTGTTGAGGATGCCTGATTTTTCAAAAAAATTCATTTTGCAAACGGACGCGAGTTCTGTTGCGCTCGGGGCGGTTCTGTCCCAGGAAGTCGATGGTGCTAGGCAGCCGGTGGCATTTATATCCCGGACCTTGACCCAACAAGAGAGGAAGTCTTCAGTGTATGAACTAGAGTGTCTTGCTGTTGTGTACGCTCTAGATAAGTTCAGGCGTTTCTTGGAACACGCTGAGTTCCTGTTGGAGACCGATAATCAGGCTCTCTCCTGGCTTCTCGCTCATCCCCGGCAGCTGGGTAAAATAGGGCGTTGGGTGGTCAAGATCTCATCCTTTAAATTCAAAGTGCAACACATCAGGGGAACACAAAATGT
>CM068373.1:106780276-106804971 GCA_034769895.1 Magicicada septendecula | reverse complement strand
CAACTCACTTACTTTGTGAAATTATGAATTAATGGATATACATATATATACATATATATATATATATAATTCTGCCTTTAATGGTGTGCTCACACAATCACGAACTTGTCATGTATGTAAAATCTTGCAGGTTGAATAAAGCACACGCTTGTTGGTTAAAAGAGTTTTTCATTTGCAAGTCCTGTCATTCACCTGGGGGGACATGTCTGTAATTGTATTTGGGCCTTGCACACTTTTGCTTCCTCTAGGTTTTTTTACCTAGTTCTAAATATGATGTCTCTCCCCTTTTACAAAAAAAAAACTTAATAAAAATAAAATTAAATAAAATCCAAAAAAAAAATTACAAAACTTAGAAAAATAAAAGGGGGGTTTCAATTTATATCATTAATACTGAAACATAATTTTATTGTATGTGCAGATTTTATTTAAACGTAAAATTGTTCATGTGTGTGTGTGTGTATGGATTTATTCTCAGTTGTATGGAGCGGTACAGTTATTTTTTTATATAATTAGAGCACGGTACAAATTGGTTGAAATGACAAACACGTTGAAAGCCTTTTGTATATATAGCACATAATGTATATGACTACTTTTACAACTGCTATGTAGAGGGAAAATTTATTCAGACACATGTTTCGTTCAGCCACAACAGATTTTCTCAACGAATATATATATATATGTTTCCTTTAATTGAAACAATTACAGCAAAATGTTTACTAGTGTAAGAAAATTAATTATTGTTTGTAGCTGTTTACACACAAACAACTTTTGTTGTTGATGAGGTGATTTTCTTCACCAAAAGTATGACTTTGTACTGTTTTGAGCTCTGGTAAATTTATCTTTAGGAGGACGTTGTTCTCTGGTAATGTTTATTTGATCACATAATTGTTTTCTGCCAACAAACCGACTAGGTGATTGTAGATTTATTCTGTACTCAGTTTCCAAAATGTATCAATGTGTGTGTGTGTGTGTGTGTGTGTGTGTACGGATTTATTCTCAGTTGTATGGAGCGGTACAGTTATTTTTTTTTACATAATTAGAGCACGGTACAAATTGGTTGAAATGACAAACACGTTGAAAGCCTTTTGTATATATAGCACATAATGTATATGACTACTTTTACAACTGCTATGTAGAGAGAAAATTTATTCAGACACATGTTTCGTTCAGCCACAACAGATTTTCTCAACGAATATATAATATATATGTTTCCTTTAATTGAAACAATTACAGCAAAATGTTTACTAGTGTAAGAAAATTAATTATTGTTTGTAGCTGTTTAAACACAAACAACTTTTGTTGTTGATGAGGTGATTTTCTTCACCAAAAGTATGACTTTGTACTGTTTTGAGCTCTGGTAAATTTATCTTTAGGAGGACGTTGTTCTCTGGTAATGTTTATTTGATCACATAATTGTTTTCTGCCAACAAACCGACTAGGTGATTGTAGATTTATTCTGTAATCAGTTTCCAAAATGTATCAATGTGTGTGTGTGTGTGTGTGTGTGTGTGTGTGTGTGTGTGTGTGTGTGTGTGTGTGTGTGTGTGCGTGCGTGCGTGTGTGCGTGAAGTTAACATAGCTTAGACAAAATACAAACGTAAAGAAAGAATTTGATATGTACAGCTAACGCTTGAAGTATACTGTGACAAACATGTGTTTCTCGCTGTGGTTACTGCTAACATATTTTTAAATGATAATATAATGAAAATATCATGATAAATATATTAAGTGATAAACAACGTGAATTGTCTTTGTTTTAGTCGAGTATAATGTCTGGAGACAGTTTTGAAAGTTATATGGCTGAATGGATAGAAAGACGCTCCACTCAAGTGGAGCATAATAGAGAACTATTACAACCGTCGTTCCACGACATGCCATTGCTATTCTCAGTCTCAAGGCGAGACAGAAGTAAAAAAAGGGTTATCAAATATTTACACTCAGTTTATTACCACCCATGCTGGTGGTGTAAATTAATGGCAAATTTATAAAAGATTGGGTGACGTGAAAATTACGTACCACTCTTTCCTGAGTTGTAATATACTTATTTTGTAAATATACATTGTTAATATACATTTCATATAGTCTGTATTTTGTTTTAAATATTTTGGATGAAAATTACAGTATTTTAAAATAATAAAACAGTGATTTTGTATTATTAATACTGATTGCATGTTTTATTTTTGTCTTAGGTGTTACCATTGAATAGAAGTATTGTACCACAGGTTATTGGTGGGTAGTGATATTTATGTTTATGAAAACCCCATAAAAGTGAAGTCCAAGGACTGACTTAATGTAGTACCAAATGAAGAAGAAGAAGATTGCTTCACAAATTAAAAAATTCATAATATGTAATATATATTTTATTTGTAATATACATTTCATATATTCTGTATTTTTTTGTTTTATATATTTTTATTTTTGAAACATTTGAATCCTTTGAAGTTCACATAAAGTCATGTGATTTGTACATTTTAGTAACAAAGACATGTCAGTTCATACTAAATGTGTGTGTGTGTGTGTGTGTGTGTGTGTGTGAGAGAGAGAGAGAGAGAGGGGGAGAGAGAGCTGATCCTTGTCTCATTCTTGTTATAGTCTTAAAAACAAAAGGTTGACGAACCAACATCATTTTTATTTGAAAATAGTTTCATTGTAAATATCACTTATTTGAAGCTGAATAATTTGCAGATTTTATCTTACAATCATGACAATTATTATTTAAACTGATAATTGTTTTATTAAAAATATTATTATTATTTCATATGTGTACACAAAACTTTTGAAAATACCTTATTTCAAGGAGATTTTTTTATGTGAAAGAGAGACATACACGCATAGGTAATTACATTATAAACTAGGAATTGCTTCCGACGTCTGCGAGAGAGAGGAGAGGGCGTTAATATTTGTCGAATAAAGAGAGACATACACGCACAGGTAATTACATTATAAACTAGGAATTGCTTCCGACGTCTGCGAGCGAGAGAGAGAGAGAGAGAGAGGAGAAACGGTATGAAACCTTCCACAGTTGAAACCTGCCTCTACAAAACGCTTCACACGAAGCGTTATGTTAAGAGAGAGAGAGAGAGAACGCGCATGTAAGTAGTTGACAACACACACTGCACACATAGTTAATATTTGTTAATTATTTAATACAATGAAAAATGAAGTCAACGTTTTGACGATGAGTGAGAGAGAGAGAGAGAGAGAGAGAAGAGAGAGAGAGAAGATGAGAGAGAGAGAGAGAGAGAGAGAGAGATGAGAGAGAGAGAGAGAGAGCGGGGCGTTGTAAGTACGGTACACAGTTAATATTTGTCGAATATATATAAACTTTCTAAAATCATATACATGCGCGGTAATGACCACAGAGAGGAGAGAAACGGTTGAACATAACGTTTGACAACGAGAGAGAGAGAGAGAGAGAGAGAGAGAGAGAGAGAGAGAGAGAGAGAGAGAGAGAGAGAGAGAGAGAGAGAGACGAGACAGACAGACAGAGACAGACAGACAGCAGAGACAGACAGACAGATATAGACAGTCGGAGGGATGGACGACGGACGGACGGACAGAGAGATAAATAGAGAGAGAGCGGGCGTTGTAAGTATGTACACAGTTAATATTTGTCGAATATATATAAACTTTCTAAAATCATATACATGCGCGGGTAATGACCACAGAGAGGAGAAACGGTTTGAACATAACGTTTGACAACGAGAGAGAGAGAGAGAGACAGACAGACAGACAGACAGAGACAGACAGACAGACAGATATAGACAGTCGGACGGATGGACGGACGGACGGACGGACAGAGAGATAAATAGAGAGAGAGAGAGAGAGAGCGGGGCGTTTGTAAGTACGTACACAGTTAATATTTGTCGAATATATATAAACTTTCTAAAAATCATATACATGCGCGGTAATGGCCACAGAGAGGAGAAACGGTTTGAACATAACGTTTGACAACGAGAGAGAGAGAGAGACAGACAGACAGACAGATATAGACAGTCGGACGGATGGACGGACGGACGGACGGGACAGAGAGATAAATAGATAGAGAGAGAGAGAGTGAGAGAGAGAGAGAGAGAGAGAGAGAGAGAGAGAGAGAGAGAGAGAGAGAGAGAGGAGAGAGAGAGAGTAACAACAGTGTTGTAAATATATATATTTAATTATTTAAAATAAATTATGGTTTATTTTAATTTATTTCGTTATAAACCTCCGAATATGCATGCAATTATTTGTATAGTAATCAGAAATGTGTGTGTGAGAGAGACATTTTAATAATAATTTGTAGGTTGTATCTTACAATCATGAAAATTATTATTTAAACTGATAATTGTTTTATTAAAATCTTACAATGACGAAATATTATTATTTCATTGTTTACGATATATATTTAATGCAAAAAATGAATTTTTAAAATTACAATCGTCTGTAAACTATATTTAAGTTCGTGTACACACATACAAATCGTTTGAATAAGAGAATTCTTGTCAACGTTTGCAGCGAGAGAGAGAGAGAGAGACATATACAATGTGTGTATGTGTACACAAAACTTTTGAAATACCTTATTTTAAGGAGATTTTTTTTATGCGTAACACTTTACCACACACACACACAGACTTGGCAGTATATTAATTTCTAAATCGTGGTCAATGACTGCCATGTGTCAACAAAAAAAAAAAAAAAATTTTAAGTAGGACGCAACGAGGTAGGTGATAAATATATATATTTCCTGGTGATTACATTTTAGTATCGCTACTTACAATAATCCATAAGTAGCACAACGCTTATGTAAAACTGATGACATAAAGAGAGAGAGAGTTTATATCGTGATCGACAACTGTGTCTAGAGACAAAAGAGAGAGGAGGGGAGAGAGAGTTGATATCGAAGTCGTCGTCAAACAATTACTATAATATAGTTTGAATTTCCCACCGAAGAAAAATGTTGGCAGATCTGTTCTATACACACACAATAATGCAGGATTGGTAACCCTGATCATATATTTTAATATACACTATAATACACACACATATCAAGTTTGAACCCATACATAGGTTGGTAAACCTGATCATATAGATTTAATATACATTATAACACAACAAATTTGAACTCATGCAAGGTTGGTAACCCTGATCATATATTTAATATATACACTATAATGCATCAAGTCGGAACCCCCCACCATAGGTTGGTAAACCTGATCATATAGATTTAATATACATTATAACAAATTTGAACTCATGCAAGGTTGGTAACCCTGATCATATATTTAATATATACACTATAATGCATCAAGTGATAGAAAGTGAAAGTGATCTAAGCTCGCGAAAGGCGGCATATAAAAAAATAAAAAATTATATTCGCGGATGCTGTGGTCCAGATACGCGAAAAAGTCGCGGATCTTGACACAGATCAGCGAAAAAGTCGCGGATGCTGTGGTCCAGTAGAAAGTGAAAAGTGATCTAGGCTCGCGAAAGGCTGCATATAAAAAATTATATTCGCGGAAATTAGAAAGTGAAAGTGATTTAGGCTCGCGAAAGGCTGCATATAAAAAATTATATTCGCGAAAATTCGCGGATACTGCGGGTCCAGGGTGGTGGGGAGAGCGTGGGAAAAAATCTTGGACCGCGGGAACGGCGGCATCTCTTTGATCTTGTTTTTTATCGTTTTTTATGTTTTTTAAGAAAGGCGGCATTCCTTTGTGAGTCAGGATCGGCATTTTCCCTCTACTTACGTATTTATAATTTTTATTCTACAGAATTTTTTAGGGTAGGCATTGCCTCAATTGCCTCCATGTAACTTCGCCACTGATATATATGTGTACAACGTTATCGGCAACAAAGAAGTAGTTTTTGTTATAAATTCCTTCCGGGATATTTGGCCGTAGTCCAATGTTTTCTACAAAACCAGACATTTCGGCAATGCCATCGACTTCCATCATCAGTGAAAATCGAGTGCGATAACGTGAGGTGGTATACGTTAGTGACCACAGTACTGTGGTTAAGGCTGAAGCAGTAAGTAGAAAGAAGTAGTTTCTATGGTAATATTTCATTTCGAAAATGATTTTAAATATAAATCTTAGAATATGGAAGTCATGTATGGTTCTCCATACCGATATTTTACTTTGTGTTCCTTAAGGAAAATGGAAGTATGGTGATGGCAAAAAAAATCGTGTTCGAGATTATTGCAGATTCTGATTGTACTACACTCAAAACATGAAAAAATGTCGTTTTTCGAAAAGTGACTGTGTGTGTGTCTGTCTGTCTCTGTGTTTGTCTGTGTGTCTGTTGATTATTTTTTCTTTGGCAAACGATAACAGCCGCAAATTCAAACAGAATCAAATAATGTTTTGCATACTGCCCTGAATTGTAGAGTTCTCAAGACCTTTTGTTTTTGGTGAAGATCGGTTAAGGGAAAGGGGTTTTTTACCGGCAACGGTTTATTTTTTAAAAGGTTATTTTCTATGGCAAACGATAAGAGCCGCAAATTCAAACAGAATCAAATACGTTTTGTATACTGCCCTGATTTCTTGAGTACTAAAGACCTATTGTTTTTGTGAAGATCGTTTAAGGGAAACGGGTAGTTTACCTGCCATGTTTTTTATTTTAACAAGGGTATTTTGTATGGCAAACGATAACAGCCGCAAATTCAATCAGAATCATATAATATTTTGCATACAGCCCTGAATTGTACAGTTCTCAAGACCTACCGTTTTCGGTGAAGATCGGTTAAGGGAAAGGGGTAGTTTACCTGCAACGGTTTTTTATCAAGGGTAATTTTTTTCTATGGTAAACGATAACAGCCGCAAATTCAAACAGAATCAAATGATGTTTTGCATACAGACCTGATTTGTTGAGTACTCAGGACCTGATGTTTTTGGTGAAGATAGGTTGAGGGAAAGGGGTAGTTTTCTGCAACGGTTTTTTTATCAAGGGTAATTTTGTTTGTTTGGCAAACGATAACAGCCGAAAATTAAAACAGAATCAAATATTTTTTGCATGCATCCCTGAATTGTAGAGGACTGAAGGTCTATTGATTTTGGAGAAGATCGGTTAAGAGAAAGGGGTAGTTTACCTGAAAAATTTTATGATTTAACGAGAGTAAAGTACTTAATTTTTATAAATAAAGTACCCTGAAAAGAAGCTCATAATAATCCACTGTAAAAACGCAGATGAAATGTCTATAAATGAAGAGGTTAGGTGAAGGGGTGGGGGTAATTTTCTATTTTTAAAAATTATAGTTGAAGGTGGAGGGGAGAATTTTTTATGTGTACAACGTTATCGGCAACAAAGAAGTAGTTTTTTGGTAAAATTGCTTCCCAGGCTATCTAGCCGTAGTCCAATGTTTTCTGTAAAACCAGACTTTTCTGCAGTGTCATCGACTGCCATCGTCAGTGGAAATCGAGTGCGAAAACGTGAGGTGGTATACGTTTGTGACCACAGCACTGTGGTTAATGCTGAAGCAATAAGTAGAAAGACGTAGTTTCTATGGAAATATTCCATTTCGAATATGATTTTAAATATAAATCTTAGAACATGGAAGTCATGTATGGTTCTCCATACCGATATTTTCATGATTTGAGTGTAGTAGCATCAGAATCTGCAATAATCTCGAAAACGATTTTTTTTGCCATCACCATACTTCCATTCCTTAAGGAATATGGAATTAAAATCGTTTTTCGAAAAGTGTCTATGTGTCTATCTGTAGATTTTTACTTCCATATTCCTTAAGGAATGGAAGTATGGTGATTTTTTCTATGGCAAACGATAACTGCCACAAATTCAAACAGAATCAAATAATTGTTTGCGTACAGCCCTGATTTGTAGAGCACTCACGACCTATTGTTTTTGGTGCTGATCGGTTGAGGGAAAGGGGTAGTTTACCGGCAACGGTTTTTTTTTATCAAGGGCAATTTTGTTTGTTTGGCAAACGATAACAGCCGCAAATTCAAACAGAATCAAATAATTTTTCGCATACTGCCCTGAATTGTGGAGTTCTCATGATCTGTTGATTTTGGTAAAGATCGATTAAGGGAAAGGGGTAGTATACATGCAACATTTTATGTTTTAACAAGGGTATTTTATATGGCAAACGATAACAGCCGCAAATTCAAACATAATCAAATAATGTTATGCATACTGCCCTGAATTGTAGAGTTCTCAAGACCTTTTGTTTTTGGTGAAGATCGGTTATGGGAAAGGGGTTGTTTACCGGCAACGGTTTATTTTTTAAAAGGTTATTTTCTATGGCAAACGATAAGAGCCGCAAATTCAAACAGAATCAAATACGTTTTGTATACTGCCCTGATTTCTTGAGTACTAAAGACCTATTGTTTTTGTGAAGATCGTTTAAGGGAAAGGGGTTGTTTACCTGCCACGTTTTTTATTTTAACAAGGGTATTTTGTATGGCAAACGATAACAGCCGCAAATTCAATCAGAATCATATAATATTTTGCATACAGCCCTGAATTGTACAGATCTCAAGACCTACCGTTTTCGGTAAAGATCGGTTAAGGGAAAGGGGTAGTTTACCAGCAACGGTTTTTTATCAAAGGTAATTTTTTTCTATGGTAAACGATAACAGCCGCAAATTCAAACAGAATCAAATGATGTTTTGCATACAGACCTGATTTGTTGAGTACTCAGGGCCTGATGTTTTTGGTGAAGATAGGTTGAGGGAAAGGGGTAGTTTTCTGCAACGGTTTTTTTATCAAGGGTTATTTTGTTTGTTTGGCAAACGATAACAGCCGAAAATTAAAACAGAATCAAATAATGTTTTGCATACTGCCCCGAATTGTAGAGTTCTCAAGTCCTTTTGTTTTTGGTGAAGATCGGTTAAGGGAAAGGGGTAGTTTATCAGCTACGTTTCATGTTTTAAAAAGGTTAATTTTTTTAATGACGAACGTTAACTGCCGAAAATTCGAAGAGGATCAAATAATTATTTGCACACTTTCCTGAGTTTTAGAGAAATCAAGGTCTGTTGATTTTGGTGAAGATATGTTAAGGGGAAGGGGTAGTTTACCTGCAACATTTTAAGTTGTAACAAGAGAAATGTTTCCATGACGAACCATAACAGCCGCACATTCAAACAGAATCAAATATTTTTTGCATGCATCCCTGAATTGTAGAGGACTGACGGTCTATTGATTTTGGAGAAGATCGGTTAAGAGAAAGGGGTAGTTTACCTGAAACATTTTATTATTTAACGAGAGTAAAGTACTTAATTTTTATAAATAAAGTATCCTGAAAAGAAGCTCATAATAATCCACTGTAAAAACGCAGATGAAATGTCTATAAATGAAGAGGTTAGGTGAAGTGGGTGGGGGTAATTTTCTATTATTAAAAATTATAGTTGAAGGTGGAGGGGAGAATTTTTTATGTGTACTACGTTATCGGCAACAAAGAAGTAGTTTTTTGGTAAAATTGCTTCCCGGGCTGTTTAGACGTAGTCCAATGTTTTCTGTAAAACCAGACTTTTCTGCAGTGCCATCGACTGCCATCATCAGTGAAAATCGAGTGCGAAAACGTGAGGTGGTATACGTTTGTGACCACAGTACTGTGGTTAATGCTGAAGCAATAAGTAGAAAGACGTAGTTTCTATGGAAATATTCCATTTCGAATATGATTTTAAATATAAATCTTAGAACATGGAAGTCATGTATAGTTCTCCATACCGATATTTTCATGATTTGAGTGTAGTACAATCAGAATCTGCAATAATCTCGAACACGATTTTTTTGCCATCACCATACTACCATTTCCTTAAGGAACATGGAAGTAATAAAATACCCCATTTTGTCTCATTACATAGTAAAGTAAATTGTAGAGCAGTCATACAATAAAATTCCAAACATTTGAACTTGTGTTAAAATTCTCTTTAGCCTGATACCCCGCTGAATTTTACTTCCATGTTCCTTAAGGAAATGGAAGGATGGTGATGGCAAAAAAAATCGTGTTCGAGATTATTGCAGATTCTGATTGTACTACACTCAAAACATGAAAAAAATCGTTTTTCGAAAAGTGTCTGTGTGTCTGTCTGTAGATTTTTTTTCTATGGCAAACGATAACTGCCACAAAATCAAACAGAATCAAATAATTGTTTGCGTACAGCCCTGATTTGTAGAGTACTCACGACCTATTGTTTTTGGTGAAGATCGGTTGAGGGAAATGGGTAGTTTACCTGCAACCGTTTTTTTATCAAGGGTAATTTTTTTTTGGCAAACGATAACAGCCACAATTTCAAACAAAATCAAATAATGTTTCGCATACAGCCCTGAATTGTAGAGTTCTCAAGACCTATTGTTTTAGGTGAAGATCAGTTAAGGGAAAGGGGTAGTTTACCGGCAACGTTTTAAGTTTTAACAAGGGTATTTTCTATGGCAAACGATAACAGCCGAAAATTCAAACAAAATCAAATAATTTTTACTTACATGTTCCTTAAGGAAATGGAAGTATGGTGATGGCAAAAAAATCGTGTTCGAGATTATTGCAGATTCTGATTGTACTCCACTCAAAACATGAAAAAATGTCGTTTTTCGAAAAGTGTCTGTGTGTCTGTCTGTCTGTCTGTCTGTCTGTGTGTCTGTAGATTTTTTTTCTATGGCAAACGATAAGAGCCGCAAATTCAAACAGAATCAAATACGTTTTTGCATACTACCCTGATTTATTGAGTACTAAAGACCTATTGTTTTTGGTGAAGATCGTTTAAGGGAAAGGGGTAGTTTACCAGCCACGTTTTGTGTTTTGTCAAGGGTATTTTGTATGGCAAACGAAACAGCCGCAAATTCAATCAGAATCATATAATATTTTGCATACTGTCCTGAATTGTAGAGTTCTCCAGACCTATCGTTTTTGGTGAAGATCGGTTATGCGAAAGGAGTAGTTTACCAGCAACGGTTTTTTTTATCAAGGGTAATTTTGTTTGTTTGGCAAAAGATAACAGCCGAAAATTCAAACAGAATCAAATAATGTTTCGCATACAGCCCTGAATTGTAGAGTTCTCAAGATCTGTTGATTTTGGGAAAGATCGGTTAATGGAAAGGGGTAGTTTACCGGCAACGTTTTATGTTTTAACAAGTGTATTTTCTATAGCAAACGATAACAGCCGCAAATTCAAACATAATCAAATAATATTTTGCATACTGCCCTGAATTGTAGAGTTCTCAAGACCTTTTGTTTTTGGTGAAGATCGGTTATGGGAAAGGGGTAGTGTATCAGCTACGTTTTATGTTTTAAAAAGGTTAATTTTTTTAATGACGAACGTTAACTCCCGAAAATTCAAAGAGGATCAAATAATTTTTTGCACCCTTTCCTGAGGTTTAGAGAGCTCAAGGTCTGTTGATTTTGGAGAAGATCGGTTAAGAGAAAGGGGTAGTTTACCAGAAACATTTTATGATTTAACGAGAGTAAAGTACTTAATTTTTATAAATAAAGTATCCTGATAAGAAGCTCATAATAATCCACTGTAGAAACGTAGATGAAATGTCTATAAATGAAGAGGTTAGGTGAACGGGGCGGGGGTAACTTTCTATTATTAAAAATTATAGCTGAAGGTGGAGGCAAGAATTTTTTATGTGTACTACGTTATCGGCAACAAAGAAGTAGTTTTTTGGTAAAATTGCTTCCCGGGCTGTTTAGACGTAGTCCAATGTTTTCTGTAAAACCAGACTTTTCTGCAGTGCCATCGACTGCCATCATCAGTGAAAATCAAGTGCGAAAACGTGAGGTGGTATACGTTTGTGACCACAGTACTGTGGTTAATGCTGAAGCAATAAGTAGAAAGATGTAGTTTCTATGGAAATATTCCATTTCGAATATGATTTTAAATATAAATCTTAGAACATGGAAGTCATGTATGGTTCTCCATACCGATATTTTCATGATTTGAGTGTAGTACAATCAGAATCTGCAATAATCTCGAACACGATTTTTTTTGCCATCACCATACTACCATTTCCTTAAGGAACATGGAAGTAATAAAATACCCCATTTTGTCTCATTACATAGTAAAGTAAGTTGTAGAGCAATCATACAATAAAATTCCAAACATGTGAACTTGTGTTAAAATTCTTTTTAGCCTGATACCCAGCTGAATTTTACTTCCACGTTCCTTAAGGAAATGGAAGGATGGTGATAGCAAAAAAAATCGTGTTCGAGATTATTGCAGATTCTGATTGTACTACACTCAAAACATGAAAAAAATCGTTTTTCGAAAAGTGTCTGTGTGTGTCTGTAGATTTTTTTTCTATGGCAAACGATAACTGCCAAAATTTCAAACAGAATCAAATAATTGTTTGCGTACAGCCCTGTTTCGTAGAGTACTCACGACCTATTGTTTTTGGTGAAGATCGGTTGAGGGAAAGGGGTAGTTTACCTGCAACCGTTTTTTTTATCAAGGGTAATTTTTTTTTGCAAACGATAACAGCCACAAATTCAAACAGAATCAAATAATGTTTCGCATACAGCCCTGAATTGTAGGGTTCTCAAGACCTATTGTTTTAGGTGAAGATCAGTTAAGGGAAAGGGGTAGTTTACCTGCAACGTTTTATGTTTTAACAAGGGTATTTTCTATGGCAAACGATAACAGCCGCAAATTCAAACAGAATCAAATAATTTTTACTTCCATGTCCCTTAAGGAAATCGAAGTATGGTGATGGCAAAAAAAATCGTGTTAGAGATTATTGCAGATTCTGATTGTACTCCTCTCAAAACATGAAAAAATGTCGTTTTTGAAAAGTGTCTGTGTGTGTGTCTGTATGTCTGTCTGTCTATGTGTCTGTAGATTTTTTTTTTTGGCAAACGATAACAGCCGCAAATTCAATCAGAATCATATAATATTTTGCATACAGCCCTGAATTGTAGAGTTCTCAAGACCTATCGTTTTTGGTGAAGATCGGTTATGGGAAAGGGGTAGTTTACCAGCAACGTTTTTTTATCAAGGGTAATATTTTCTATGGTAAACGATAACAGCCGCAAATTCAAACAGAATCAAATGATGTTTTGTATACAGCCCTGATTTGTAGAGTACTCACGACCTACTGTTTTTGGTGAAGGTCGGTTGAGGGAAAGGGGTAGTTTACCTGCAACCGTTTTTTTATCAAAGGTAATTATTTTTTTTTTTTGGCAAACTATAACAGCCACAAATTCAAACTGAATCAAATAATGTTTTGCATACAGCTCTGAATTGTAGAGTTCTCAAGACCTATTGTTTTAGGTGAAGATCAGTTAAGGGAAAGGGGTAGTTTACCTGCAACGTTTTATGTTTTAACAAGGGTATTTTCTATGGCAAACGATAACAGCCGCAAATTCAAACAGAATCAAATAATTTTTACTTCCATGTTCCTTAAATAAATGGACGTACAGTGATGGCAAAAAAATTCGTTTTCGAGATTATTGCAGATTCTGATTGTACTACACTCCAAACATGAAAAAATGTCGTTTTCGAAAAGTGTCTGCCTGTGTGTCTGTCTGTCTGTTTGTGTGTCTATAGATTTTTTTCCTATGGCAAACGATAACAGCCGCAAATTCAAACAGAATCAAATGCTTTTTTGCATGCTTCCCTGATTTTCAGAGTACTCACAACCTTTTGTTTTTGGTGAAGATCGGTTAAGGAAAAGGGGTAGTTTACCTGCAACGGTTTATTTTTTAAAAGGGTATTTTCTATGGCAAAAGATAAGAGCCGCAAATTAAAACAGAATCAAATACGTTTTTGCATACTGTCCTGATTTCTTGAGTACTAAAGACCTATTGTTTTTGGTGAAAATCGTTTAAGGGAAAGGGGTAGCTTACCGGCCACGTTTTTTGTTTTATCTAGGGTATTTTGTATGGCAAACGATAACAGCCGCAAATTCAATCAGAATCATATAATATTTTGCATACTGCCCTGAATTGTAGAGTTCTGAAGACCTATCTTTTTTGGTGAAGACGTATTAAGGGAAAGGGGCAGTTTACCTGCAACGGTTTTTTATCAAGGGTATTTTTACTTCCATGTTCCTTAAGGAAATGGAAGTATGGTGATGGCAAAAAAAATCGTGTTCGAGATTATTGCAGATTCTGATTGTACTACACTCAAAACATGAAAAAATGTCGTTCTTCGAAAAGTGTCTGTGTGTCTGTCTGTCTGTGTGTCTGAAGATTTTTTTTCTATGTCAAACGATAACAGCCGCTAAATCAAACAGAATCAAATACGTTTTGCATACTGCCCTGATTTCTTGAGTACTAAAGACCTATTGTTTTTGGTGAAGATCGTTTAAGGGAAAGGGGTAGTTTACCAGCCACGTTTTTTGTTTTATCAAGGGTATTTTGTATGGCAAACGATAACAGCCGCAAATTCAATCAGAATCATATAATATTTTGCATACCGACCTGAATTATAGAGTTCTCAAGACCTGTCTTTTTTGGTGAAGATCGGTTAAGGTAGTGGGGTAGTTTACCTGCAACGGTTTTTTATCTAGGGTAATTTTGTTTATTTGGCAAACGATAACAGCCGAAAATTCAAACAGAATCAAATAATGTTTTGCATACAGACCTGAATTGTAGAGTTCTCATGATCTGTTGATTTTGGTAAAGATCGGTTAAGTGAAAGGTGTAGTTTACCGGCAACGTTTTATGTTTTAACAAAGGTATTTTCTATGGCAAACGATAACAGCCGCAAATTCAAACATAATCAAATTATGTTTTGCATACTGCCCTGAATTGTAGATTTCTCAAGACCTTTTGTTTTTGGTGAAGATCGGTTAAGGGGTAAGGGGTAGTTAATCAGCTACGTGTTATGTTTCAAAAAGGTTAATTTTTTTAATTACGAACGATAACTGCCGAAAATTCGAAGAGAATCAAATAATTTTTTGCACACTTTCCTCAATTTTAGGGACCTCAACGTCTGTTGATTTTGGTGAAGATCGGTTAAGGGAAAGGGGTAGTTTACCGGCAACATTTTAAGTTGTAACAAGAGAAATGTTTCCATGACGAACGATAACTGCCGCACATTCAAACAGAATCAAATATTTTTTTGCATGCATCCCTTAATTGTAGAGGACTGAAGGTCTATTGATTTTGGAGAAGATCGGTTAAGGGAAAGGGGTAGTTTACCTGTAACGTTTTATGTTTTAACAAGGGTATTTCCTATGGCAAACGATAACAGCCGCAAATTCAAACAGAATCAAAAGATTATTTGCATACAGCCCTAAATGGTAGAGGTCTCAAGACCTGTTGTTTTTGGTGAAGATCGGATAAGGGAAAGGGGTAGTTTACCTACAACGTTTTTTTAACAAGGGTATTTTCTATGGAAAACGATAACAGCCGCAAATTCAAACAGAATCAAATTATTTTCTGCATACAGCCCTGTTTTCTAGAGTACTCAAGACCCATTGTTTTTGGTGAAGATCGGTTAAGGGGAAGGGGTAGTTTACCTGCAACGTTTTTTATCAAGCGTATTTTCTATGGCAAACGATAACAGCCGCAAATTCAAACAGAATCAAATAATTTTTTGCATACATCCCTGAATTGTAGAGGTCTCAAGGACTTTCGATTTTGGTGAAGATCGGTTAAGGGGAAGGGGTAGTTTACCAGCAACCTTTTACGTTTTAACAAGAGTAAAGTACTTGAAAATTTATTTTAACTTTTTGAAACAATGGTAATTGTTAAAAATAAAATAATTTTGTTGCCAGGCAATAAAATTAAAATTTTTTCATTTTAATGTAATATAATATTTTTCATTTAATACGGCAATAAAAAGGCAGGTAAGACACAAACACACAGACACACACACACACACACACACACACACACACACACAATTCACGTTATTTCTGGCCTCACTCATGTTTATTTGCTTACGTTTGCACGCTTTTTAAATGGAAAGTGCCGAAACCCACACCAACATAACGAGTGCAAGCCGAAAAAATGGACATCAATTTGCTTACTGGCGAAGCTAGTAGTTAATGAATGGGTAGGCAAAAATCTTATCTTAATTTTTTTTTAAGGAATCACTAAAAGGACGGTGGGTCAAATCGGACGCTGAGGTAGAGTTTGCTGTAACCGAATGGTTCCACAAACAGCCGTAAGAATTTTACTAGCAGGGAATCTACAGGTTAGTGCAACAGTGGAACTCATGTCTTAATGTTATTGGAGACTTCATTTAAAATCGTTGAATAAAAAATGCTTTACAGCTCTATACGTGTGTCTATTGAACAATCCTTGTATTAGTCATACACAATAATACAACTGATTGAACTTCAAATTTTAAACTTGATTAGTTTCTATATATATGTTTAATGTTACAAATAATTCAAATAACAATCTTGATCATCTGTTAGTTCAGCGGAATAACAATGACACTTTTAATAACCGCATAAAATAAACACTTAGAAACAACACAGGCGCTTTAACTTAACTGTTTGGACCACAGATGTGAGGCATGCCTCAAAGCTCTATGTGTACAGCGCGGGACAATCCCCCCTCCCTACACTTCCCTATCACACCACTACATTGCTTACATACGATGTATACAAACAACGCTGAGGCAAGTTCAGGTTGCCTCATTCGCTTTAAACGAACTATGCCGAATCTCACCTGTCACCATCTAGCGGTCGCTCAATAAAGCACGTTTCGGTTTAATAAATTTGACAGTCGCAGTAACAATGTATAATCTTTACGTTATGTAGTTCATACGTAAGTAGAGGGAAAATGCCGATCCTGACTCACAAAGGAATGCCGCCTTTCTTAAAAAACATAAAAAACGATAAAAAACAAGATCAAAGAGATGCCGCCGTTCCCGCGGTCCAAGATTTTTTCCCACGCTCTCCCCACCACCCTGGACCCGCAGTATCCGCGAATTTTCGCGAATATAATTTTTTATATGCAGCCTTTCGCGAGCCTAAATCACTTTCACTTTCTAATTTCCGCGAATATAATTTTTTATATGCAGCCTTTCGCGAGCCTAGATCACTTTCACTTTCTACTGGACCACAGCATCCGCGACTTTTTCGCTGATCTGTGTCAAGATCCGCGACTTTTTCGCGTATCTGGACCACAGCATCCGCGAATATAATTTTTTATTTTGTTATATGCCGCCTTTCGCGAGCTTAGATCACTTTCACTTTCTATCACTTGATGCATTATAGTGTATATATTAAATATATGATCAGGGTTACCAACCTTGCATGAGTTCAAATTTGTTATAATGTATATTAAATCTATATGATCAGGTTTACCAACCTATGGTGGGGGGTTCCGACTTGATGCATTATAGTGTATATATTAAATATATGATCAGGGTTACCAACCTTGCATGAGTTCAAATTTGTTGTGTGTTATAATGTATATTAAATCTATATGATCAGGTTTACCAACCTATGTATGGGTTCAAACTTGATATGTGTGTGTATTATAGCGTATATTAAAATATATGATCAGGGTTACCAATCCTGCATTATTGTGTGTGTATAGAACAGATCTGCCAACATTTTTCTTCGGTGGGAAATTCAAACTATATTATAGTAAATTGTTGACGACGACTTCGATATCAACTCTCTCTCCCCTCCTCTCTCTTTGTCTCTAGACACAGTTGTCGATCACGATATAAACTCTCTCTCTCTTTATGTCATCAGTTTTACATAAGCGTTGTGCTACTTATGGATTATTGTAAGTAGCGATACTAAAATGTAATCACCAGGAAATATATATATTTATCACCTACCTCGTTGCGTCCTACTTATAATTTTTTTTTTTTTTGTTGACACATGGCAGTCATTGACCACGATTTAGAAATTAATATACTGCCAAGTCTGTGTGTGTGTGGTAAAGTGTTACGCATAAAAAAATCTCCTTGAAATAAGGTATTTTCAAAAGTTTTGTGTACACATACACACATTGTATATGTCTCTCTCTCTCTCTCGCTGCAAACGTTGACAAGAATTCTCTTATTCAAACGATTTGTATGTGTGTACACGAACTTAAATATAGTTTACAGACGATTGTAATTTTAAAAATTCATTTTTTGCATTAAATATATATCGTAAACAATGAAATAATAATATTTCGTCATTGTAAGATTTTAATAAAACAATTATCAGTTTAAATAATAATTTTCATGATTGTAAGATACAACCTACAAATTATTATTAAAATGTCTCTCTCACACACACATTTCTGATTACTATACAAATAATTGCATGCATATTCGGAGGTTTATAACGAAATAAATTAAAATAAACCATAATTTGTTTTAAATAATTAAATATATATATTTACAACACTGTTGTTACTCTCTCTCTCTCTCTCTCTCTCTCTCTCTCTCTCTCTCTCTCTCTCTCTCTCTCTCTCTCTCTCTCTCTCTCTCTCTCTCTCTCTCTCTCTATTTATCTCTCTGTCCGTCCGTCCGTCCGTCCATCCGTCCGACTGTCTATATCTGTCTGTCTGTCTGTCTCTGTCTGTCTGTCTGTCTGTCTGTCTGTCTGTCTCTCTCTCTCTCTCTCTCTCTCTCTCTCTCTCTCTCTCTCTCTCTCTCTCTCTCGTTGTCAAACGTTATGTTCAAACCGTTTCTCCTCTCTGTGGTCATTACCGTGCATGTATATGATTTTAGAAAGTTTATATATATTCGACAAATATTAACTGTGTACGTACTTACAACGCCCGCTCTCTCTCTCTCTCTCTCTCTCTCTCTCTCTATTTATCTCTCTGTCCGTCCGTCCGTCCGTCCATCCGTCCGACTGTCTATATCTGTCTGTCTGTCTGTCTCTGTCTGTCTGTCTGTCTGTCTGTCTCTCTCTCTCTCGTTGTCAAACGTTATGTTCAAACCGTTTCTCCTCTCTGTGGTCATTACCGCGCATGTATATGATTTTAGAAAGTTTATATATATTCGACAAATATTAACTGTGTACGTACTTACAACGCCCGCTCTCTCTCTCTCTCTCTCTCTCTCTCTCTCTCTCTCTCTCTCTCTCTCTCTCTCTCTCTCTCTCTCTCTCTCTCTCTCTCTCACTCATCGTCAAAACGTTGACTTCATTTTTCATTGTATTAAATAATTAACAAATATTAACTATGTGTGCGTGTGTGTTGTCAACTACTTACACGCGCGTTCTCTCTCTCTCTCTCTTAACATAACGCTTCGTGTGAAGCGTTTTGTAGAGCAGGTTTCAACTGTGGAAGGTTTCATACCGTTTCTCCTCTCTCTCTCTCTCTCTCTCGCTCGCAGACGTCGGAAGCAATTCCTAGTTTATAATGTAATTACCTGTGCGTGTATGTCTCTCTTTATTCGACAAATATTAACGCCCTCTCTCTCTCGCAGACGTCGGAAGCAATTCCTAGTTTATAATGTAATTACCTATGCGTGTATGTCTCTCTTTCACATAAAAAAATCTCCTTGAAATAAGGTATTTTCAAAAGTTTTGTGTACACATATGAAATAATAATAATATTTTTAATAAAACAATTATCAGTTTAAATAATAATTGTCATGATTGTAAGATACAATCTGCAAATTATTCAGCTTCAAATAAGTGATATTTACAATGAAACTATTTTCAAATAAAAATGATGTTGGTTCGTCAACCTTTTGTTTTTAAGACTATAACAAGAATGAGACAAGGATCAGCTCTCTCTCCCCCCCTCTCTCTCTCTCTCTCACACACACACACACACACACACACACATTTAGTATGAACAGACGTGTCTTTGTTAGTAAAATGTACAAATCACATGACTTTATGTGAACTTCAAAGGGTTCAAATGTTTCAAAATAAAAATATATAAAACAAAAAAATACAGAATATATGAAATGTATATTACAAATAAAATATATATTACATATTATGAATTTTTTAATTTGTGAAGCAATCTTCTTCTTCTTCATTTGGTACTACATTAAGTCAGTCCTTGGACTTCACTTTTATGGGGTTTTCATAAACATAAAGATCACTACCACCAATAACCTGTGGTACAATACTTCTATTCAATGGTAACACCTAAGACAAAAATAAAACATGCAATCAGTATTAATAATACAAAATCACTGTTTTATTATTTTAAAATACTGTAATTTTCATCCAAAATATTTAAAACAAAATACAGACTATATGAAATGTATATTAACAATGTATATTGTAATATAAATACAAATATTACAAATAAAAGTATAAAATCATAAATATAATTGAAATATATTGATATGTGTTGATACGTATTGATATTTTGTTTATCACTGGATCAGTCTGACTCCTTAAAGCCCCACTAGTTGGGCAAGCCAATTTGTAATGGTCAGAGGGCAAGGAACAAGATACATTTAACAGGTATTCTTAAACTAAATGTTAATATCTGAAATAGAACAGAATTATTATTACAATTGTCAATGAGAAAGAAATTATTTAAATTTCGAACCAAGTCGAAGAGATGACGTCACTCCGCTCCAGGAAGCACTGGCTGATCGTCTTTATAGAAATTCAGCAATGGCCGCCGTCTGCTCGATTTTAACTGCTATGATGCCGTTGGAATTGAAGATCTTCTCCCACAGAAATAAAACGATGTTCCCTTTTCTGCGAAGTGGTGTTGGTCCAAAATATCGTGTTGAATGTCCCCTCGTCGTCTGCGATGTCGAATTCTGGATGGATCTCTTGTGCAGTGTGGTGTTCAAATATGTGTGTTGGTTTTATGTGAATTCGTTCCAAAAATGGTTCAAAATGGCTGTCGATTTCTGGTGTTGATTTTTATGGTGTTATACTGTGTTTTTGGAAACTTGTGAAGTGTTAGACATTGATAGATAAGGTTATTTCACTTGTTAGTTCATCTCCGTTACACGCCGCATAACCACACTTGGTTTTAATACAATTATTTGGTTTTCAATACTCCACTAACACATTTTTCAACTGTTCAGCTTTGCGATTAACAATAGACTAATAGACGCAACGTCGTCGTTTTAGGGCAATTGGTTCTATGTCTTTTTCCTCTTCATATTGTTTAATTATAAAATATCTGCCTAAGACTTGTTTCACTATCTAACTATACATAACAAGTTTTCTTATTTTTTACTGTATTTCAAATATTTCTTAATTTTACATGAATCTAACTATTCAGTAATATTGATTATTTAATTTTACATCCTTTGATATATAGCTGGGTTTGTTTCAAACTCATTTAAGCCCAAAAATTACAATTTTACATAATGATTGTATGCCCCATATTTTGTACAAATTCAGTGTTTTAAAGGTTTTTATTTGTTTTTTCGGTATAATATTTCCCTGGAATACACCTAATAACTCCGTAATTACTTTGTTGTTAATAATTTGGTTATTAAAACATTTCAATATTGATTAATTTGCTGTTTAGTCTGATTTGATTACTATCATAAGCCTATTTTTGACTGTTTCCAAAAGAAGTTAATTTTCTTTCTTTTGTCATTCTATTTGCTATTAACTGTATCTGTATTAATTATATTTTCAATTTCTGTATTGTATGTATTGAATTCTATTCCTATTACATAGATTAATTCTTTGATAGATAATTTTTTTGGTTTATAGGCCAGTCTGTGTTTACAAAAATGGTGTCTTGGCTGGTCTGTTTGTACAATTATACATGGTTTACTGATTTGAATAAAATTATTACATTTTTATGCCCTACTTGCCTCTCTGACTTACACAATGGAAAATTAAATGACATGATTTTAAATACAATAGAATATCTTGTATCTACTAAACTTTCTTTATACTAATAACATCATTGAACCATAACATGAACATCTTATGCCTAATTTTAACAAAAACATCTTATTATCAACTATTTTCCATATATCACCTAATTTTAACAAAAACATCTTATCCCTATTATTTTTTACTGTATCATCAAATGATAACAAAATAGCTTATCCTAGACATAATTTAATTAAAAAAAATAAAAAACTATTACTAGTAACACTGTCAGTCACTAACTGTCTTGTGTATTTATGATTCTTTTGAAAACACTTTAACTGTGATTAAAAAACATCGTGTATCTATTTACACCTTACATCTAAAATATTATCTAATTAATAATAAATAACAAACATCTTAATATTAGTCATACCTTCAGTTATGAACTGTCCTTTGGTATTTTTGTCCTTCTCACCATTTACTTAGCTATAATTAAAGAAAACATTATATGTAATAGTCTTTCTTATATCTAATTTAAAAACTCTTATTACTGGTAATGTTGTCAGTCCTTAGACTGTCTTTCATTCCAATGGTTTTATTATTATTATTCTACACTCATGGTAGTCTTTTTATAATACTTAAACTTCATTGAAGATTTTTTCATAGATTTTTTAACTATGTTTCTCACTATACACTCTGTAGTTTCTTAATTTTGTTATCTCACTTCACTTTATTGGATTCTACACTCTGGTAGTCTTTTTAGTGAGTTCTACACTATGGTAGTCTCTTTTGACATATTTTTTAACATATTACACTTACAACTAATATACAATTTGTGTTTTATAGTATTGTATCTTGTAACTTGTTTGGGGTTTACCTATATCGGTTTCAATTTTGTCTCATGGTATTTCTTATATGACTAACATTTTGTTTTGGCATATCTCTTCCTGTTTCTGGTCTCTTTGTTGGAATCTTGATATGTTTCGTCCCTTCTTCAAATATCACATTAGTAGTTTCCTTATTAAAATGGTTTCATGACAGATTATTTCCTTTTTTATGGTCCTTCCCTTTTTGTACTGCTTCCCCAATCTACTGGGTATACTGCTGGTTTAACTGGTTTTTTCATAGTAGGTTATTTTAATTAATGGTTTTCTTTATTATCTTCCATTTTTATTACATTTTATAGACTTAATTATACAGTTTCTAGGGTAATCCTTAAACAATTTATTCTTCTCACTCACTATGGAACTTTTTCTTTTATTTATGTAACATTAATTCAAATGTTTAGTGTGATAATTTTGTTATGTTACATATGCTCTCCTGTAAAAGTGATTAGTTCAGATCATACTCTGTATGGATGAAATAATTACTACTAATTCTTTTGTATTTACATTTTCTCCGTGATTACATGTTTTCACTTTATATACCTTCTTTTTCCACCATTGCTTCCTCTCAGCTGATGTGTATCTCCTTCCTTAGTTTCTTTTTTTTTTTTCATTGATAAGTGGTCTTCAATCTTGTGTATAACATTATCATTTTATATTCCTTCTTATTTGGTGCTTCCTCACCAGTATGTTTACTCCCTAACATTCCCTAACAAATTAATTGGAACAGTTCAGAGTGGCACTTTTGGCTTCAATCCCTGCTGTCCAATACTTCAATTGAGTCCAGAGGTATTATCATCTCTGCTCAACACATAAGACTGATGGCATTTTCTACATCCAGTCATAAAAATAAATAAACAGTAAAAGTAGTCATTTTTGACTAAAATAAACATCTTTAGATTCTTCACTTCATAATACGTTATATTAATTAATACTTTTATACACTTGACTCTTCTTCTCTCTTAAAGCTTATTCCATATTAGGTGGTTTAGGTATGTGGTATAATATACATTTCATCATGTTTACATAGTAAGTAGTATTTATATTTACTCTTTCTACCATCTGGTATCCATTGAGTTACTTTTATTGCTCATGGTATAACATGAATTAATTCTTTATCACTTTCACTATAACAGTGGTTGTTGTAACAGCATTATCATTATTAGTATCAGGTTTTTTGTTTTTTTGGTCTCACTATTTGGTCTTTAGTGAGCTGGTCCTTCTTCATTGTTCCATTTTTATTAAATTATTTTCTTTGTGAGTTTGGTTAATTTGTTCGATTAAGTCATATGACATTCTGGTTTCCTTTCTCCCTTAGGATTTTGTATCTCTTTCTTACAAAATCTTTTTTCATATTTCAGAGTTATTTCTCATCATTTGTATGAGTAATGATGTGAGTTTAAGGTTTTTTAATTTTAGACATTTTTATTCAACTACATTCTTTCTTATTCATAGTTGTTTTTCAAATATTTTGGTATAAGTTGTACTTATTATCGTTTTGAATTTTGAAATTATTATTCCTCAAAATTCTTTTTTCATTCATAATAGTCTTTGAATGTTTGAGTAAGTGGTACTTACTAATTATTTTGAATTTGGACAATTATTATCTCCCTCCAAATTCTTTTTTACTTGCATAATAGTCTTTGAATGTTTGAGTAAGTGGTACTTACTATTGCTTTTGAATTTGAAGCTTATTATGTTCAAAATTCTTTTTATTTATTCCCAATAATCCTTCAAATGTTTTGTTTGTAAGTTGTGCTTACTGATTTTTGGAATTTGGTAATTATTTTTACCAAAATTCTTATTTCATTCACAATATTCTTTCAGATATTTGGTATCGAGATGATATCAGATATCGAGAGCAGTCAATCGCCATACACTAGCCCAATTGTGGCCATACAAAAGAAAAATGGGAAGGTAAGACTTTGCATTGACGCTCGTGAGATAAATAAAACATTACCAGTAATAAGAGTTTTTAAATTAGATATAAGAAAGACTATTACATATAATGTTTTCTTTAATTATAGCTAAGTAAATGGTGAGAAGGACAAAAATACCAAAGGACAGTTCATAACTGAAGGTATGACTAATATTAAGATGTTTGTTATTTATTATTAATTAGATAATATTTTAGATGTAAGGTGTAAATAGATACACGATGTTTTTTAATCACAGTTAAAGTGTTTTCAAAAGAATCATAAA